>OY986437.1:118600202-119200202 GCA_963920525.1 Dichetophora obliterata | reverse complement strand
TATAAATAAAAGCTTAAATAAAAGGTATAAATGTCTCATAAAATAAATATTCTCGTAAATATTTATAAAACTTGTAAAATAAATTAATACTTTTGGAGTTATAGGATCATAACTGGGGAAATATTTTTCAAAACTAAAAAAAGTCGAAAAATTCGAACCAACCTGGAAAAGTCTTAACGATTTTAATTATCTAGAAAAAATACTCAATCGAATTAGCAATGTCGTTTTCGTCGCACAAACTTTTTTTTCGAATTGTTTAGCACTGGTATTAATTTGTTATTCACTTCTAAATAAAAAATACAATGAATAAAAAATTTTGTTATTCACTACTATTTTATGAATAAAATGTTCAATATTAATTTTTTTATTCATTATTAATTTTTTATTCTTTATAAATTTCGTATTCATTTCTAATTTTTCATTCACTTTTGAATAATAAATAAAATGAAAAAAAAATCTTGTTATTCACTTTTGAATAATGAACCAAATTAATAATAAATAAATTATTAATTAATAACATTAAATTAATAATGACTATAAAATTAATAATAAATAACACATGAATAAATAATTCAAAAAATAATAATGTACAACAAATTAATTATTGAAAAATTTGAAATTCTTTTTGAATTGCATTTTTTGTAAATAGCATTTATATGAATAAAAAAATAATTAATTATTCTGAATAAAGAAAAAAAAATAATTGAAATTAATTATTAATCAATTTTCTAAAATTCAATGTGAATTAAAAATTTTATTTATAAACAATTTTGAATTCATTGGATTTGTATGTCGTTATTCAGTTTTCCTTAAGATTCGGAATATATATGCAGATTTTACTGCTCTGGATGAGTCAATCAAAAATAGTCAATATTTGGGCCTATTCTGCCAAATCTGTTATGAATTTTCTGTTATGAGTCATAAAAGATGCCGACCATAAAAGATCTTGGGCCGAATAACAGCATCCGTGATCGAGCAATATTACGAGGGGCACGACGAGACAAGTGCTTATCAATCTTGTACAATTTTGCTCGATCACGGATGCTGTAATTCGGCCCCTGCCTTTCGATCTTTTATCTTCGAAATTAAAAATCTATTACAATTCCGTTAACTTCTGTCATGAAGCAGCTGATTGCTGTCAATAAATTGAAAAATAAATTAATGCAAGTTGAAGAAGTTTCGCTTTTAACGTGTAAATTGCAAATATTTTTACAAAATTATCATTAAAGAATTGCCGTGCATTAGCATTACAAACTGGTATTGTTGATGTGATTAAATTGCTTGTTTTAAAACAATGTTGGACTGGGAGGACGACCCAGATCAGAAGCTTAAGCTTCAATAAAAGTCGTGACTGCTGCAGTTATGGTGAAGGTGGAAACAGAAGAGGCAGAGGTGACCGCGTAGGTTACAAACATAAAGAGCAACTTGGATACGAGCATGTTGCGGTGGCCAAAACGCTATTCGAATGACAATCGTCGTGGCGGCAATAGTGGTAGGTCATATTACCAACGACAAGATGTTGAATGCAGGAGGAAGCGAACTAGTAGCTATGATGGAGGCGATGCTGAAGGTTCCTCATACAATCGACAGGATAATAGACGCAACAATGAGCATAGTAACTATAAACGAAAAGACAACGACTTCTACAATAGAACAGCATAGTAAATTTAACAGCATCTTTCGTAGCACAAAATAATTAGAAAATTAACGCCGAGATAATAATTAAACAACAAAGTTGCAGCAAAGTTTAGAATTCCAGATAGTAGAAATATAAATTCCTTTCTCAATTTAAGTCCAGCTATTTACTATTTAAGTTAAGTTAAATTAAGTTACTATTATATTTTATGCTGAATTTCTTACACAAATAAAGGCATGATTTTACTTTAGCGCCCTCTTGTAAATATTTTTTCTTATTTCTATTTAATGTATTTAGGTCTCCTAAATCCAAAAGTGCAAAAATAAAATGTCGGTCTCTAATGGCTTAGGAGATAAAATTCGCGAAAGTTTAAAATTAATTATTTTAACTATTTTTCCTGGAACAGATGTATTAAGAGCTTCTTATTCAAAATCTGAAAAAATTAATGGCCGCTCTCATCTAGTTTAGAAGTTATAGGGTTTTGCATGTTATTCCAACCTCCGTTGTATTGGCCTAGCAATCCCTATTCCAGTTACTATATTGCTGATCGCTTCCCCTTGTACGTGGCTTTCCCACATTCTGAGTACTATCAATCAGTCCGACTTCCCCTGCATCTTCCGCTAGTTCTTGCCTTTGTTGACTTGTTCCAGCGTACCTTTGTAGGAATGTATAGGATCTCCCAAGTTCACTTGAAGTCCATTTCAATACATGGCACGGTCTCAGATCCCGATAGAGTGAGTGATAACTTGCCTTTACGTTATCCTTCATGCTTTACGCTGAAAAAATGGAAAAAATAGTTTGGACTTTCAGCTTAATATATAAAAATATGAATTTTTCGCCAGCGGCTTTTTTTTTTGCATTTACCTGCATATAATGTATGTGAATAACTACTTTAAAAAATTTAAAAAAAGCCATTTTGGCTTAAAGTAAAATACTACCAAAAGAATAAGTATGTAGAAGCTAATTTCCCTTTCTACGAAGTTATCGCGGCGATTTTTAATACATTTTTTAATTAATTTTTAACTTTTAAACCATAAGAGACAAATATTTTTTAACTTTTGCATTAAGAAGACTGAAAATCATTAACAACAACCTGCATCTGGTTTTTTTCGGAGTAAAATATAAGAAAAACTACAATTATTTACCTGGAAAGCGTAACTTTGTTGAATTTTAAGTCTCAAACTATAAGAGACCGACAATTTTTTTGCACCATTGAATTTAGGAGACCAAAATACATATGAAAACATAAAAAAAGGGACGTGGGCTCTAAAGTAGAATTACCAAATATATATATTTAATACCTAACAGTTTTTATTTAGTTACTTTGTGGGAGGTTGGCGTGTTTGTATGCTATTTTGACAAATTTTAAATTTATGTTGAATATTTGAGATTAAAAGCTTATGTACAAAATTTGAAGCTATAACATTAGTTTTAATGGTATTTAAAGAGATTTCACCGATTTTATAGTCACTCAGTATGGAAGGTGGGCGTGGTTTTCATCTGACTTTGATAAATTTCAATCATATGGTGAATTTTTGCGACCGATGCTTATGCATAGTCAAACAGATAACGTTCTCTTCCTGGAACATACAGAATAAAAATTAAATTCTGATAAAAGACAGAAAAATGTATCTGGTTTTCTGATTTCATAACAGATTTGTTCATGAATTCAGACCAAAATGTTTACTATCTAAAAACTTGTTACGATAAAAGACAGAAAAATGTATCTGTTATTCTGTTGTCTTTCATAACAAATTGCATAGCAGATTTTGTCATGCAGAATATCAAATAAAAGATTTTGTAAAAGATTTTTGACAGTTCGAAAAATCTGGGGCCGAATTACAGCATCCGTGATCGAGCAAAATTGTACAAGATTGACAGGCACTTGTCTCGTAGTGCCCTTCGTAATTTTTCTCGATCACGGATGCTGTAATTCGGCCCCTGCTATGATTTATCAGGGGCCGAATTACAGCATCCGTGATCGAACAAAATTGTACAAGATTGATAGGCACTCATCTCGTCGTGCCCTTCGTAATTTTGCACGATCACGGATGCTGTAATTCGGCCCCAGATTTCATAAATGATTGTCGTGCAGAATACCAATTCTGGGGCCGAATTACAGCATCCGTGATCGATCAAAATTGTACAAGATTGATAGGCACTTGTCTCGTCGTGCCCTTCGTAATTTTGTTCGATCACGGATGCTGTAATTTGGCCCCTGGTCTCGTAACAGATTTTTTGACAGCTCAAAAATTTGTATGGGAAATCATAACAGAATAACAGAAATTTTTCATAAAAGATTCCGCAGAATAGGCCCAATTAATAGCAAGCAGTGAATAAGAAAAATCTGCTTTGCACAAAATAAGGAAATCATCCTGAAAATAATGCAAACAAACAAAAATATTTGTTGCTGTCAAGCAGAGATCACAACTGCTTGGTTCCAACAACAACAACAACGGAAAAAACAATTACAACATTAAATTTCAAGACTCTCGCTAGCTATGAGAAACCATACAGTGGTGCTCTATGCTGTGAAGCATTGTGGAGTGAAGGAGCATTGCAGAGAGAATGTGCATGCAAGTATTGGAAACTTTTCTCTCAAGAAAGATTTTCATCGCGCTCACAAAAGCTTACGTCTTGATCTGCTACTTTTATATTTGCTACTTTTTATGTTCTACGTGGCACATCTTTATACTATATAATCTTTGCTTCGGGTGTTATAATTTTATTTTTATTAATGTAGAACGGTGTTATTATCCAAGCTTATCAACAATCAAGACATGACAACGAGGTGAAAGCTTTTCATTCATAAGCTTAACAAAACGGATTGACAGTTTTTGATCCTTCGAATCCGCGAATTCCTGCATGTAACACAAACGGTCATAGAGTACAATATTTTCACATAGTTTCTAAAAAGAGGGAATAAAAATAAAGATTCACAAAAAACATTATCACATTAAAATAAATGTAATCTTTTACCTGCATTGTTGTTTGTAAGCATGTAAGACCCTCTGCGAGTTTTGCCCCTGCTGGATTTAAGGTCAGGATTTCATTAAATTTACACTCATGGTGTGGCAGCCAAGCTAAGCTTTGATTATTGAGCTTCGATTTAAGCTCATAAGTCATACATAAGTCGCTGAACGTTAAACGTTCAAATGTTGCCCTTGTGTGAAGTTTATCCTTACGCTTAACTGCTTTTTCAGCGTCATCTAAAATAGCTTCGGTCACAGCACGTTGCCACATTTGCATACCGTGCTCTGCATGTTCCTGAGCGGTACAGCAACGCCAACGAGCCAGAGTTTGTTGGCAGGCTAGACGCAGGAAGGGCCGATTAAAGTAACCATCAGATGCTGTCGCTGCATCATCATCAACAGCGTCATCATTGCCAATGTCAACTACACTTTGTAAGCATTTACTAAGTGGAAAGTTGCGGAACTTTTGTGTTGACAACATCTCCAACTTGTGGTAACAACACGGCATTATTAAGAGACGCCTCACAGACGCTAAGATAAAGAAGAGTCTCATCGATGTTACAGTTAGATCAGCGCAAGCATGTAACCCAATTATAGACCAATTAGGAGTTGCTTTCGGTACGGATTTGTTGCTGTCTTTTTTAAGCATTTTCTCCACATTTTGTGCTATGTATTCGGCAGAGTTTTCGGTGATCAAGTGTTGTTTATAAACAATGGAATTGCTTGCTGAGGGCATATTGCTAGCTTGTCGCTTACGTGCTGTTTCCACACGTTTCAAATCAGTCTCAAGTCCAAGTATTCTATAGTTAGAATTCTTCTGAAAGAGCATTTCGCTTAGGTAACCGAGACCAGCGCCAAAGTCTATTAAAACCTCATTTTTTTCGCATAGTTCATAAATAATGTGAGCAAGCCTGCAGATTTCGTGTTGCTTCTTTGGACTCATCTTCTTTGATATTGGCAGCTCAGCTATAGCTATTGGCAATGGGTCTTCAAAAGCTTCTTGTGGTATTAGTTCTTCAAGTCGTTTGCGGAAATTGTGCAGCGTTTTAGGTGCCTGTGGAAGTTCCTTGCTAACATATGGGAAATCATTCAATTCCTCCGTTTCAACATTATCAAAATAGTGTTTTTCGTCTTGTGTAAAATTGTCCAAAGTCCCCATTTTGAGGAAACATGTGTTGGCATGTTGATAAGTCCAGGCATGTGATTTAAGGAACTCCACACAACTTCGAAAATAAGCCTCAGATGTAGTAAATGCAGCTGGAAGCGCCATTTCTGAGAGATGGAAAGAAATATAAAATATATGTACATTAGACCTAGCGCAGCTTATATGGGGTTTTTTTTGGAATTTTGAATGCGGATAGCGATCAAAATATGCAATTTGATGCCAAAATTGATGTGGTAAATTTCCAAGCTGATCGGATGGTGCCAACCCGTGCCATAATGGGGTCAAAGGTCACAATTTTGAAAAACGGCCAAAATACGCTCTTCTTTTGCAATTTATAAATTTTTGTGGTCAGAAATACTATAAATATTATTTAAAAAAAACTAAACCGCAAAAAGCACAGTTTTGACTATAATTTTTGACACTTCGTATCGGTTTTCTGCTCTTCGTTTTTCATCTTCAGATCTTTGTGTCTTTCTTTTTTCTTTATTTGTGACACTTAAATCGACACAAGTCATACTACCAACACGCCCCTTTTCCCGCTGCTTCATTAAGAAGTTTCTATCTTCCTGTATTCTTATGAGCTTGAGAGCGTCAACGTAAGCAATGTCAAATAAATCGTGTAAATTTTCTTTAAAGTCATTTTCTTTCTTGCGATAACTCGAGAACGATGATTTACACATTTCTCCACTGATCTCCACTCTTCATACAGTTTAATGGCCTTTGCAACACATGTTCTTTGATCTGGCGTTGGGATTCTAGCTTTTTCCCAAAAAGGCAATACTTCTTCCAACACCAATCTTGCACTTTCTTTAACTGTTTTATTTTCACAACGTATATTATAAAAAAAAGATCGAAGCACTTGTTGCTTTGATGGCAATTTCGCACCAACAGTTTTCTGTTCACATTTACCAATCAAGTACACATTTGTATCTGTAGATCGAAGCCCTTTCAACGTCGAATTTCTATCCTGAGCCATTCTATGACAAAAATTAAATAGAATTTTGCAATAAGCTAACTAAACCTTTCTCGACAATATCCAAATTTGCAATGGCAAAACTTTACAAGAATATGGCAACAGCAGAGATAGGTGCTCAGTAGCAGAGCTGGAATAACGGTTCTTTTAGACAAATATTCAGTTGACAACAGCTCGAATCGTAGAAATTTTTAAGAAGAGTAGGCGAGAATCGCAACAGATTATGTATGCATGAATGAGTGAGTATGTATGTATATCTCTATGTAAGAAATTAGGCATGCGTAATGCCGGTTGGGTATTGATTTCCTTTTCTTATTCCTTGGCATGCAATAACAATAAAAACAATGTAAAAAGAATAAATTGTCATACGATAAAATTATAGTCAAAAACTGTGCTTTTTGCGGTTTAGTTTTTTTTTAAATAATATTTATAGTATTTCTGACCACAAAAATTTATAAATTGCAAAAGAAGAGCGTATTTTGGCCGTTTTTCAAAATTGTGACCTTTGACTCCATTATGGCACGGGTTGGCACCATCCGATCAGCTTGAAAATTTACCACATCAATTTTGGCATCAAATCGCATATTTTGATCGCTACCCGCATTCAAAATTCCAAAAAAGTTTTTAATGCCAGGTCTAATATACAGGGTCCGCCATATAACGTTTTTTTTTCAACTAGTGCTTATTTCGTGAATGGTAACACTTAGCTCATGTCTGATTTGACACATAATTAGTTTTATCCTTCCGCTGAACGAATATGGTTGTGTATACGCTTGAACAACGCTGGGAAATATTGCGACATTACTTGCCGATCATGATGCCGATTTTGCCAAAAAAATCATCTTTTCAGATGAAGCTCATTTTGATCTTGGCGGGTATGTAAACAAGCAAAATTGTCGCATTTGGGGCACAGAAAACCCGCACGCATACATTGAAAAGCCGCTGCACCCAAAACGAGGCACTGTTTGGTGCGGATTTTGGTCCAGAGGCATAATTGGGCCATTTTTCTTCGAAAATGAGCAAGGAGTGGCCGTTACAGTCAATGGCGATCGTTATCGGGCCATGTTGAACGAATTTTTGTTCACAAAAATTGAAGAGGAGGATATTGGCAACATTTGGTTTCAACAGGACGGCGCTACGTGCCACACAGCCGAAGCTACACTCGATGTTTTGCGCCCTGTTTTTGAAGATCGCATTATCAGCCGCAGAGCTGATGTTGTTTGGCCACCTCGGAGCTGCGATTTGACACCGTTGGACTATTATTTGTGGGGTGTTACGCCGACAAGCCAGAGACAATTGACGCTTTAAAGGACAATATTCGTGAAGCCATTCGTGAAATACAGCTGCACACAATCGATAATGTGCTTAAAAATTGGACCGATCGTGTAGGCTACTGCATGGCCAGCCGAGGCAGCCATTTGAATGAAATTATTTTTCATTATTAATCGGAAGGATTGTACTTTCAAACAAAAAAAGAAATTTAAGAAAATATTCAGTAGTTTTTTTTTATAGAATTTTCAAAAAAAAAAGTTATTTGGCGGACCCTGTACATATATATAATACCACAAATGAAAGGATTAATTATGGTTTCCGTGCAATTCATTTTTATTTTACACGTTGTTTCATCTTTTATTTAGTTCTTTGAAACTTTTTTTAGTTTTTTTGACCCAAAATCATTTTGCCCAACTTTATTTTTTAACTTCGTTTGGAACGTTGAATGCTAAATCATTCACATATCAATGAATGAGCATTTAAAATCATCATATTGCGAAAAGTTTTCACAAGCAATAATTCTTACACATTTTAAAGGTATTTGTAGTTTTCAGGGATTAGTAAAGAGATTCAAGTATTATTTTCTTGTATCAGCCTATTTTTTCATGATTCTACTCAATTATTTTCTTGAAATGGTGAAAATTTGTTAAATGCAAGTTATTTACTTTTTAAAAACAAGAAAATTTTCCTTGGTAATAGAAAATTATTTGCTGAAAAAGAAAACAATTTGATCGAAATAAATCATTAAAACTAATAAAATGATCTACGAAAATGCATGTAGAATGTCCGAATGGGGAAGCTGCCCCTATCCAACTGATTGATATATTGAAAAGAATACAAAGCTGAAATCACTGCAACCCAAGAAATGCTATGGAAGGCAGGAGAAGGCAAATGGCAAGCATCCTGTGATATCTTCAACAGCGGACATGCAGAGAAGTGCGAGTTTTTAATTGGCAAGAGACTACGGCATCACGTCCTGCAGTTCACACCTGTGAACATTAAAAAATACCATATTTTTTTATCGAATCTAAAATAATTGAACAAGTTTTTAAGCTAATAAGTTTGAACGAACGAACGAGCACTTTTACGAAATATTAATTATTAACATCCCCACCCCCGTGAAATGACCACGGAAGGAAGACTCACCACCGCCACCACCGATCACAAACTATTTGACGTCGAGAATTGCAAGCTCACACACGGGCGCCTCTTACATGTTCCATCGTTTGTCTTAACAATTGCAGATCTTGCTACGCCATCCTTGCCATAAAATAACTCAATAATTCGACCACGCTTCCACTGTGCACGCGGACTTTTATCGTCACAGACCAAAACGAGACATCCCACTTATAGTGGTTGCGCAGGTAAACACCACTTCGTTCTTCTGTCAGTTCAGGAAGGTAGTCCTTAACCCATTGCCTCCAAAATCCATTTTTCATTTTTTGCAATATTCGCCCCTGCTTACGTAGATATCCAGGTTTTGACTCGTATTCTCCTGGCGTCTGTGTTGAATTAGGACATCCAAGTTAAAAGTGATTAGGAGTGAGCGGTTCTGGTTCTTCGAGTGTAACGGGCAAATGTGTCAATGGCCTTGAATTGACTATGTTCTCAGCTTCTACTAATACACTATAAAAAGTTTCTAGACGAGGCGTATGTTTCTTGAGGATAACGGAAAGGGCCTTTTTAACAGTTTGAACAAGACGCTCCCAAGCTCCACCAGCACTCGGATTTGAGGGAGTATTGAACTTCCATTTAATTCCTAATGACGATAATCCGGCGGTGATTTTGTAGTGATCCAAAAAATCCGTTCCTTCGCCGGATAATTCCGGATTTCGGATACATATTAAACAAGCATCAGTAGTAAGGTCAGTGGCAATTTCGAGATGAACGGCTCTTACCGTCACACATGTAAACAACGCTACCCAACGTTTTTCTGGACGGCGATTTATTGCTACTTTAAACGGACCAAAAAAATCTAGACCACTATATGTAAATGGTCGAATAAATGGAGTGACTCTATCTTTCGGTAACTAACCCATTTGTGGTTGGTTAGGCTTTGCCTTTAGAACCTTACAAATGGTACATTGCGCTTCAACACTACGCACTAACGAACGAATTGATGGTATCCAAAACCGTTGTCTTATCTCGTTGATGACAGTAGAAGTGTTCATATGGTAGAACTTTTATTGTATGAAATAACAATTGAACGCGTCATTTGATGGTGTTTTGGCAAAATAATAGGCCTTCTCGAACAATTCGGCAAAATCGTGGCATTGTCTATTCTACCACTTAGACGTATGACATCTTCCTCATCTAAATAGGGATTAAGCGTTCTAAGGCTACTGCTTTTAGAAATGTTTGTCTTCTTGGTCAAAGATATGTATTCACATGCAAATGCTTCTTGTTGCCCCCATCGACATAAATGCACTTCAGCCTTTGCCTCCTCTTCGGCAGTGAGTTCACCCACACATTTCTCAACATTGCCAAGTCTATGTTTCAAATTGAATATGTAGCGTAGAACCCATGCTATAGCACGCCTCATTCTGTCGAAATTAGAAAAACGCTTAACATTCAGTGCTAATACACTTGCCTTGTGCAAAACGCACATACGATTTTTAGATTTAAGTTCGTCAGCGCTCAAGTTCTTTTTTAACGTCATACGTGATTCGTCAGGTCACTCATCCTCTCCGCGCAATAGAAAACTGGGTCCAGACTTCCATTTGCTTTCTGGATCATAGCGTACCGGAAATTTCGCTCTTGTCGCATCATCTGCTGGATTAAGTTCACCAGGACACCAATGCCAGTTTTCTATGTTAGAAGATTCCAAAATTTCAGCAACTCTATTGGCCACGTACTGTTTATAATCACGATGATCTGACCTTATCCAACGAATTACGATATGTGAATCGCTGCAAAAATGTACTCTATTTATGCGCTTCTCATAATAATTTGTTATCATAGTCTTCAAACGAACCGCAATAACTGCCGCTTGTAGTTCCATCTTTGGGATCGTATGAAATTGCGTTGGTGCACATGCTGTTTTGCCTGCGATAATTGCTAAACTGAAACCTTTGGATCCAACAACTCTCCAATAGGCCACAGTAGCTAAAGCTTCCTCGCTAGCATCGCAAAATATATGCAGTTCTACATCATCCCTCTCAAAATTCAATGAATAACATCTCGGTACCGTGAATTTTTTAACTTTTGGTAACTCTTCTAACCAACTCTTTAATTTGGTAAACAAAAAATCAGGTAACTCTTCGTCCCATCCGATACCAGACTTCCATGTGCTCTGCATCAACTGTTTTGCATATATAGAAAAGTTCGCTAGGAGGCCAAAGGGATCGAAAATTGACATTGTGACGCTAAGTAATTCACGTTTTGTTGGCCTGCGTGCAAAATCAAGAATTTCAGACGGCACTTTGTGAAACTTTAGTTTGAATATAAAATCGTCTGATTTTGACTGCCAGTACATTCCAAGAACTCGTTCTACTTTATCACCTTCAATACTTAGAGAATCGTTAGTAGCAGCATTGTACACAGTGTTTTAAAGTTTTTTGGAGTTTGACAAGATATTGTGCATTTCGAAGCCACCAGCCTTATGAATTTTTATGACATCTTTAATCACTTGAATGGCTTCAACTTCCGATTGAAAACAATCGACGTAATCATCAACATAGTGTTTTTCTACTATACCTTTTACAGCTCTAGGATAGCTGGTTGCAAAATCCTGCGCGTTTCTGTTTTTAACGAACTGCGCTATCGTCGGTGAACATGTAGCCCCAAAAATCATCCTTTCCGTGACGTATGTGTCCACTGGTTTTGTTTGATCCCCGTTTCGCCACAGGAATCGTTGAGCGTCTTGATCTTCTTTGGCGATACCGACCTGGTGAAACATTTCTTTGAGATCACCACAAACTGCACTTGGTGCTTGTCTGAATTTAAAAAGAAGAGACAACAAAGGTTGATTGATGTCAGGACCTGATAATAGAGCTTTGTTCAGCGACATGCCTCTTACTTCAGCTGTAGCATCAAACACCAACCGAATCTTTTTCTTATTTGGATTTTTTACTGCAAAATGTGAAAGATAAAAAGTTTATGCAGTTCTTTTTGTCTTATCTGGATCTTTTTCTTATTTAGATTTTTTACTGCAAAATGTGGAAGATAAAAAGTTTTTGCAGTTCTTTTTGTTGCTTCTTCGTGTTTCAAGCGGCGCGCGTATCGTTTTGCAAAGAAAAACAATTAATAAAAATGTTGCAGTTCAAGCCCACCGAAATAAACAACGATATTAAGTTTTAAAATGATCGTGTTTATTAATTGTTTTTCTTTTTTGGCCTGAACGGAACCAAATTATTTTTCAATAAAAATTAAATTTTTTTTTTAGAACATTGACATTGTAAAATAATAACATTATTTTATCGAATTTAAAATAATTCAACAAGTTCTTAAGCTAATAAGTTTCAACGAACAGAACGAGCACTTTTACGAAATATTAATTATTAACATGCCCTTTGATTTTTTTGTTTCCGATAAATTGGGACCAAAATATCTTGGCCCCGGCACAAAACGACTACTTTTTACGCCACCTAGCGAGAAAAAGATGCATAAAAAAGAAAAAACACTTTTTTGGAATATCAGTGCGATTCATATCACTTTGTAACTGCTTTGTAAGCTCATATTTCGTAAAAACTTACGAAACGTCACTTTTTTATATGAACATCGAGATACGAACCTCGTAACATTTTACGCACTGAATTTGTCTCGTATGTCGTAAATAAGCCTGCGTAACCTGAACGCTGTTAAAATGCAAGTGTCAGCTGTTTTGTGCTTCTAATTTTTCAATCGTGTAATTATTCTAGCAAATAAAAAAATGGACAAAAGAATTCATTTAAAGGAGTGTATTTTATTGAAACAAAGTTTAAACATAATTTGTGGTTTATACAAACATTTTTAACAAAGCGCAAACGGAGCAACCCCATTCATCGATGAAGTGAGGTGGAAACAAAGCAAAGTGTATCATTGCCGTTAAAATAGTGTTTACGAATAAAGTTACGAAAATTCTTATAAGTACGTTCATGTCAAAAAAAGTTACGATCATTACGATATATGGTTTACCTAAACTTACGAAGTAACATGAATCACACCATTATTTTTTACATTATTTGCGTATAAAGTAATTTGAAGTCCCTATGTAATATAGTTTTTTCACAATAAATGTTTGAAATTGAGTCTGTATTTTTTTTTCTATCATACATTCTCACCTTAAGGCTAAATTTTTTGCACAAAAGCAAACAAATTAATGTGCGCACGCTCCGAAAAATCGTGCATGGCAACTTCAACGTATTTCGTCCAACAGTCGGAAAGTTAAGCCTCCATGACAATACTTTCGATAACGAAATGAGGTTGATTGAGTTCGCCGCAGCACAAAACATGATCCTAAGTAGCACTAAATTCAAGCATCTCAATATTTATAAGGCCACCTTGATGTCCCCTTATCAAAAAACGCGTAACGCGTTTTGATCGACAAAAGGCAATACTCCAATCACTATATTCTCGTATTCAAGACCCGTAGTCAAACAGCTTCTGCTGTTGCCATTAGAATCTCACTCCTCTAAGCACTCTGCCTTCAAAGCCACCCCGTTGTTGGTCAAAACGCGTGCTGCTAAGAAGAAATACAGATAGAAGAAGAGGACAGACCTTTTTCAGGCGAAAAAAAGTGTGGCAGAAATACGCGAGTACGAAAAGAATAAAATGCTTGGCGACAAGAATGAGGACTGAAAATTTTTCGAAAAGATAAGATGCCTGGCCGATAGTTTTAAAACCGGTGTCTCTTCCTGTAGGGATAAAAACGAGAATCTAGTGGCGATGACAAGAGTACATTAACGCTATAGAGTAAACACTTCTATAAGCTTCAGATGGCGACGCTGAAAACAGTCTCGCCAACAAAAACGATATCTTTGGAAACCCTAATCTACGGATGGCAGTGTCGAGGTTCGGCTCTTTGACTATATTGAAGTTCCGACACCTGGAAAAATTCGCATAAGTCATTGACTGGCCAGCTGAAATGTTTAATAACAGAAATGAAGTTCTATTTAAATGCATTCACAAGCCGAATATGGTCGTATGGAATGCATTCCAAACGAATGGAATCTCAGTGTAATTCACCCAACCCACAAGAAATTCGATTCCACTATTTGCGCCAACTACCGTAGAATAAGCCTTCTTAATATCGCATATAAGGTCCTGACGAGCGTTTTATGTGAAAGATTGAAGACTATCTAAGCCAACTGATTGAACCTTATCAGTGTGGCTGTAGACCTGGAAAGTCTTCCATCGACCAGATCTTCAAATTTTTGAAGAATTTTTGTTTTTCCTAGAAAACAAATGGAAATTTACCATCTTTTTGTCGAATGTAGAACCCACTTTGACAGTCCAATTATTAATCACCATTACTTCACAATGTCTGAATTTGGTATACCTGCAAAGCTAGTCCGTCTTTGTAGGATAGCACTGAGCATCACCAGCAGCGCAGTATAAATCGGAAACGATCCGATTGTTACCAAATGAGATTTCAGACAAGGTGAATCTCTCTCGTGCGGTTCTTTTCAACCTTTTGATGGAGAAGATCCTCCGAGTTGCTGATCTGATGGTATTATGCTGCTTGCGTTAGCTGATGAACTGTTGCCATAATACGCGCTAAGTCAATGCAGCATTGTCGAGATAAGAAAAAGAGTCGAGTCGCATGGGTCTTGCAGTGATAAATCGAAATATGGTGTCAAAAACAAACTTTCCCAGCATCTTGACACCCACGATGCTGTTGAAAACACCTCCCTCTTTTGAAATTTTGATGAACTTCCTCGAGCATAAACTGCACGATATCAGCATTGAGATCAAACGAAGGATTAATTTTGCCAACTTCAAGCTCAGTAGGCAATTGAGAACCAGGGCCCATCTCGACGAACAATCACGCTTTACAAATCGATCATCATGACCGTCCTATTTTATTCATCACAAAAATGGACGTTGATCAGTTCAGATGAACGGACTTTATAAGCCCTCGAAAGAAAAATCTTTTGAAAGATTTGCGGATCAATCTGCGTTAAAGCACTATGGGCCAAATCACATTAATGCACATACTATTCAAAAAAATAATATCTCAAAACACTTAAAAATTTGTACACGTGTACTTCTATATGTCTCCATCATAATGGCACCAATTTTTTATTCATTTGGAGCACTGGACTTTTGGCCAGTTTTCCGATTCGGCTGGCCCACTGTGCAATGGCAGGAACCGAATACGGTGGAATGATGAACGATACGGGCTGTACACCACCATTGAAATAATCAAGCGCATAAAAATCGACCGGCTTCGCTGATTAGGTCATGTTGAGCACATAAAAGACAATGCTTAGCAAAGAAAATATTCGATTGGGTACCCAGCGACGGTCAAAGCAAAAGAGGACAACCGCATAGCCGTTGAGAAGACCAAAAAGGGGAAAACCTGACGAAACTTGGAGTTTTCAACTGAAAATCTATATAATAAAAATGAAACAGTGTTCGTTGGTAGCTTCATCACTCATGAACGACTCAACGAATAAAGCTGAAATTTTGGCAAAAGAGTGTTTTCCAACTCTAGATAGCTTACGAAAAAAAACGACCAGCCACACCTCTTTTCCCGCTCACAAATCAATGAAATGCTATATTTCAGACGGCTCTGGTCGTATAAGAATAAAACTTGGTAATTTAGTTCCTATTCTTACTGTCAGTAAGTGTACCAAAAAATGGGCGGGGTAGAGTTATACCTACGCCCACTTTAGAAAATTATTAATACTCTAAAGCTACTGGGCCGATTTAGCTGATATTTTGGAAGTAGATTGCTTCTGAGTACGAGATGGTTTACGAAAATTTTTTTCCACACTTATACATTTTAGACGGTTTTAATCGCATTAAACTAAAATTTGGTAATTTAGTTCGTATGCTTACTGTCGGGAACTATACATAAGCACACTTTTTCAGAAATTATTGAAATTTACTGCTGGGTAGATTCATTACTTTTGAACGAAATAGATTGTTTCCGAGTACGAGATGACTTACGGAAAAATTTGCCACGCCCCCTTTTACAGCCCACAAATCAATGAAAATTCTTTATATCAGACGGGTTTGGTAGTATAAGACTAAAAATTTTTAATTTGGTTTGTATAGTTACTTTCGGCAACTATATTAAATATTGGCTTGGTCGCACTATGTTACGCCCCTTTTTCAGGAAAAAGTCGTGGAATGAAGCAAAGTGCGTCAGATAAAAACTAAGCTAAGCTGGAATTTTGGTAGTTGATTTGTTTCGAGTACGAGATGGTATGAGGAAGAACAAAAATTTGCCAAGCCATCTTTTACCGCCCACAAATCAACGAAAATTCTATATTTCGGACGGTCAAAAATTTTACGAATTCCATATTTTGGTCGAATTAGATTTTGAATTATTTATTTATTTATATAGAAAAAAAAATATATATTATACTATATAGTCATAACAACAAATATACACTTAATGCTATGTTACATTTTAAAAAAGATAGCTTATAACCAGGGCTAGGATTTCGATGACATGTCATCTTTTTTCTGCTGCTTCGAAGATATTTCCTGGTTATTTAGAACGTCCATTTATGTTTTCTTAATTCCAAATATGAAATGTTTTAGGTCATTTTATTGTCACTTTCCATCGGTTTTAGTTTTCAGGTAATTTTTACTAGTTTAATTGCATTTTTTTGGTAGTTTTTAGCGATTTTTAAGTTATTTTATTATCATTTTTGGACATTTTTAATTTTTAGAGCATCTTTCGGTTTTTAGGTAATTTTAGTGTAATTTTAAAATAATTTTTTTTTTTTCGTACTAAAAAATGTAAAAATCCCAATTTTTAAACATATTCCTTTAACAATAGAGTTCCTTCAATCAAAAATATTACCTCTCGAAAAAGGAGTAGCTTTATTTATAGACCTCGATGAAAAACCAGCTCTGCGCGTGATGAAAGGTTATGTAAAAAGATGAAACAAGTGTTAGATAAATAATCAGGATATGTTAGTTTTTAATAACTTTTTTATGCTCTACTGCTGAAATATTAGGGGTACAAATTTTAATACTATGAAATTAGAAGAGGAACTAACATCCGATGACATATCGTCTTTTAAATGTGTTTCTCTCGTCAGTGCAGAAGTAGAAAGAAGTTTCTCTGTTTACAAGCACATTTTGCCAGACAATCGATGTTCCTTCAATTTTAATAACTTAAAATTGTACCTTGTAAAATACTGTAACGCTATGTATTAAAATTATATAAAATGCATTTTAAGTTTAGTAATGTATTATTTTGAAAGCCTTATTTTTTCTTAAATTTTTATGTAATTGTTTGCGTTTTTTATGTAATTTTTGTCAGTTTTAAGGTCATTTTCTACAGTTGTTAGGCCATTTTTGTCATTTTTTGAGGTCATTTTTGCAGTTTTTTTAGTCATCAAAATCCGAGCCCTGCTTATAACTATTAAATATCTAAGATGCTAAATAAAATCTTATTTGAAATTGCATTTTAAGAATTATTAATAAAAACAGAAGAAAATAAAGTAATAATAAAGTAATAAAGAGTTAAGAAACTAAGAAGTAGAATAGAAAGATAAGATAGAGCGCCTAAAACTACTCCTTCCACTAATTTCTCTTAACCTACGAGTAGTGTCCTACCGAATATTCGGATTCGGTTTCGGTTACGGCCAGTTTCGGCCCTTTTGTCAGTTTCGGCTATATTGAGGCCGAATAGCCGAAACTTACCGAAACTTTTGGTAAAAATTTCTTGCATTAATCATTTATTTCAAATTTATATGTTTGGTTTAATAAAATATTTACAACGCATTGTACAAAACAAAAATTATGAATGCGTCTATAATTTGATTTATCATGTTAACGGAAAAAATTTTGGATAATTTTAGGCATTCGATACTTAATTCAACTTTTGAATAAAAAACAGGGACCGAAAAAAACCATAGATTTTTAAATTTTAGATCAAAAGATCATGTTTAAGGTTGTTGTATAATTCTTTTGAATGTAGCAATGTCACTGACGCAAGGGAGCTAGAGATTTCATTTTTTACATATGTAATTTTTTTCTAATTTTTTGGATAAATATCACCTCAACCCAATTATTTTTGAATGTGTGTTTTTTCGATCAAATATACCAATTATTTGCTGTTTGAAATTTTTTCGATCAAAAATAAAAGTTTTTTTACCGTTATTTTTTTTATCAGAAATAAAAGCTATTTCTTTGTCGTAGTTTCTTTCGATAAGAAAAAAAAGTTATTTTTTGGCCGTTATTTTTTTTATCGTTATATTTTCAATGAGAAATAAAAGTAATTTCTTGATCGTTATTTTTTCGATGAGTTTTCTCTTCTCTTTTCAACTTAACTCTTCTTATAACATAATCTCTATTAGCGAAATACAGCAGTGGTAACGAAACAAAGAAGTACAATTTTTTATAAGTTTTTTATTTGATTGAACTATAAAAAAATATAAACTGTAATTCAGGCCCGAAAAAACATAAAAATAAGAAAAATCGAATTAGACTTTGTATTATACGAGTATTTATTATACTTAAAAAGGGGTGCGGCAAAATTATTGCCCTTAAACCATCTCGTACTCGAAACAAATCGTCTACCAAAATTTCAGCTCAGTTTAGCTTAAGCCTGGTGCGCTTTGCTTTACTCCACGCTGACCCCCGAAAAGTGAGTGTAGCTAAGGGGTCGTCCATAAACTACGTTACTGATTTTCCGGTTTTTTTTACCCCCCCCCTCCCCCTGCGTTACTTTTTGTAGTGCTTTTCAAAACCCCTCCCCCCATAAAGTAACGTGACATATGAAATTAATTCATTCGAATGATTATATATTTTGACTAGCTCTGACAATTTTCACTAGTATTAGTGTCTAGTATGACTAGATACATTAAAGGAACAATTGGAAAAAAATCAATAATTAATATCATCTGTTAAAGCTATTCCATCTGCGATCCAAGACTCGATGCTCTCAATCACTGGGATAGAAGAAGCTGGTAGCTTTGTTGAGGAATCTTCAAAATAGAATTTTTCATCGGATTCTATGTCGACCCATTCAGGTGAATCCTCATTTCTAACGCAAAGAAATTCACCTGGTCTTTGACAGAGTACCCTTAAAGGCTGCACCCGAGCTGCACCAAGTTCTGTGTTTTTGTGTAAATGCTTTCTGAAAATTGATTTATTTAAATAGTTTTTTTTATTCCGATTTATTGTAAACGATATAATTCAAACTTATGGCAATTCATAGAAGTTTTAAAAACGAAATACAAGCCGCAGGTAGGACACGACCTTGAACCGATTTCTTCTTTCTGAGAAGGACAATACATGTCATACGGTATCTCCTTTGATCAAGAACATTCAGGCCTTAACGTCATAGCCTGTCGCAAAAGCAAAGACCCAAATTTTTCAGACGTGTGCTAAGATGGTGAAGGAATACCAAAAGGTTCCTGCGTCGAGGGAAAAGGTGGTGGAAGAAATCGTTGAAACAAAACTTAACCATCAATTTAGACGATCCAACATAAACATGTAAGGTTAAAAATTTTTGAAATGATTGTGTTATTAATTAGAGGTTTTTCGTCGATTTTTTTAATTTTTGGTAAAGTTACAATATCTAAACACCCCCCCCCCCTACCGTTACTTATCGTAGTGCATTTCAAAACCCCTCCCCCCCCCCCTAAATTGGTAACGTAGTTTATGGACGACAACTAAAGTGGGACATGCCCATTTTTAGTGCACTTGCCGATGATAACCATATGAACTAAATTAAAAAATTTTAGTCTCGTACAACCCAAACCGTCTTATATAAAGCATTTTTAATGGTTTTTGGGCGATAAAAGGGGGCATGGAAACCAATTTTTAGAACAGTTGCTGATAGTTACCATAGAAACTAAGCCAAAATTTTAGCTCAATCGGGCCAGTAGTCAATATCTCAAAAGAGCGACCGCCCATTTTAAGTGCAATTGCCGAAAGTAACCATACAACTAAATTACCAAATTTTAGTCTTATACGATCAAAACTGCCTGAAATATAGCATTTTCACTGTTTAGTGGACGGAAAAGGGGGGCGTGAAAACCTATTTTTAGTAAAGTTGCTGACAGTAACTATACAAATTAAATTACCAAATTTAAGTCTTATACGACCAAAGCCGTCTGACACCGTGAAAAAGCATGTTCATTTGATTTGATTTGTGGGCGGTAAAAGTGGGCGTGGAAACCCATTTTTAGAACAGTTTTCGCAAAAGGGGCCGTGAAAACTCATTTTTAGTACAGTTTCCGACAGTAATCACACAAACTAAATTACAAAATTTTTGTCTTATACGACCGAAACCGTCTGAAATATAGCTTTTTTATTGATTTGGGGGCGGTAAAAGGGGGTGTGGCAAATTTTTGTTTTCTTAAACCAGCTCCTTCCTGAAACAAATCAACTGCTAAAATTTTAGCTCAATCGGTCCAGTAGCTTTTGAGTCTATAAGCATCACACACACAGACACACAGACAGACAGTATTTTGCTTTTTATACATATACTAGCAAATACCCGCTGCTTCCCCTGCGATAAAAATATTAAATACGTACCATGTAAAAATTTTAAATCTTAAAATTATTGTATTATATTCCACTGTAACCAAATAATTATTGAAATAGGACCGTTTTACCTCAGGATTTATTTTCGTTTCATGTAAAAAATAACATTTTCATTTTGTTTTATTCGAAACGAATACAAAGTTTTTGAAAGATTTGTAATTTTCTAAAATCAGGTTTTAAAATAAGCAGTTTTGGGTTATACATTTTTCCATCAATGCTAGTTTAAAGATTTTACTCATGAATTTCCTGACACCACATCTAGCAGTACTTTCACAGTAATGCGAGCGGTAACGCGCTTTAGCTCGTATCTATATCACATATTAATTATTAAAGGCCCCAAATGATATCCTTTTTAAATCCAACTTTTATCAATACAGAAAACTTTATATGGCCTTGTGTAGATTAATCGCAATTTGACGTCAATTCTTTGCTATTCCCTCTTCAACTGCTCTTTTTCGCGTTTCTGTAAGCGTCTCTTTTACACGAATAAAAATTAAAACAGAATACGTTACAGCCAGGCCCGTAGAGAGCTAAATTCGGGCCCGGGGGTTTACAAAATACGGGCCCCTCTTGAAATATTTGCACCACACGATTGGGACAACTATTGATGCAATATTTGCTAGAAATATCGATGACATTACATCTATATAATATACGTTTGATATTTTAGATATTAAAAACAAATCATTTTATTAACATTTAAAAAATAATTAAAAATTAATGTAAAATAGTAATGTAAGGTAATAAAATTTACTGGTGGCAGTATTACTGTTTTTAGTTAACATTATGGTATTTAAACTTTTTTAATTTAAAAATTTTTTATCAAAAAACCATTAAATTATCAAACTTATGAAACTGCAGACGCATCTGTTTTTTTTTATTTATTTCTTTTAAAACAAATCTCTCTCGACCAACAAAAGCTATAAGTAAGTATAATATTTATGCATATAAAAACTGTAAAAAAATCTGTACACTGAATATTTTTTCGAAATTCTTTTTGCTCTGAACATTTTGAAAGATGTAGATTCCAAAAATGTAATTTTAAAAAATATTGTATGTCTGTCTGTCTGTCCAAACGCGCAACACGTGAAAACTACAAGATGAATTTTCTTCAAACTTGACATGTAGGTTCCTTAGGAAATAAAGGATTTTCTTCAAAATAATGATTCTTTTGTGAGTTAAAAATTAGAGATTCGTTTGAATAACCTATGAAAGATTTTTTTAATATCAAAAAGGCTACAAACACCACCTGGACTGCTTTTATTTATCTCTAATGAGTACCCTACAATATGCATTTTGTATCCAATATGTGTTAATGTATACTAATTTTTCAATTTTCTTAAGGTTAATAAAGAAAAAATTTGTCCGTTTGTTTGACACCAATAAAATTTTCATATCTTGAAAACTATCTTAGTACAATGAATTTTTGTATGCAACCTTAAAAGCCAAAAAACTATTCCAAATTGAAAGTTTTGACTTTCGACGCAAATCTCTTCATTCTGTTTAAATATATATCATTCAATCTTCTTTTGTCTAAAAGTTCAATTAAAAATGTACTTGTAAAAAAATTCTGCTACAGCTCCGTTAGCTAAGGTGTAATATTTTTAATCTTTTTTTAAAAAAGAACAAAGAAATCTATTTTTGTTCCAAAAAATTGTGCAAAAGTTGTTTTTGTTGTAAAAATAATTAAAACCTAAAATTGCAATTTTTATACTCGTATCACTTTTAAGCAAAAACTATTTCAGTTTGACACCAAATTTGTTTTTCTATTTTTTTTAAGAAAAATGCAATATTTTCCTACTTTGATTTTTGTGACGAATTCAATTTTTTTAACATGTTGTTTTTAAAATTAAACGAGATAAAACAATTTATAATACCTTCCTGTAAACACGTCAAATAAATTGTTACTTTTCTGCATTGCTCAAATCTTACTTCTCTTCATTGCTCAAATCTATTTCAGAATTTTTTTAAGTGCGAAACAAAACCTTGATGCTAATATGACAACTGTTTTCTCTAAACTAATAAACGAAATAGCTGTTTAACAACAAATAAAGCTGCGTTGGCCACTCTTGATTCGATAAATGTAAAATAGTGGTCGACAAAATTAAAACAGAGACTGTATGTGGAAGTGTGACAAAGCAATTGCATATCATCTGATTACGTTACACGCGTAACAAAATGTTTTAATGAAATTGTCACTATTTGAAAAGCAGGTGACAATTTTTATCAAAATTTATTATTTTTGAGCTTCAAATTTTGTTTTGAAAAAAAAAAACATTGCAACAAACACATAGAAATATCAAGAATACTGGAAAACAGCCAAAATAGGGCTGTTACTACAAATTTATATTCACAATATTCAAATTACGCTTAAATTGATTAATTTTTTATTATAGAAAACAAAGGAATGTTCTGCTTAAAGTCAAATTGGCAAGAATTTAAACCGAGTGCTTGCCATTGAAATCTCAAAAAAAATTACAATATTGAATTGGTAAAACCATACGCTTCTTTAACACTTTAAGATCCTAGGTTCAATAAGCACGCAATAAGCAATCTTTCACCTTGGTAAGCAGCAGTACATAAATATTTACTACAAAAATTACCCCTCCCCCCTCCACCATTTAGGTGATCTTGTGAATGCCGAGATGAGACAAGCAACAATATCAAATGAAGAAGTTGTGATAGCGGCATCGACATTTAATACTCAAGAATCCGATAACAGTGACATATTATGTTTTTTGGATGAGGTGGTTAAAACAAACATAGACTCTACAACTGATGAAATTGAAGGGGTGTCCACTCAGCTGCGCCTTTATCTGGCTCGCCCAGCTGTTGATCGAAAACTTAATAAAAATCCGCCTGTTGTCTGGAAATGCATGAAAACTGAATTTTCTTTTGTTTGGGCCGTTGAAAAAATATTCATCAATTGTTACAACTTCGGTGCCATCCGAAAGGTTATTTTCTCATGCTGGTCTCATACCGAACCAATTGCGAAAAAGGCTTTCGCCAGATCATCTTAACATGTTGGTTTTTCTACGTTCGGTTGGTGAAGACAAGTGGCTCCCTTGATTGTGCATTCACTTGTGCACAAATATATCGAGCCCTAACCGCCGAATTAACGTAAGCGCCACTTTTTCGAAATTAATTTTTAAATGGCAAACGATAGTACGACAACAAAGTCGTCAACTCCAAAAATTTCACATCACACAAAAATAAAATTTAAATATACCGCTTATGCAAAAAAAAAGACAAACAAAGAAAATGCTTCTCTTGTAAAATTTGGTTTTTAACGCTTACGTTAATTCGTCGGTTAGGGCTTGATATTCAGCCCAATTATGAATAGTTTTTCCTGGTGAATCAGAAAAGGGAGTTTTCATTTTTAAGATAGTAGATCGAGACATCACATTTTTTTTACTTTCATAAATATTGACGATTGATGAAGAAATTTGCATTAACAATTTCCAAAATGGTCTTAAACTTTATCTTGAAAATTAACTCTGCCTTATCCGGTTACCCGGGAAAAATTATTTATAAGAAGTCTGATTGTCTATATAAGAACTAAAATTACAATATTTTATTTTTTTGTATTTTATTTATTTATTTTTTTTTTTTTTTACTTGTGTTTATTTTTTAACAATAAAACACATTTTTCGACAAAAAAAGTCGAAAAAAGTTGAAAAGTCGACTTCTAAAGGTTCAAAAAGTCGATAAGTCGACTTTTACGTTTTCAACGGTTGAAAAAGCCGAAGTCGACTTTTGCTGGCAGTTGCACAACCCTACCAACAGACTGTTGGACTCCATAATAATTACATAAGCATAAAGACTAAAGTAAAGCAAAAATACAACATATATGAAAATATGAAATGGGAGAAAAACTGAGAAATTGACACTTTAAATCTCATCGCCTATGTGGTGCAGTGCGCTAATGCGCGCTTGCACAGCGTATCACAAAGATTTCTGATGAAGCCTTTAGCACGGCCGAAGTTGCAATAAAATCAGCTAGTGATGTTTCCTTTTTCATCTTGAAAAAAAAAAGGTTGTTGTTTCTTTGGAAAGATTCGTTAGAACAATTTATTGTTCTAACCTTGACCTAAAGCTCAATAAACGATTTTAAACTATCAAACAACTAGAATTTGTATTTAAAATCAAGTATGATTTAAACTGTCAAACGTTTAGAATTTGTGTTTACATTAGTTGTTAAAGGTTTTGTGCAAAATTTGAAGTCATTAGATTAATTTTTGTAGAATTGAAAGAGATTTTACAATTTTGATGAACTCACTTTGTATGGGAGGTAGACGTGATTTTTATTCGACTTTTACAAAATTTATACTAAAATAAATATTAAAGGATAAAGCTTATGTGCAAAATTTTAAGTCATTAGATTAGTTTTTGTGGAATTGAAAGAGATTTTACCATTTTGAGTAAGTCACTTTATAAGAGAGGTAGGCTTGGTTTTCATCCCATTTTTACAAATTTTATACTCAAAATTTATAATAAATATTAAAGAACCTATGCAAAATTTGAAGACATTATATTAATTTTTGTGGATTTTAAAGAGATTTACCGTTTTGGTTAAGTCACTTTGTATGGGAGGTAGGCGTGGTTTTCATCTGATTTTTACAAATTTTATACTCAAAGTTTATATTAAATATTAAAGACACTGTGCGAAATTTGAAGTCATTAAATTAGTTTTTGTGGAATTTAAAGAGATTTTACCGTTTTGGTTAAATCACTTTGTATGGGAGGTAGGCGTTGTTTTCATCCGATTTGGTTCATTTTCGAACTTGATCTCCATTTTTGATTATATATTGAATTTCGTTACGATAGCTAAAAAATTGAGGCTGTTATCGTGACCACAGACGGACAGACGGACATGGCTAAATCATTTTTATTTATGAATTTTAAATCATGGCAAAATTTCGCTTTTTATTTTTGCCTTAAAAAATAAAAATCAAAACATACAAGTTATTTTGTGACCAAAAAAATATCGGGCAAACTTTACTTTTTATTTTTGCTTTAAAACATAAAAATCAAAACATGCCAGTTATTTTGTGACCAAAAAAATATCGGGCAAACTTTACTTTTTATTTTTGATCTAATAAATAAAAATCAAAACATACCAGTCATTTTGTGACCAAAAAAATATCGGGCAAATTTTGGTTTTTATTTTTGCCTTAAAAAAATAAAAAGCAGAAATAATTATTATTTTTTGCTCAAAATTTTAAAAGTCACAAGATAAATATTATTTTTTGCTTTTTATTATAAAATGCATACTCACTACGGTCTCTGGTTTATTTATAAATATTTTACACGCTAAAAATCAACAACAAAAATTTTAAGTATTCGAAAATGTCGAATAACCGGTTCACAAACCCCCGGTTTTTCGAATAATCCGAAATTGTTAATTTAAAAAAATAACCGGAAAACCGAAACATCAATAAAAATCCGGGAATGACAACACTAATTTGTATGCATTTTTAATTTTTTGAGTGATTACAGGAATGACAAAATCGTTCTTATTTGGAGATCGCAGGCATCAGAGAAAACTAAAACATTTTTCCGAACGTTTCTATCGTATGTTTGATAACTACTTTAAATTGTTATACTCAATTTCGTTTCAGTCTATCACAAACTGAATACACAGTTGATTACAAAAATAACATCTTTTTTGTTTTAAATAATAATATGACACATAAGATAAATATTACACTTGAGTTTTACACTCCAAACCATTGGTGGATTTTTGAAACTTGAATATAAATAGTTCAAAAAGCCAGACTGAGAGGGCGCTCAAATTTAAATGTTATAATTTTGATCGAGGACAAGTTGCAGGAATGAAATTTTAGGTCTATTTTTGGTATTTCCACCTGCAAAACTAACTGCCCATATCGAGCCCTAACCGCCGAATTAACGTAAGCGACACTTTTTGTAAATTCATTTTTAAAAAGCCAACGATAGTACTTCAACAATGGCATCAACTCCCAAAATTTCACATCTCTAAGTTAAACCGTTCTAAAATTATATCTACAACAAAAACCAAGTTAACATGTATAGCTTATGCAGACAAAACAAGAAAAAAGCTTCTCCTGTAAAATTTTCTTTTTGGCTTTTAAGTTAATTCGGCGGTTACGGCTCGATATGTTAATTTGTTCGAACTTTTTTTAAATATGTTAATTTTCTCCCATTGGCCTTTGATGGTAACTACTTTACAAAAAAAAAAATCGGAATCGAAAGTAGAATTTCAGGCATAGATATGAATGCACAAGACTACAAATAAATCGGTTACATCCACAATTTTGCTACTTTTCGGCTTCGTTTGTTCAAAACATGTTTTTACGAAAAAGTTTCAAACACAATTTTTAACTTTATTGAGTGAAAAGCTGATGATTTTTTTTTTCTTATCTCCTTTGATACATTATCTGCTTTCAAATAAATAGAAACAAAAAACTACCAAAATATTTACCGATATATTTAATAATAAAACAATAAAATTGTTGTACTACAAGTTCACACGATAACTTGTTTTTAATAATAAGTTTTTAATTTGTTTGGTTGAAAGTCCGCACAGGGTTGAAAAGTCCGGACAATCCGGACTAAATCCTGACGTATGGCAAGCCTAGCTATACATGACATCGATTCTTAAGGAGTAAACTCCAAAAAATCCGGGCTAGTTACTAAGGATGAGGAAAAGAATCAGGTTGGTAATGCTACCTCCCTTAGAAGTACTTCTATAATTACAATTTACTTATTCCTGGATATATGTGGCGCAAATAAATTTAAGTCACATTGCAGTGTTGCAAGGAATTCGTTGTTGTGACAAATACTATCTTGCAATAGTTTTTTTATCAGTAAGAAGTCTTTGTCCTGACATAATTTTTGTAATGTTTCAAATCGTACAAATCGTTCAAATACTTAGATAAAAACAATTGTTTTTTTAAATACTTAGCAAAAATGCAACAGTTTGGTACTATATATTACGATTTATTGAAGTTTTCAATATTTAACATTTCATTTTCAAGTGTTCCAGATCAACAAATGACAAGTCTTAACAATAAAGTTTTAAAATATATGCATCAAAGTTTTTTGGTTATATATTTTTTTTTATTTTTACAAATCAACACTTGTGCATGAATACTGACTACATACATTAATTAAAATCTTAAACAATTAACAATAAATTGTTTTCATTGAAAATAAATTGTGATCTTATTCTTTAAATTTGTATATGAATTTATTTGTGAGCTTTTTAGATCAAGTAACTTTGAAGAAGGCAACAAAAACAACAAATCTGCATAGAGTCAAACACACAGCAGACTAGACAGCCTTTTTCGGAAATCACTACATTTTCTCTTCAGTACTCTTGAGTGAATTAGCTGTGATCAACCCACCGTTAAAGTCTTATATGATTTGACACGTGTTTGATCAAATTCGTAAAAACTTTTACGTTCTCATCGTTCACTTAATCATATGACTTTAAAGCAGTAGTTATTTTTAGATCAAGCCTTTGACTCTACCAGGGTTGCCGTCTGGTCATTTCAATTCTATGGTTTATTTCGACAGATACGTCGAACGCCAATGAATATCGAAAGAAAAAATAAGGGACGCACTAGAACAGACGGCAACCCTGGTAGAGTTAAAGGCTCTGAAAATAGCTACTGCTTTAATGTCATATGTCAACTTGACCGATGAGAACGTTACAGTTCTTACGAATTTATTCGAACACGTGTCAAATCATATAAGACTTTAACAGTGGGTTGGTCACAGTTGAATCACTCAAGACTACTGAAGAGAAAATATAGCGATTTCAGAAAGAAGCTATCTAGCCTGCTGTGTGATTGACTCTATACAGAGTTGTTGTTATTGTTGTTGCCTTATACAAACTTACTTGATCTAAAGCTTCACAATTAAATTCATGTATAAATTGTTTTCATTTAATGTAAAACACAGACTCATAAAAGAAGTTAAACATAAATCATACAATTACAGCGCAGACATATGTTTAAATTTAAAGTTTTTAAAATTAATTTAAAAATAATCCATTTGCTAAAATTACATTAAATTATTTTTAATTTAATCCATACAATTTAATTTACATTCAGTTCAACACATATCTATTAATGTTAAGACACTAAACTATGACCTTCCACTTGAGCTGCGTATGTTCTTCAAGACTTTTATTCTCAGGCCCTAGTATACACTTGCCGTAAAATGTAGGCGGCTCCTTAAAGTATTTATCAACGACATTTGAAAGTTCTTTTAATGTCACTCCCAACATACGTGAGCGATATTTCAAAAACATATCCTGCGATACGCCATAAAGAAAGAAATCAATGCCTTGATTTCCTGGTGCAATAGGCGCATCAATTTGTTGCAACACTCCTAGCTTAGCCTCAAAAAGGCTTTGTTCGGTAAGCTCAGCATTATGGTCGGAGAGCCAACGATAAGTGTTGTCGAAGGCATCAAGAGTTTTGGTCGAGTTTGGATCACGATAACTGAAAAAGCTAAAAATGCCATCGGAGCCAATTCTGGCGCCTGCACCATATGCTCCATTCTGTTCACGTACTACAGGCAACAGATATTTTGCTGAAATTAATTTTGCCAAGACACGCAAGGCCGGATGATCTCGATGTGTATAGGGCACAGCAAAGAAGGCTTTGGCACAATAGTTGACTGGTATATTCATGACGAAATGCTGACACGCTGGTTCTAACAGGTTGACGCTATTTTCCACACGATCAGCAGGTGCTGCTGGCAAATCATCCAAAAAATTTTCATATTTTTTAATTAGTTTTGGATAGTAGTCATCAGAGGTATTGATAGCAGCACGCATGCTGTTACGATTGAAAAGTTTTTGACCCAGTTGCTTAAGTTGCTGCATGATTGCAGCAATATCATTGCTCTTAATGTAGTTCTTCATGTGTTCTATGTGCTCGACACCAGCCAGCTGAGATTTCAATTTGGCAGAATCGGTAACCAAGCCAGCACAGCTCTGCATAGCATACATATGACCCGAACTGGCAATGCCAACGGAAATACTGGACATATAGCTATCGACTAGCATATGCAAGCGTTCCGCATCTTCAAGTTGGAAATTAACTAGCAGCTCTTTGCACAATTCAAACATTTCAAGCGCATTCTTGTCTAATGCATGCGTCGTCATGAGCACACCAAGTTGATAGGTTTTACTGTCGTAAATGTTTTCGGCAAAATGCAGTTTAAAATCGATACCGCCAGTTTTAGATAACACAATTTTATCGAAGTCGCGGTAGTCATACTTTTTGGTGCCCATATCGTTGATGACGTTGCAGAACAGCGGTATTAACATCATTTCGTTCTGAGTCAATGCAGAGCCATCAAAATAGCATTTAAAGTAGGATATTTCATTGGTTTGCACCATGCATACTTGGGTGGGCACCTTTTTTATCTTGAACACGTTGATTGGCTCCATTTTTGCAGCTTTCTTGACATCATCTACAGTGAGACAAGGCAGAACTTCAACATTAGGCAACGCTTTTTGTGCTTCCTCAAGTTTCAAGCCATTATCATAGATTTCTTGCCGCTTTTGTTGATCCAAGCTCATTACTTTTTGCTTTAGTAGATCCAACTCAGCCTGCTGAAAGTTGCTCTCGTAGTGATCATCTGGCGACATGGTCAATGTTAGCCGATGGGTATTGTTGCCAAAATAGTGTTCGACCTTCTTCTGCAAGAAACGACCGTCGTTTTGAATATTATCACGGAAATTGGCAATCATTTTGGAAACACGCAAGGCATCCACAACATCACCTTCATGATTCCAAAGAGGCGTTGAATTGAATAGCAAACCAATGCCAAATTGAGGACTCTGATGCTTCAGTGATAGCTCAATATTGTGCAAAACACTTTCAATGTGCTTAGTATCAAAACCGTGCTGAATAACCTCTTTAATGGTGGCATCAAAGATTTCCTGCACTCTCCCAAAGTCCTCCACGCGCACATCTTGAAGTCCAACGCAGAAGAAGGTGTCCTTAATTTGTGGATCATAGCCAGTTGTTTGATTGTAGCCACCTGAGAAGTTTGGTTCAATCAAGCTTTTATAGAATGGCGAATTAGGTCCACGCACCAACAGCTCTGACAATACGTAGAGCACGAATGTCTCTCGTATATCTGTGACGTCGGACATAAGCAATGAGATGGCTATTTGATTTTGTTTCTCGAAAGGTGCTCCCATGTTATCGTAACGGCTGGAAATGTGCACATTTCGAGGCCTTTCCCAACGCTTTTGATTGGGTATCAAACTGTAAGATGAGTCTATGCGTTCATATTTGCTTAAATATTCGTTATTGACATATTCTAGGGTCTTATTTAAATCAAACGTGCCATAGGTATAAATTCTGGCATTAGATGGATGGTAATATTTTCGATGAAAGTCCACGAGGTTGGCGTGAGTTAGTTTTGGTATTTCCAATGGATTGCCACCAGATACGTAGCCGTATGTGTGATCAGGTAATAAGTTATTGAGCAGATTTTGACTGAATACAGAAGAGTTCTCAGAAAAGGCTCCCTTCATTTCATTGTAAACAACACCTTTGAGAATATATTCGGAATCCTTGTCTTTCAGAACAGTGTGTTCGAGCCGCCAGCCTTCTTGCAGAAAATCAAGATATTCCAGGTTAGGTCTGTGAAGTAAAATATGCATTATTAGTTAATTTTGAATAGATTTTTGACGAAAAGCTGTTATTTGTTAATAACGAACATTTCAAAAATACTTAAACATAAAAACTTTTTATCTACTGAACGTTTAAAAGCTTTCAAACTAAGGGGTAGTTGCAGACTTTTCTTTAAATATTTTCATTTCGTAGTAAAAGTAGGAATTTTGAATGCTTGTGTGCTTTTTTTCTGCACTCGAGTTTGAGCCTGCATTTGCTCATGGATCTTTTCAACCTGTTGTCGAAATTGTAAGCCCTCCAAAATAAATTTGCCGTATTCCTAGATCATAGTATTTAAACATTTAAAAAAATTTGTTGAATTTATCACCAAACAACCCCTTAATGTTTGCACAATTTTAAACATTATTAATTGCAATAGAGTGAAAATTTAATCTAGTTGTTTTATATTAAAACTCACCCACATTGGCAATAATACCCACCTAAATACGGCATCCAAATAAATTTGCTGCAGATTCCTGAAATCGATTTCGTTCATTGATGAAAACGGATACATAGTGTAGTCGGGTCCGGTCATGGCATTCATAAATGTTGCAACCGAACGATTAAGCATTTTGAAAAAAGGATCTCGAACCGGAAACTTCCTTGAACCACATAAAACACTGTGCTCTAGTATATGCGGCAAACCAGTCGAGTCAAACGGTGTTGTACGAAAGTTCACTGAGAATACATTGTTTGCATCGTTGCGATCGAGATACCAAAGTTCGGTTCCAGTACCACGATGCCGAAATGTGTAACTCATTATACCGAATTCCGATACACTTTCTGTGCGCTCACACTTGAAGCCGTGGTACTCCTTTCCCTCACTGAACTTGAATTCCTGCTGCTGTAAGATCACTGGTAGACCAACATCTTTCTCCTTGACTAAAGGCCGCACATCGGATGCAGCATTAGGTATGCCTTTCGAAGAATAACGCAATTGCTGAAGAGCGATGCGAGAGTCATTTTTAACGGCCACCCCGCGACGAGACAGCAAAAGGCGTAACATATTTTGTCAATTGCTGTTTTATTTATCAATTCAGTTTCTATGAAAAAACAGAGGCACACAAACACATTTCTTTTAACTTGCTTCGATCAAGAAAACAATTAAATCGCATTAAAAACGCGGTAGTTACATCAGCAAAACAAGCTCTATGTAAATGAATTAAATGTTTCCTATTACAGCTAATCTAGACTATGAAAACAGTGATTTCGATATAGCTTTAATATCAAATAACTTACCGACTGCAGATTACTCAACAAATGTTATATATCTATTTGGAACACAAAATGAAATCTAAAATCTTTTTCATGGAAAAATCGTGAAGGAAACTAACGTTTATAGCTGCAAAAAATGTGTCAAGCGCCCATTTGATAACCAGCGCAAGAGTAGCAATATTGCTGAACTATCAAAATTTCAGCAACGCTGAGAGCAAGGTTGCACAAGTACATGTCTATCATATCATTTTGGGCACGTTGTTATTCTTCACGTACGAAGTACCACATTTTTCGTACAGTAAAACTTTATTTTCATTGCTTTTCTCTGTATTTTTCTCTGGGCGTGGCCAAAGTTGGTTCGTTTAACTTGCATTATAGATATTTGGCAGCACTTCTAATGTTATTATTAAGAGCCCAAACAGAACCAAAGCGGATATCGGATAAAGGACCTCTCTCGGCGAAATCCGCTGAGACCACGTCCAGAATTGTAGCGGTGGCGGTTGTCGGATCACGGTTGCATTTATTTGGGAATGATACAAATTATTTTATATTTTGCTTTGAATTCACATGAATGCAACACAGGCATAAAAACAGAATGTCAGATCATAGTAAAGACTAAGAAAATATCACTGAACATACCCAATCTTTAGCAAAAATATGGCAACATTTAAGTCACTCAGAGAGAGATCCGCCACCCGTCAGAGAGAAATTAGAATAGAATCTATTCTGGCGTTTTCCGCCACAACCGACATCCGCTTTGGTTCTGTTCGGGCTCTAATGTTGTATGGTGGAGATGCGTACTGCGACCTAAATGAGATCTATTGTACCTCCTTCTCAAAGCTCCGCTGGGTTTGTGGATTACAGAATTTCATCCAGCCCTATTTCTCAATTGCATTTGAGAATATTTTTAGGTTCAAGGGATGAAACCTGCTCTAGACTCAGCTCATAGTTCCCCAGTGCTAGTTTACGTCTGCGAGCCATGGAGTCGCAGTTTGGTAATAGGTGTATTGGAGTCTCCTCTGCTTCTTCACAGAAACTGCAGTTACTATCGGTTTCTGTGCCCAATTTCGTCAGGTGGTATTTGAGCTTACAGTGTCCTGTAAGGAACCCCGTTAGAATCCTTAGATTCGGTTTGCCTAAGCTTATGCACAATTTTGCTCTCCGAGAGTTAAAATCTCTGAGGAGCAATTTGGACTGTCTTAACTTTGAGAAGCTTTTCCAGAGGTTTGAACGTTTATGCCTCTCCTCCCTTCTTAGTTCTTTTTTTATAGAATGTGTGCCTAATCCGCAGAATGGTTCAGGTCCTATAAATTTTGTGACTGCACCTTGTCGCACTAGACCATCGGCTTCTTCGTTTACCTGTATTCCTTTGTGTCCTGGGACCCAAAGTATAGTAACAGTGTTATTCTTGCCTAGTTCGTTGAGTTTTGTTGGGCATTCCCATGTTATTCTCGATGATATCTCACAGGAGACTAATGCAGCATTTGGATGATTGTTTACGTAGGAAGTGCAAAAGAACAAAAACTGCGAACGGCACCAAAGGTACTCGTACCTATCAGCTTGTATGTAATATTCATATAAATCAGAGGGAACTAAGTACGTCGATACTTTTGCTTTACTCTTGGTATTCATCCCAGTTTGTCATGGCTTTATTTTTCAGTTTGTTTACATATACTTCGACAAAAACATAAGTAGCCAAGAGTGATAGATATATGAAAAAAACACTGGCCTATTACCATAGTCAAAATAAAGTCGACTTTAAATTTAGTGCAAGCTTTTTGACAACATGTATTGAAAAACTGTCAAAAATGCTTTTACTAAATTTAAAGTCGACTTTATTTTGACTATCATAATAGGTCAATGTTACCATGTCGTTATTGTAACTGAATGTAAAGGCGGCAAATAAAAACCATCTTAAATAAAACGCCGTAGTTATTTTACTAAATTAAGTTTAAGAATTTTAGTTTTATTGATTTTTATTCTTGAACATTTAAAGTTACAATATGCACGCGATACAAATTTGTGTTGATGTGGTGTTTGTGCTGGTTTAAATGAATTTCGTCCAAACGACGAAAACGACCAGACGAGGAACTCAATTGCTCCCGAGCGAGTTGAGTGCAAATATATATGACCATTTTTCGATTGCAGTGACAGTAGCGTTTCTAATCAGTGGAGTTTCTTATCAGTGGTGTTTACTCTTTAACACTCCTCCCCCTGTGAATCTAGCAAAGATTCACTACATAGAATTAAGGTGGCTAGCCTGGTGACTGGTCGACGAATGAAAACTGTTGGCGTCTTTACCTCAACTAACCAAATTTGACCATCTTTTGCAGGGAAAACCTTCGTCACACGACCTTTCTGCCAATGACTACGTGGCTGGCTGGGCTCACAAATTATTACGAGATCGTTGACTTTAAGTGGCGTTGATTTGTTGTGCCACTTTGTTTGATGTAATAGTTTATAAATACTCGTTCGTCTAGCGCTTCCACATATGATTCTTTATATTTTGGTAAATTTTCCAATGCTTTTTCAAACATATATTGACATCATATGGATGCGGCTCCTCCTCTGTGGATGAAATCGGGATGTCTGTCAGTGGTCGCGAGTTAATAATATTCTGAGCCTCTATTAATGCGCTCCGCAAAGTCTCTACTCTTGGGGCCACTTCTTGCAAAGTTTTAGACAGCATACGTTTGACAACACAAATAAGGCGTTCCCAAAACCCTTCTGAGCTGGGATTGGCAGGACAATTGAAAATCCATTCAATATTGTTTTTGGTGGCTTCGTCGTTAATACGATTCATGTCTAAAGGTGCCCCCAGACTATTGGGCAATTCACAGTTTATGCTAATTAAGGTTTAATGTGCTAATTCTGAAATGTGCTATTTTGCCTGTTAATTTTTTGTTTTTGTTTTGCATGTAAACACAAATTAAACCGGTGTGTTAAATGTTGCCACTTTTGTACATGCCCTAAGGCAAGCTTTTGTAGAGTGTTAATGTGTCTGGTGAATAATTTTGATGAAGTTTTCAATAAAACTTAATATTAAATTGAGTTATTTAACTTTTAATAGAATCTAAAATATCTGAGCTACATATTAAAGATTCCAGCGCTGTTTTGAAACTGCAAATCAGCACTTTTCACTTTAGTTGTGCTCACAGTTGTAAAGAATTAGTACATTAAAATATTGATATATTAAAACATTACAATGAACTGTGACCAAAATAGACTTTTGCTCCGTAACGAGTAAAAACGTAAGTGTTCGGTTAAATACATATTAATGCTGTTACCCAAAATGAGCAAACGTATGTGAACGAAACTAAACGAAACAGTTTGACAAGACGTCTTATTCCGTTATAACCGTACTGCTAGTGTTGCAACTCGTCAACAACAGCTGTGCAGAGTGCGTTTTTATTTTATTTTTATCAATTTGTTTCAACTTCGCAATTATTTCACTAATTTTTTACAAATCTTTATATAAAATTACAAAATGCACAATATAAATAAATAAATAATACTCGATTACCTACTAATCAGCTGTTTCAGACGAGTTGAGCAAATCGTTTCATTTTGGGTTATATCCGTAAACATCCGTAACGGGAGCAGACGTTCGTCAAAATGCTATCGTCTCGTTTCGTCTATTTTGGTTGGACCTTCACATGTCAAAAAAATTACATACCGAATTTTATCTGTGTGTCAAAATTAAGTTTTTGTCAGACAGCTATTTTACTTTTGTCTCCACACTATCTGACACGTTATTTGAAAATAAAAAACTGCTTTTGAAATTTTTGTAAGCTGTAAAGCTCTCAAGTGTCCTCTTTTGGCCATTCACACTAAAAATAAATTCATTAGTAATCAATTTATTGAATAAATATCCATTTAATAATTCTTTTCTTCCATTTTCACAAAAAAAAATTAAAAAATTTATCAACTGATATTTTGTACTGATGGAAAACATACGAAATTAGAGACTGTTCTAATTCAAAAATTTACAGACGCAAATACAAATGACATTTAAAAATCACAGTTTCATATGTTCTACACTATCTGTAGCTAAAAACCATTTGTAATTTGTGACGTGTCATGTATATGAAACATATAGTGTTCACCTAAAAAAATCCTGTAGTAAAAATAAATAAAAATGTATTTAAATCAAATGTAAATTAGTTACTCACCGTCCAAATAAAAATGTTATTGTTTTTCCTAATTTCAATTATTTACTTTTACCACATAGTTTTTAAGTACAGAAATAAATACATTTACATTAAAATTAAATGTTTTTTCATTTACTAATTAAAAAAACTGCAAAACGTTTTCTGCCACAGTAAAAGATTGGTTTTATTATTAAAAAATCAAAGTATTTTTGTATAAAAAAAAATAAATTTTTAGAAGTATACTTACCACAATTCTGCATCATGAACCTTTCATAATTATTTTAGTTGAAATAAATACAATTGCTATCAAATACACATTATGCAGTTTATTTTAATGTAGATATTCTATATTTAAATAAATGTATGTAAACAACTACTTACTACATGCAACTACTTCGTGTAGAATTAATTATTTAAATGTAAATTCAGTAAAATATATTGATTAACTAAATATGTATTTAAAAATAAATAAAACTACATATATATGAAGTAAATACACATTGTGTAGTAAATTTTACTACAGTATTTTTGAGTGTAGAGGCACTTTAACATGCAATCAGCAGGTTGTAATTCCTTTTGGGCACCAATAAAATTTGTGCCATTGTCGCTCCGGATTCTAACCGGTGTGCCGCGACGATTTATAAAATTTCTTAGACAAACGATAAAAGCGTCGGTCGATAAATATTCAGCTAATTCTAAATGGGCGGCTCTGATAGTTAAGTATGTAAAAATAACTGCCCACCTCTTTTCTCTTCGGCAACCGATGGAAACATTGAAAGGTCCAAACAGTTCCACACCTGTATATGTGAATGGACGTATATAAGTTGTTAGGCGATCAGCTGGAAGTTGACCCATTAACGGCGGCACAGGCTTGGCACTGTCTATCTTGCAAACGACACATTTGCGTAGGACAGCTTTCAAAACAGAATGATCCAAAATTTTTGGCGGACCTCATTTGTTGTACCGGCGTTATTTTGTTGATAGAATTTTTCACGGAAGTAGCGCATGATAAGTTCAGAAACGACATGATTTTGTGGCAACAGAATAGGATGCCTGGGAGCTAGCGGCAGACAAACAGCTTCATCAATACGACCTTTTACTCTTAAAAGGCCAGCTTCACCTATGTAGGGCGATAATGCGTGTAGCGAACTTTGCTTATTGATAGCTTTATTACAACGTAAAGCGTTGATCTCCTCGGCATAATACTCCTCTTGAACGCGTTGACGTATATACTTCTCGGCGGCATCAATTTCTTCGGCGGTAAGTGGACCCTTTAACAGCAGTTGAGTTTGGTTGCGTAGGCGTAATAATAATTTGGCAAATCGTAATACCCATGAAATAAAGCGCTTCAATTTCAAGAAAGACGAAAATTTAGTAAACTGAATATAAGTGCTACTTGCCTGATGTCGCAAAAGAAAACTTGGTTGCACTTTTTCTTCCAGAAGTGGTGGGGGATGAATGTTTGATTTACGCCAGAACTCTTAATTTTGTTGTAGAAACGTTGGTCCCTTCAACCAGATGTTTTCGTTCTGAAATGTTGGCGGTAACGTTGGACGCTTTGTGGCATCTGCGGCGTTTCGATTTGTTGGTGTCCAACGAAATTGTGTGGCGTCTTGTAACGAACCTCCGGCGCTACAACGCTTTCCAGCCAGGGTAATGCTCAGCGGCTGTCCGGGGTTCTTTCCAAGAATTAGGGTTGGAGGTTTTGGTGATGGTCCGCTCGCACTCCTTTTTTAAGGGAGCACTATTCGGCGCGCGGATCGTAGATGCGGGCTCTGGTTCCCTTGGTGACTGGCGACGATGGTTGTGGTCGGTCCGGTCACGTTGAATTGTCCTCGTCCGATTTGGTCAAAGGAGAGGAGTTCGGTGGTGGGGTTGGCGAGAGTGCAGTTTGCACAGGGATTCGAGTGAGGTATTCTCGTATAGAGATGGGATGGTGCGTGCCAGAATTCGCAGAGATTCGCAGGACGCAACCTTCAAGTTCGAAGTTCTGATCAGCGCAATGGGTAGGATTAGGATTGAGGAGGTGTGTGTGAGACAAAGTTCGCAGAGATTTGCAGGACGCAACCTTCAAAATCGAAGCTTTGTTCCAGCGCACGGGCTAGGGTTAGGTTTAGGTGTGTGTGTGTGTGAAACAAAGTTCGCAGAGGTTTGCAGGACGCAACCTTCAAATTCGAAGCTTTGTTTCAGCGCACGGGCTAGGATTTGGATATGGTGGGTATATGTGTGTGACAGAGTTCGCAGAGGTTTGCAGGACGCAACCTTCAAATTCGAAGTTCTGTTACAACACGAAGGTCAAGTTGGGATATCTTACGGAGTGGCTTCGTAGAGAGCTGGATGTGTGCGTGACAGAAATCGCAGAGGTTTGCAGGACGCAACCTTCAAATTCGATGTTCTGGTCAGCGCAATGGTCAGGATTAGGATTGGGAATGATGGGATACCTTACCGTCTTGGTGTTGGTTGTCCGTCCGACCTGTTTCCTGTATAGTTAAACTAATACTTCACTATGTCCAGCGCTAATTAAAAAGACGTCTGCTCCGCTTGATGTCTCTCACAAGAATCTTTTATTTCAGAATTCAAAAATGACTAACTAGTGGCCGGCACCAGCGTCGTGTTACAAATACATATGTATTCTTATTGAGATAGCAATACATGTTTCCGTTGCCCGAGCGAGCAACTAAATAAAAATAATAATTCATGTTTTCGCTTATTATCTATGTTAGTGTGTGTGTTGCTATTTTAAGGGGAAACCTTCTGTTTCGCTTATATACTTAGAGTTTGTAATACAAGGTGAGTATGTTAATTCGTTACTTAAGTGTTAAATACTTTAATGCTATATTTTAGCTTATAATATGTGTTGATAATTTCTGTATATTATAATGTATATTTAGTTTAAGATAAAGAAGATGATTTACAAATGTTAGTTTTTAGCATCTTAGTGTTAGAAATAATAAAAATAACTTGATGTATGTTTTGTTTAAGCTGTACCTACGTAGCAGCTAAACTTTGAATATTTTCTTATATATAAAATCAAATACCGTGCATGGCGTGATGCGGCAGGGCTTGTTGTAGTTGTTTGGTGTGTTTGCCTGTATTGGGGCGTCTCTTCGTTATCGCCGGTTGCCATGTAGATTATGACGACTTGTGCTGTAACTTGTTGTTGTTGTGGCTACTGGCTCGTGCCGTAGCTGTTGTCTTGAGTAGAAGACGCTGTGGTTGATGTTGATGTTGTTGTTGTTGTTGTTGTTGTCGTTATTACTAGCTCGTGCCGTAGCTGTTGACTTATGTAGTAGGCGCTGTAGTTGATGTTGATATTAATGTTGTTGTTGTTGTTATAGCTGTTGTCTACTGTTGCTTGTTAAACGGCCGGTTCTCTTGCCGCCGCTTATGTTAAGGGCCGGTTGCGGTGGGCCGTTTGTTGCAAGGCCGATTTCAGTGGGGCCGTTCATGGTGAGGGCCGGTTTTGACCGTCGTCAAAAGGGGTCCTTACAGTCTGATGATCACAATATTCCAGCTACTCTGTGCCTATATATAATAAGTCAGGGGTTTGCTGAAGCAGACCACAGTGGGTTCCTTTTCGTCCCCTATTGGACAAAGGATGCTACTGCTTGCACTCATACGTGAGAATGCTCCTTGTATAAGCAACCTTTGTCATCTCAAGCATATCCTTGTAGGTCAGTTGACCAATCTTGGCTTCGCCAACAAATGGACGTCCCAGAGTGGTCAATCTTATGCTTGCCAGCGCCGGACACTGGCACTAAATGTGTGCTGCTGTTTCCGGCTCCTCTAGGCATAACCTACACGTATCGTCCTCAGTCAAAGTCATCTTCCCGAGATGGTTCATGAAGGGACCGTGTCCTGTGACCAGTGCAGTAAGCCAGCTTAAAGTCCTTCGATTGTATTGGATAACTTTTGCTTCCTCACTACGAGACCACTTCGCGGCCACCTTTGATTGCTGCAATTAACAGCTTCTTCCCACCTTTTACGGTATTCAGAGTCCGTCCATTGCTTAATAAGGCCTGCCACCATGTTGTCGCATATAGCGATACGTGGTTCTGGTCCACAGAATTCTTCTGCTGATCCTTCTCTTGCTAAAGAATCAGCATTCTCATTCTGTTTTATGCCAGAGTGTCCTCTCACCCACAGAAGTGTGAGCTTATTTGTCTGGGCGCACCTATTGAGTTTTGTAAGACATCCTATGGCCAACCTGGAAGTGGTGTCTGTCCGTTGCATACACCTAATCATAGACTGATTGTCGAGAGCAATGACAATTTTCTTGCCATTGATCCGGCTATCTATCAGGTGGTCACTTTTTTGTTCATTCAGAATTTTCAAACCGTAGATCCTGAGAGTGCAAAAATTCTGCATTTTTTCTACTGCTGAGTACAACATTGTCGAGAAAAGAACACAATTCCATTATGGAGGTCAGAATTTTTTCGAGAAAAGAATCAAAAAAATGCAGAATTTTCAAAGAGGGTACAAAAAAAGCGGAATTTTTTGAGAAAAGAAAACGTCATTAGCTTTAAGCTTTTGTTCTCATTTGCTGCATTTGACATATATCAACTCACTCTCAATTTTTTGAGAAGCGAAGCAAAATTGAGCGAAATTTGTGAACGCCATGTTCACTTTAGAATAATATCATGGTGAAATAATACGTAGTTACTTAAAAACCCAAAAAAGTTAAGATCAAACAATTCGAACGAAAAAATCTTCGTTCGTTCGCCCTGCTTACACTGAACAAACATTGCTTGCGAAAAGTTTTTAACGAGGCTTCTTTTGTTCATTCAGGCGGTCTAAGCCAGTTAACAAACTATTTTTTCCTGTTATCTCTGCTGGACAGCTGTAACAAGTTTACATACACAACGAAACAAAATTTAGTGTTCACCAATACACTCTTACGCTGTCATTCCATGCAAAACAAGGAAAGTTATATGTGCTTGTATGTCTAGCTCTTTTGCGGCCAAAAAATAAACTCAAAAAGAAAAATAAACGTCCAACACAAAGAAGTGCAGTCAAATGAAAGTTTTTGAAAAATAATTAAAAATTGTGCTCACGAAATTTAATAATTTTTCATTTCAGATTAACAAATTAAGGGCCGTTTTCTCAATGTCCGGTTAAGCACTAATCGGAACTTAAACTGGCGGTTAGCAAAAAAGCTTTTTCTCAATGTTCGGTTAGGTCTTAAGTGCCGGTTATGTTAACGACAAGTTGAAGCTCCCGTTAGTTGCTAATTGGGAGAATAGTTGTGTAGTGTAAAAAATAATTATATATTTTTTATAATTAAAAATGGATCGAATTTCTCGGATTTCGTTTTTTTCTAACTTGAATTCGATCCAAAATAAAAAAAGAACATATGCGCATAGGCATGATTACGTGGAAGAGTAATGAACTTTCTTCATATGCACTTAAGTTCAGCACTCTGTTGCGTTTTAAATTATTTATTAATTAATCCTTGTTAGATATTTACAACTTTCACATCAAAAATAAAATAACAAACAAGCGTAAACAGCTGATACGCAGTTTAGCGTATTCACAATTGAAAAATTCACAATTAATGACTTAACCAACAGTTACTTAACCGACACTTGGTGAAAACAAAAACTGTTGATAACTTTGTTTTTAGTTATCGTACGGTTAGCTAACTCGCGGTTAAGAGCTTCGCTAACCGGACATTGAGAAAACTGCCCAAAATAGATACTGATAAATACTTGGGACAAAATGTTTAAAAAAACAGCAACAGCGAAAATATGCTTTTGATGTACCCTTCATGCTGACTTATTCTTTGATGATTGTTTGTTGTTAAAAATTTTCTATTCGTAATTCCAAATCTTTCCGGAAGGTAAATATTTTAATAAACAAATAATGCAAAAACGTTAAACAATTGTGTTTATAATTTGGCATATAACAGGCCAGAGTTGTAATTTTTTTCATGGTAAAAACATGTTTAGCTGAAAGGGATGCCAGATCACTCGGATGAGAATCAGAGATGCAAGCCTTGTGAAATTTTGATCACCGCTTGAACAATGGCCACAAGTTTTGTATGAAAAATTATATATGGACGTAACGGAAATCGTGTGACCGCTCGTGTTATATACGCCGTATGTAACAGTTACTGTTCTAGCTGGGATCATGATGCTTCTATTCATATTCAACATCTCAGCGAGACACCTAACTGTTAAATATTCCGTATATATGGCATATACGTAGCGACCTTGACGTTAAATTCATATAAAATTCTCCATACATTGTACGTTAAATTTGTTCTACTATGATGGTAGATACATGGACAGATGCTCATCTGTTTGATCTGGCATCTCTGTCTGCCACTCATGTTTTACCAATAAGAAAAAGTACATCTGAACTGCTCACACCAATAACAAATTCAGCTGTGCCTACTTCTCCCCCCCGCCGATGTATAATGCCCACCCCCTATATATCGAATTTTTTATTTGATTTATATATATAATATTATTTGTATACTTCCTTTCTGTTGCACTGCTCATTTTGTTTGGTTTTTTTTCTAGTTTAGTATAGTTTTGGCAGTAAAAGAGCAAGATATATAAACATATATAACTTATGCCTCATTTACACGGGTGACATATTTGTCAATTTTTACATCATTAAGTGTCATTATCTCATAGTGACCATCTTAAAGAATAAATGAAAAATTTCACTCTTTACTGGCAGAGTGCGTTTAACTATTTCTAAAAATTTAACTGTTTGCTTTAAAGTTTTTAAATAACTCTGGGTCCTTTCCTTGTAGCTGGGAACGAAGTGTCGGATAGAAACTACTTCCTTCAGCAAAAAAAGGACGGATTCATTCTAATCTTGGTTTCCTCTGAGGCTTCGCGTGCATTGCATTCCATCGTCCTTCTTCCTCCTCGTCCTCTTCAATTAAAAAATATGCTAAATAAGCAACAGCTTTTATTTTGTTGTCTTCCATTAGTAAAATAATTTTTAACTTCTTTGCTTTGTCAGTATTTGAGAATTATAAATTTTGTCATTCATGTAAACGCCTTCTTTGCTGGGTCAAATCATTATGAATTTGAAAGTTGCCAAAATATAATGACAAAGCTCAACTTGTCTCAACGTAGTGACAAAGCTCTGGGCAAGTCACTTTTTTGTGCCGTCTAAATAGCAGCGTCATTATGATGTGTCATCAAGTCATTATTAAAGTCAGTAAATGTCACTCGTGTAAATGAGGCATTAACTTCTTTAACATAACATCAGAACGCATGAATGCATTGGTGGCAACCAAACTTTGTTTCAATGTGTTTGTAAACACGTACCCAGTGGGCAAAAGCAGGTCTTTGAAGCGCTTCTAGCAGGCCATCATATGGATTTCTTAGCCCTTCCGTGCTCGTTTCCAAGCCCATAAGCTTTTTTATATGAAACGAGAAAATTTTCTAGGCCTTCCGCTCTCGCGACTCTAAAGAAGCCCTTCTTTAGAATGTACATTAGAAAGAAAAGCAATATAAATAAACTTGAAATAAAAAAACTTTTGACAAATTCCAGATTTGAACCAACGTCCTCTCAGCTGGCGGTTTGGCATCTTACCCACTCGTCCACCTCAGTTGTTAATAAACTTCAGCTTGTTTTGCATTATTACAAATTAAAGTAAGTTTTCGGGAGCGCGGGTTCGCAACCCAGCTCGGCCCAAAAAAAAATTTTTTTTTGTATATTTTTTAAAATCTACATTTTTTTACAAATTTTTCTGTCCATTTAAAAAATTTTTTGGAATTTTTTTATAAATTTCTTCATACAAAAATAATAGAAAAGACTTAGAATTTTTTCATATAAAAGTTTTCATATAATGTGATATGCAATGTGTTAGATTTCGGAGACCTGGGTTCGCGTCTCAACTCGGACAAAAAAAAATAATTTTTTTTGTTTTTTCTTAAAGATTTGATTTTTTTTAATTGATCTGATCATATATAATTTTTTAAAAACTTTTAAAAAATTTTTTATACAGAATAACAGGAAAAGACTCCAAACCTTCAAAAGGTAGGCCTTACAGAAGCACTCATCAATGCAGCGATCATGGAAGGTATATTGACGCCAATAAGAGCACTACTAGCATGCATTCTTTTGCGTATCGCTAGCTAAAATGCCCACTGGGTAAGAGCTGTTCTGCTTGGATTGGTTGCGTTCAAAAGACACAAAATTTACTCAACAGTGGCGCAACCGCTGAGTAGGTGCTTGCTGAACACAACTGATTAGCTCAACGTATTGATTGTTTTGGCTGCGAATTATTTTTCCGATATTCTTACTGAACGTGTTGAGCTAGAAAGTTTGACAGTTAAAAAATTTTGATTACTTAGAAATATAGAGAAAATAACGCAAAAGTAAGTTAAACTAAGAAAATAAAACAAAAACTCAATAAATTAATAATAATTATTGAAGAAATGAGTGAGCCCAAGACTACACGCTTGGAAACTGAATTTATCAAGTTACAGATACGGAAGAGATGCATATGAAGCTTCAAAGTTTTTTTAATTGTAATTCCTTAATGCACGGAGCTACTAACAGCACATACAATGCTTTCCACATCGTCTATTTCATCATCTACACTCAATATCAATATCAAATATCGTCCAAATTCTTATTATTAATATATATTCTTTATTTTTTGCTCAAAATTGTAACAATTTCTGAAAATATTGTGTAGACAGAAAACTTAACATAGCGTTCAGAAGGCACACAAAGTAGCAGAAACAAATTCTGATCACTCACTCAACGCGTTGAGTAAATTGTGTGTCTTTTGAACGCAGCCATTGTTTAGGTGCAAAATTTGTCAATTCTGCGTTTGTGCTGTGTGATATTTTGAGCTGTTAGTATTGTTAAATATTTTGAAATTTATTATCAAAAATACGACACCTAGAGACAAAATCAAGATATGGATACGGAAAGCGAAATCTCGGAAGGTTTTGGATCACTGCGTATGTCGTTGCGCGAGCGGCCACGGAAGACCCAAATGGATCGAAAACTACGTGCGCGTTCTGATGAATTAAAGTTCCTGGACGATTTCAACCCAGAAAAATCAAATCGTGAGAAACGCAAACTAAAGCGCAAATGCAACAATACAAGCAAAACGAGTGCCTATGATGATCAGGGACATATCCGACACAACGGCATGGATGTTTGTGACTGCATGAACGACGAATGTCCGGGATGTTGGTACGAGTGTGAGAACTGTTGGTCCACTAAATGTGGAGTCCAATGCAGAGTCAATCGCAAGATATTCTTTGAAAGCATAGTATTTGACGGCAAGGATACCACAATCAGAAACAAACATTTCTCTAACAAGTAGGCTACCATTTCTGGTTTGTAACTCCTGTGTCACTCGATTAGAACGTTCATTATTGTTTTTCTTTTGTTTCAACATAATATAGCTTACAACATATGTAATTTTAATTTTTATGAATTGTACACTTACCCATGAATGTTTAATATTTAAGCAGATTTTATATATTTAAGTAATCCAAACTTACTATCAATTGGCACAAAACAAAAACATTCTAAGTTCAGCAAAATTCTATAAGAACTGGTAATTTTAAACAAGATTTTATAAAAATTTATGTGTCTAAGATATTGAAATACATTTAAATAGAATTACAGCATTTTACCAATACAACTTATAAATTTTATTTTAAAATGCGATTTAAATAGAAAAAGTTAATTTATAATTGACGTCTTTTAAGCAATTTAACTTTGACGTCACTCTTGGAGCGTATAATTATACCGCTTCCAAATACAATCTCTTCGGGGTCAACCATAGGCAACAGTTCATAATGCTTCAGAACATAAACCAGCAACGTTTTCATTTCAAGCATAGCAAACTTTTGACCTATTTAAATAAAAAATTGCGTTAGATGAGCCCACATGTTCCAATAATCTATTTCCTACCAATACAATTTCTTTGACCAGCACTAAAAGGAGTATACGAGAAGGGGTGTCGGCCTGACGAGTTCTCTGGTGTAAAGCGGTCTGGATTAAATTCATTTGGATTTGGAAAATGTTTTGGATCGCGTAGTATATCGAAGAAATGTATAAGTATTTGTGTGGATGCAGGTAAAATTAAATTATTTGCCAATTTTGTTTCGCGCACTGTTTTGCGCATGATCATCGGCACAGATGGATACAAACGTAATGATTCTTTTATAAAACATTCTAGATAATTTAGATTATTAAGCTGCGAGATATTCAATTTGCTAAGATCATCTAGGACAAAAGACACAAGTTGATCTTAAATACTTTTATAGTACTTTTTAAATTAATTCTTACCATCAACATATTCTAGCAACTCTTGATAACATTTTTCCTGCATTTGCGGATACAGCGACATGTTCATCAGACTGAATATTAAACCCATTGAAGTGGTGTCAAATCCCTCAAAAATGAATGTGTCCACCTCCTCGCAGATACCCATGTGATCGATTAAACCATCCTGTTCGGCACACAGCAATGTATCCAACATTGCATAGCGTTTCTTCTTAAAAACTGAGCTGAATGATTATAAAATTATTAAATAGATAAAAAGAAAAATACACATTAAATTTATCTCAACAATAAGAACTTTAAAAGCAGGATAAACTTTTTGTCACGTTACACAGGTTTTAAAACATTTTCATTATTTTATCTGTATTCGTATTACACAAAATTTGTATTTTTAAATATTGTTAAAAGAATATAAATATTTTAGAAACTAGGACAAATAAAGGATCACCTCAAATAAAAGCAACTTGAACATATTTTTTAATTTCGGTTAAAATTTAAGAAAATTACTATAAAAGAATATAAAATTATTCGTTAAACGCTTGCCACTTGTTTTTCATTAACGCCTTTGGCAATACTTTTTGACGGCAAAATTTTTGAGAACTGATAAATGAGGGCAGGCAATAAATTAAATATTGCAGAAAACTCGTGCAACAGAAAGTATTTTTTAACGTAGGACGTCATTGGCAGTAATTTAAAAAATTAATGAATAACGTAACGCAATTAATCCATTTTTGGACTTTCTGACTTAACATATAATGTATTATTAAATAAAAATAAGGGTAATGAATTGAAAAATTTTCCAAATCTTTTGTTGAGTATATTTAGAGGGGAGAATAATTTTGATGGCCGAAAGGACGACTGAGCAATATCGTACCTTATTTAAAAAGTAGCTTTAAGTTTCGTTCATTTAAAAAGTTTTCTTCTTATATTTTTGCAAAAGAAGAGAAACAATTGTTATATTTTAAAATATAAGTTCTGCGTCAACTGCACTGGCCTAATAAAAAATTGAAGCAGATCTAGTACAAAACTAAGTTATGAGGACGTAATAACCCACTAGTTTAAACTTGAAACTTGGTCCTACTACTTGGTATGAGTATTCATATACCCCCAGTGGTAGGGGCATGCCCCTTGCATCTTATCTTTTACGTTCTTTTAACACATCGATGTCATTGACGGGGCTAACGGATGTCATAGCTGTCATTGCTGCCACCAACAGAACTACAGGGAAATTATTTCGCACGCGCACATAATAATAATCTTTATTTTTATTATTTTGTATAAATTACTGCAGTGGCTCACAACTAAAGTCGGGCAGGTATTTCTTAGCACTTTCGCATTGGTTTCAGAAATGAAAATGTATGAAGAAAATTGCAATATATATTTTTTTCAAGACGTTATTTTTCGGTGAACAAAATTAAACAAAACATAATTAAAAAACAAGAAAATAACGGTGAAACAAATTTAAATCGAAACAAACCTATAAAAACAAGCTCACATTGAAAGTCGGGCAAGTAAAGAAAAAGTGCAAATTGTGGTCCTTAAACCGTTATTCCTGCTTACAACTTTTTACTACTGTTTATTTTACTTAAATTTTATAATTTTACTTCAGTCAAATGCAAAACTTAAAAAAATTAACATTTCTCGAAAAGTGAATCAACACTGGCAGAAAAGCAGATCGTGATAAATTATTATTTGAAAGGAAACTCCGAGCGACAAATTCCACAAATCGCTTTAAAAAGTAAATCGCTTTAAACAGTGCACGATATAATCGAGCATTATATACAAGATAAGAGAATATGTCATAAAGAACGTACAGTAGCTAAAAATATACTTAGCTCCAAAGATGAAAGGTATTTTTTAAGAGATATAATAAAAGACCCATTTTTATTTGCTCTAAAACTAGAGGTCACGTTAAAACTAAATTTGAAAAAGAGTGTACACTCAGAAACAATTTGAAGAGTTTTGAAAAAAAATGTTTAAATTGAGGAGTAGCACAAAAAAGCACTGTATTAGATAGAAAAATGTAATAGAACACCCCAATTTCGTGCATGAGCAGATGATCAAAGACTCTCTATTCTGGAGCAAGGTTAATAAAACAGAAAACATAAGGATCTTTAGAACTTTTAAACAATAAACTTTTAGTACAGGTTTTGTTTAGCGATGAGAGTTTATTTAATTTAAATGGTTCAGATGGAAAGCGAAAACCGAATGAAGAATTTTGCAATAAAAATTCTAAACATACGATAAAGCATGGTAGAGGATCAGTCATGGTTTAGGGCTGCGTCTGATGTTGGAAGGATTCATTTTATTAAAGGTATAATGGACAAAAATATGTTCCTTGACAGTCTCATGGCGCAGGTAAAAGAAAGTGCGGGTAAATAAGGTATTGCAGATAATTTTTAGTCTTACCAAGACAATGGGTCATGTGAATAAAAAATCAGCAAATGTTTTTACTGAATTTTTCTAGTAAAAAGTATGGATTTAGTGAATAAAAAAAGCTATATAGATATAGCTTAAAAAGCTTAAAGCTATATAGATATAGATATTAAAAAAGCTATATAGATATAGCTTTTTTTTTCACTAAATCCATACTTTTTACTAGAAAAATTCAGTAAAAGCATTTGCTGATTTTTATTCACATGACCCAATGACCTGAAACATACGACGCTCTTGGTAAAGAATTGTGTACTTAATATTTGTCCAAATGTCATAAAAACAACCTTACAAGGCCCAGATTAAAATGTTATTGAACATCTATGAGATGAACTTGAACCCTGAGTGCAGTATCAGAGATGGGCAACTAAAGATACAATCCTAAAAAAAAGTATCCTAAGTGAAGAGTGGAATCAGATTGGAGCTGAAGTTTTTAAAAATTTGATTGCACCCATTTCAAAAAGGCTGCAGGCAGTCATATAAGAAAAAGGATTGGCAAAAAAAATATTAAATTCTTAGTTTTAGCATTGAATTCCTTATCTGCCCGACTTTCAATGTGAGCTCGTTTTTAAAGCTTTGGTTTGATTTAATTTTGTTTTACCGTTATGTTCTAATTTTTTAACAATGTTTCTGTTTAATTTTGCTCACCAATAAAGAACGTTTTAAAAAACAATATTTACTCCAAGTTTCTTCTTACATTTTCATTTCTGAAACCGATGCGAAAGTGCTAAGAAATGCCTGCCAGACTTTCGTTGTGAGCCACTGTATTATTAGTTTTCATAAAATTTAATACAATTTCTTATTGAATTTGCAATTTATTTTGGTCACTTTTTATTATTTTAAATTACTTTAAATTATTCGAATTTTGGCTTTGGTTGTTTTTTCCCGAAATAGCTTCAGGTTATGAAATAGCTATCCATAAAGTCGGTTTTTTCATTTGTAGATTTTTGAGGGTTTTTTCGAAAAACTGCATACATTTTAATTTTATATCAAATCGAATAGTTTTTAGCCTATGGCGTTAAGAAACTTTTATAAATTAGGGCCACCTTAATGTACATTTACCCAAAAAACAGTATATACATTTGGTGCTTGTGTTTAATTTGATTTTTTATTTTAAAACAAATTTCAATTTTATTTTACAATTTTTTATTGAATGACAATTTTCTTCGAACAACTTTTTAATACTAAAAATTTTCAAAATGAAAATTTCTGAAATTATAATAACTGAATACAATTCAAAATGTTTTTTTTTATAACAAGTGTTTTATAGGCAAGTGTAAGTATAATACGTTATTAATGAAACTAAAGGTAAGTACAATATAACAAAGAGGTAAGTATGAATGTAACTAAAGATAAATACAATATAACAAAAGGTAAGTATTAATGTAACGAACAGGTAAGTATCAATGTAACGAACAGGTAAGTATCAATGTAACGAACAGGTAAAATAGGCTGTAGAGATTTACTCTATGTGGTGATGTAATAGAGCACCACATTATTCCCCCTCCTCAAATGAATCTTGTTGTATTTCTGAGTAAATTAAAATGTACCTTTCTTTTAGATTGTGTTGTAGTTGTTGTGTCTGTATTAATTGCTGCTGGTTTTAAACGGTCTAAACTAACTGTAGTATGAGTGTTATTTTTGAGTATTGTGAAGTATTTTGGGTTTCGGTTGATTACTTCAAAAGGACCATCATAGGGTTCCTTGAGCTTGCTGTGTATGGTGTCGTTTCTAACGAAGACAAATTTACAAGTGTTGAGTTCCTTAGGTACGTGTTGTTGGAATTTTGTGTTATGGTGTGAAATGAGTGATTGTTTGTTTTCGACTACTTGTTTTATTTTTGGAAGCATCTCTGAAGGGTTTAAAGTTTGATTGTTGCGAATTACTATTTGTTTCGGTAATCTGAGCGGCTGGCCAAAGACCATCTCAGCTGGTGACGCTTTGATGTCTTCTTTGACTGAGGATCTAAGGCCCAGAAGAACTAGTGGCAACTCTGTGAACCAATTTGTCTGGTTGTTTGTTGCGATAAGGGAAACCTTTAACTGGCGGTGAAAACGCTCTACCATGCCGTTGGCTTGTGGGTGGTAAGCCGAAGTAGTTATATGTTGGCAACCGAGATTTTTGAGAAATGTGTTATAGGTCGCGAAGGTGAATTGTGCTCCTCGATCAGAGGTAACCTTCAATGGAACTCCAAAACGTGAAATATACTCTCTTTGAAGAGTGTCGACTATCGTGTCGGTGTTTGTGTCTTTCAGCGGATATGCTTCTGGCCAACGAGTGTTCCTGTCGACTACGGTAAGTAGGTATCTATACTCTTTTGAAGTTGGCAAAGGACCGACTATATCCACGTGGATATGTTCGAAACGGCCGTGTGGTATGCTGATTTTGTGTGGTGTTGTCTTCGTGTGCTTGTGTATTTTTGAGCGTTGACATCTAACGCATTCTTGTGCCCATTTGTTAACGTGTGTATTCATATTCGGCCAGAAATATCTTTGTGTAAGTAATCGCCGTGAAGCTCGTGTACCAGGATGTGCTATGTTGTGTAGTTGTTCGAATACTTGCTTTCGTAAAGTCTGTGGTATGTAAGGTCGTGTTAAAGAATTTTTCTGTTCGCACCAAATTTTAATGTTGAGTACCGGTATGACTATCTGTTCGAGCTTGTATCTGTGGCTATTTAGTATATCTTGCAGCTCTGTGTCTGTGTTCTGTTCTTTATGTAGCGTTCTCAGGTTGATGTCTGTGCAGGCAAAAGCTTCTATTTCAGCTCGTGAAAGTGCATCTGCTACAGTGTTTTCTGAACCTTTAATGTGTTTAATGTCATGTGTGAATTGTGCGATGTATTCTAAGTGTCTTGTTTGTCTGGGACTGCGTTCTGTTTGTGAATGTATAGCGTTAATCAGTGGTTTGTGATCTGTGTATACCGTAAAATTGTTTCCTTCTAGGTAGTGTCTAAAGTGTTTGATGTTTAAGTATATGGCTAGTAATTCTCTGTCGAATGTACTGTATTTCGTTTCTGACTTTGATAACTTTTTTGAGAAAAAGGCTAATGGTTCTAGTGTACCGTTATTGCGTTGTTGTAAAACGCCGCCAATGGCTGTGTTCGATGCGTCTACGGCAATCGATAATTTTGCATTACTACTGATGTGATTGAGTAGTGTTTCCTTTGCAAAACTATCTTTGATTGTTGTAAATGCCTGTAGTGTGTTCTCTGTCCAGTGTAACTGTTTGTTTTTTGTTTTTGATGCTACGGTGACCATGTCATAAATTGGGCCTAGCATGTGTGCGAGTTTTGGGATACAACGGTGGTAGTAGTTTGTCATGCCTATAAATTTTTGCATTTGTTTGACTGTGGTGGGTTGCGGGTAGTCTCGTATGCACTGTGTACGTTCTTCTGAAGGTCGGATACCTTGTTTAGAAATGTTGTAACTGAGGAAGTTTATATCAGATGCTCCGAACGTACATTTGTTAGGATTAATGTTTAAGCCGTATTCTGAAAGTCTTTGGAAAACTTGTGTTAAGTGTTTTATGTGTTCTGTCTCGGTCTCGCTAGCTATAAGTATGTCGTCTAAATAAACGAAAATGAAATCTAGTCCCTGTAAGACTTCGTGTATAAATCTTTGGAATGTCTGTGCTGAATTTCTCAAGCCGAAAGGCATTCGGAGAAATTCGAACATTCCGAAAGGTGTTGTTATTGCTGTTTTGTGGATGTCGCTAGGAGCCATCGGTATCTGGTGATATGCTCTGACCAGGTCAATTTTTGAATAAAAGTTTGTGTTATGTAAGTTGATGGAAAAGTCGTGTATATGTGGTAAAGGGTAACGGTCAGGTACAGTAATAGCGTTCAGTCGTCTGTAGTCGCCACATGGTCTCCAGTCATTTGGTTCGCGTTTGGCTACAAGGTGTAGTGGAGAAGAGGTTTTCGAGTCGGACGGTCTACAAATTCCTGACTTGACTAGAAAGTCGAATTCTTGTTTTGCGATTTTTAATTTTGATAGGTCTAAACGTCGTGGTCGTGTGAATGGTAACTGTCCTTCTGTAACTATGTGGTGTACTGTTTTGTGTTTGATTGGTGCAGTGTAGTTTGGTTCTGTGAAGAGTGAAGGGAATTGTTTGAGTAACTGTGTGTATTTATCGTCAAGTGTAAATAGTTTTGGTAATTGTGTTTCAGAAGACCTCGAAATTGCGTTGACGGATAATTTTGTAAGGGGGTCTATGAGTTTTCTGTGTTTTAGATCTATTAGAAGTCCATATTTGGTAAGAAAGTCTGCGCCAATGATAGGTCTTGTGATATCTGCTAATATGAAAGTGAAAGGAAATTCTCGTCTGAGTTTTAAATTTACGTTTAACAATTTTTTTCCGTAAGTCGATATTGCTGTGCCATTAGCAGCTTGGAGTGTCAAATCAGATTTTTTATAAATTTTGAATTTGGAGGATGGCAATACGGAAACTTCAGCGCCACTGTCGATTAAGAAATTTAAGTTATTGTCCTTGTCAAATATGAATAAACGGCGTGTTAGTGTTATAGAACTCCCATCATTAGCCGTTGCAATGATGGTGTTTTTTAGTTTAATGTGTTTGGTGTATTGTGGTTTGGTGTGGATGTCGTTTGAACATACGCGCATGGTTGTTCGCATCGTCTGGCCGCTCTGCCAAATTTGTAGTGGTACCTACAAACCCAATTGGCCGGTCTTTGTTGTGACCCTTCTCTTCTAGGTGAACGACGTCTGGAGTACCTTTGGAAGTTTGAGCTTTGTGATCGAGAACGTTCACTTCTCAGTTCTTGTACCTCCAGTGCCAACTTATTAAAGTTTTCTAAAATTTTGGATGTGGTCTCCGCGAAACGTTGGGTAATTGCCATTACTTCTTCTGAGCCGGAAGCTGGTTTTTTTGACATGGTGGAAATTTCGCTACCAGCCATGGCTTCCCATAAGTCATCTGCTAGTTTTAAGAGGACCTCTAGTTCTCTGTGTCTGGACCCGGTCAAGGCGATATTTAGACTTTTTGGCAACTTGCGTAGCCATATTTTGTAGATTAAATCGCCACTGACTGTTGATCCAGCTAGTAGAAGAAGTGACCGGTAGAACTGAGATGGCCTTTGGTCGCCCATCTCAGAATCCGAAAGGATTTTATCTAATCGCTTGTTTTCGCTCAGTGAAAATCTATCGAGCAATGTCTTTTTGAGCCCTTCGTATGTGTTTTGTGTTGGCGGTTTTTGGATAAAGTCTAGTACAGTGACTATGACTTCTTGTGGTAGCGAGGTTACCAAGTATTCGTATTTAGTCTTATCGACTGTGATTCCTTTCGCTTGGAATTGTATTTCCGCATGTGCGAACCAAGCGTCTGGGCAACTCGTCCAGAATGTAGGTAATTTTACCGAAACTGTGTGTATTTGTGTTGGTGGTGTGAGAGGGTTAGTCTCAAAGTCTAAGAATGGTGTGTTATCTCCCTCTCCGGTGTGTGGAGTAAGGGGTGGGAGTGGAGTAAGGGGTGTGTGGGGGGTGTTCGTATCATTCTTCCCTCTAGATTTGTTTCTATTTGAAAATTCTAACTCTTCCCTTTTTTTTTTAGTGTACCTATGTCCCTAGTGTAGTGTAGTGCCTACGAAAGTGAGACGATAGGTTTCTTACGACCCTATCGTCTCAAATTCGTTTAAGAAGCTACGTTGTGTGCCTCGTGATGAGCTAGAGTGATACGCAGCCTGAAAAAATATTTTATAAATGTCAATAGAAAAAAAAATATAGGTTTTTACAAAATATAAAATTTCATGTAAAAAATTGTTGTTGTTGACGTTATTGTTGTTGCTGTTGCAAATGTTGTTGTTGTTCTTATTGTTGGTGTTGTTGCTGTTGACGTCGCTGCTGCTATTAGCGCCGCTGTTGGCGTTGACGTCGCTGCCGTTGTTGTACGCAGTGACCGTGTCTGCTGCGTTTTGGTTGTTGTTGGAGCGTTTATGGCTGTATTAGTGCGATAGCTGCTTGACGGTACACTAGTATTGGTGCTTAGGTGAGCGTGTGACGACGAGTAGGTGAGAGCGTATGAGCTGCTGCTGCTGCTGTGACGACTTGTGCTGGGCTCTTCGGATGAGACTGTTTTTTTTTGAGCGTGTTCGCTGTGCTACGCAGTCATTAAAGAGGTCGTTAGCTGATGTTACTGTTGTTACTGCTGCTGCTCTAACTGATGTTGATGACGCTGGTGATGATTTATTATTGTAGGCTGAAGTTGGTACGTTTTGATAGCGTCGCTTCTTATATGGTGGACTCAAGTCAGTTGGATGATCGACAAACGATTTTGGCTTTTGACAATTTTGACAATTTTGGCTTCAGCTACAATTGGATGTTTTCGTTTCCGGTCACTGCGAACGACACTAACTGGCGTTGCGGGCGTTGATAACGTGTTGTTGGGGACGTTTTGCCAATTTGTAGGATCGTAGGTGGAATCGTCAGTTGTTGCTGCTTTTTGTGGTTGTTGTTGTTGCGTAGTTGTTGCTGCTGGGCATTTCTCTCTTGTAAGTTGTCGGATTTTCTCGCTGGCTGTGTCTCCGACTGATGCGCCGTGTTTGCAGAAGATATAGTGAGCGTTTTGGAGTTTTTATCCTGACGAAAAGAGAAGGGCACACGGATATTTTCGTTGGTTAAGTTAATAATGCCTAGACTCTGGCCGACGCTAAGAGCGCGCTGAATCGAGGTTTTGACCTTCCAATATTTGCTATTCTGCTCCTGTATTAATTGTGTTTCAACATCTCGACAAAGATTTTCTAAGGTATCGCATCAGGATCGCAGGATGGCAGGATCGCCAGTTTTGGTGCTTGTGTTTAATTTGATTTTTTATTTTAAAACAAATTTCAATTTTATTTTACAATTTTTTATTGAATGACAATTTTCTTCGAACAACTTTTTAATACTAAAAATTTTCAAAATGAAAATTTCTGAAACTATAATAACTGAATACAATTCAAAATGTTTTTTTTTATAACAAGTGTTTTATAGGCAAGTGTAAGTATAATACGTTATTAATGAAACTAAAGGTAAGTACAATATAACAAAGAGGTAAGTATGAATGTAACTAAAGATAAATACAATATAACAAAAGGTAAGTATTAATGTAACGAACAGGTAAGTATCAATGTAACGAACAGGTAAAATAGGCTGTAGAGATTTACTCTATGTGGTGATGTAATAGAGCACCACATACATATATCGCATTTATTAAAGTATATTTTCTTAATTTCTTAAAATAATATACTACCTTCATAGTTAGAAATCTTGGAATAAATTTTAATACAAGCATTAAAAAGTATTAATTTTTTTTATTATCCAATAACTATTTCATTAGCCGAATCGGAATTCTGTCTTTCTATTTAGCTAATGAAATATCTAAAAATCCGTCTCTGCAGCAGCAACCAAAATATAGCTACAACAAAATCACAACAAAAATGTCCAGCTGGAAACAAAATAAATTCGGCAACCATGCACATGCAAATAAGAAGCTGTAAAATTTTATTTTCATTCATAAAATTTGCAATATTTCTTCAGATATTTAAATAAGAAGAAACAGGCAAGCACATTAATAAGTACCGATTTTTTGCTCCCTTGTGCACGCAGCCAAAATGATCAAAATATAGAAAACAAAATGTAAACAAACTCGCACTCTGTTAGGGCTGCAAATAAATCTCCCATCAAAATATCCTGTTCTGTCGATGGATGGCTAATATTAGCGAGCAAAAAATAACGAGCGACGAGTGAAATCTCTTATAGATATATACTCGTTGCTTAAAGCAATTGATAGGTAAAGGTAAAGGATAGAAATGTTCTAATCATTTAAAAAGATTGAAATTTGTAAATTCATTCAATTTTTAAAAATGTAAACATTCAGTTGAGTGCAAAATTCTTATAGGAAACAAAAAAAGTCATAGCAAAGCGAAAAGAAAAAAAAACAATATCAAAATGTTTTCTACTCGTTTCTTTACACGCTTTTTATTTCCTATGTTCTTCGCACTCATACTTCGCTAATCGTCGCGACCTCAAAGTAAAGTCAGCTAGGCAGAGCAGAGCAAAGTCAGGCGACAAATTTCAATTTTATCGCCTTCCTTCACATCCACTTTTGCCCACTTACTTATTGGAAATAGCTGCACAAACGCAACTGTGCAGGACTGACAACTCTTTACTACTCTTTGGTGACATTTCAAGCAAAGGCGGAAAAAGAGTGAATTTCTCTCAAGTGCCACAACCTTATAAATGAACCTTGACCTTAGCCGATTCCACCCCAGTATGTGTATGTATTTACAAATTTTTATTTTTTGTATAGAGATTTTAGGTATGGATAAGGATAACCGACCTGCGGGCGTACAAAATTTATTTTCCGCCTAGGTGCTAGCAACCCTAGCTACGCCACTGGCATATATTTTTTTATATATTTACCCAGTAGTTCCAGTCTTAAAGAAATCTCAAATGAATCATGTACGATTTTTCTTGGTCCTTGACGAAACATGCTGATTTGGCCATACATTTCATTGACGAAAATTTCATATAAATGTTCCAAATTCGTGCAAGACGCAATGCAGAAACGTCGGGATTTATCATGCATGAACCCAATATCGAAATATTGAGGAAGTTTCGTTAACGAAAATTAGATTAAATAAAAAGTGTAATAAAATTCGTGAAGGAATGTTATACCGAAACGTTGAAGAAGTGAAAACGATGTATTGTTGCAGTTTAGCTTCTGAACGATTCGGCGAATTACAACAATCATGAATATCTTCAAGTTGTTGTTATAGAGTGGAAAAAGTTAGGCGCTGCCAACCGTTGCTTTGCATTATATTTTGTATGAATTTTTTTTAAGTCATCACGAAAAGTTCGTCAATGATGCCGCGAACTTCTGGGTAGTTTTATGTTTCAGAGTATGTACACAATTATACAAAGCATATGTGTGAGTTATTTTTTTACAACTTAATTTTCATATTATATCATCTTCTAATTATATATTAGAACTAACTATAATTTATCAGATTATAGAATATTTTTTTATATTAAATATACATTATCAAATTGTATACAACTTCCATTTGTTGCAGGTGTGGGCAACTGTGACGTACAATATGTTTATTGGGTTTAATGTGTTTAATCATTAAAATATAAAAGTATATGTGTTTAGTCGTTGCCGACTTTGAGTGAGTAGAAGTTGTTGTGTCAGTGAATTAGGGTGAAGCTCAAGCTTTGTTATATATTTTTGGGTATTTTTGAAAATTTCCTCGGATACTGTAGTAATTTAGAGGTATCTGTTTATGAGTGTCTTTTTGATATACCATGAAGCACCAACGGCTTGTCGTAGTATTTTTAATGGTGGGATGACATAATTTCCACGGACATAAGGTTCGTTACAAATTTAATTTTAAACAATTTTGCTGAACACGTTATATGTATCGAATTTTTCATGAAAAATATCAGTTTTATATGACAAAAACAACATTTCGTACAAGGGCAAATCTTTTTATCATAAAATAATAAATTGGGAGCGGGTCAATTTCCTGCTTGTCAAAAGTCAGTATTGTCAAAATGCTGTAATTTTTACAGTATTTTTAAAATACTGTTTGTCTAATTTTCCTTTATTTCAAGATACTGTTTTTAAAAATTTTGCTTTCAAAATGTCTGCTCTCCATTTACAGCATTTTAACTTTATTTGGGATACAAAACGGCAAGGGCGTCCGCAGGATTTGTTATAGGGGGGGGGGGGGGAAATGCATTAAGGAGTCTTAAATAAAGAAAATGTAACCTATATAATTCTATTTTCTGAGATTTTTGGTACTAATTTTGTTATCATGATACACTGGTTGACACACGCGTGTACTCATTAGAAAATTATGACCCCTATTGTGTATGTCAACGCCGACGCCGACATCAATTCTATCTCGACATCAACACAATACAGGTATTTACTAACATTCTGTATTGATGTCGACGTGTTATCGATAATTCAAGCCAGCCCCGAATTCATAAAACTACAAAAAATTAAGGTGGCAACCCTATCCACCATCTTGAATTTTAAAATTCGGACCTTAAATTCGGAATCAGCGACCCCTTGACACTGAAAAATGACGTTTAAAACTATTGAAAAGACATATAATTAGGTGGCAACCTTATTATTTAAAAATTTTATAATTTTGAAATTCTGACAACGGATTCGGATTCAGCGACCCAATTTGGTGTACCATTTTTTTTGCCGGTCCCGAATTTATAAAACTAAAAAAAATTAAGATGGCAACCCTATCCACCATTTTGAATTTTAAAATTCTGACTTTAATTCTGATTCGAAATCAGTGACCCCTTAACGCTGATAAATGATGTTTAAAACTTTTAAAAATACATATTATTAGGTGGCAATACTGTGGTAAAAATTTAGGTGGCAACCCTAACCTCCGTCTTAAATTTTAAAACTGTGACAATATATTCGAAATCAAATCCGTTGTCAGAATTTCAAAATTACAAGAATTCGATAAAATAAAAAAAATCTAGATGGCAACTCTATCCGCCATCTTAAATTTTAAAGTTTGACAGCATCTTCGAAATCATTTACCCTAAAACTTCATACCACGGAGTCCACACTTAAAAGTCCTATTGCACTTAAGATTTCTCTAAAGAAGCTCTTTGACTTTTTTGGATACTTACTTTAATTCAATAATTTGGATACTTGCGAGGCTTACAAGCTTTTGCCGAAGGCATCAAGCTTTCCTTTACTTGACACTTCGTGCCGTTCGCTTGTAAGCTAGAATACTTGCAAGCTGTGCGTGGGCTTATTTATATTCAATTGCAAGCTATACTTGATTCAAAATTATCAAGCTCAAGCTAGTTTGAACTTTTATTTTAAGCAAGCGCTTGAAATAGACTTCAAGTAGGCTTGTGCAGTTCTCTGATTTGCAGCACAAAATCAAATAATACATTCGACTCGCGTCGTTTCATCGCCGAGGTCGTGAAGCGCGACTAGCCAACGGTAATTGTGTTTGTGGTCCATCCGCTGATGCGACTGACACAATTAAAGTACAGTTTTCAATAGAATCAAAAAGATTCGTAATTTGTGATGGCGTTATAAATCTAAGATTTGGCCAAATAATTTCCTCTTCAGTGAGGATTCTTCTTGAGCTAGGGAAGCCTAGCTTTCGGAGTAACTTTAAATATTAAAAAAAAAAAAAAAAATCAAATAATATGTAAACAAGAGACAGCTGATATGATGTTTTTGCGTATTCACAATTCAAAAATTCACAATTAGTCATCTAACCGACAGTTGCTTAACCAGCACCTGGTGAAATCAAAATTATTTTCTTAGCTATCGTATGGTTAGCTAAGTCCTGGTTAAGAGCTAGACTAACCGGACATTGAGAAAGTGGCCCTTAGTAATTTTGTAAATTAAATAATGTGATGTCTCCTTAAGCTTTAAATAAAATCGCATTAATTACTATTTAGCCCCAAAGTTTTCCTCTTTTTAAACTAGAATACAAATATTTCCCCATATTTCTTTTTTATAAATGAATAAAACCAGCAAGATTTTCAGACCATTTTTTCCAGTTATGGAGGCTTATAATTGCGAGCGCCCTAAAATTTATCAGATTTGAATTTATGAGGTAAAAATCTATATAATCCGCAAAAATTAAGAATAAAAGTTGTCGCTATTCTTGAAATGTTCCCCGCATGGACATCAACTGACTTATTTCTTTTGTCAACATGCATCAGTTCTAGCAGCATGCAAGTTACTAAAATCGAGTTTGAAATTGTATGAATTATTTTAAATATTTTTTTATGTTGATTTTATATGATTTAAATACAAATTCTAAATGTTTGATAGTTTAAATCATACTTGATATCAGCAAAAATCTAAAAAACAACTTCAGTAACCATGCTTTGTTAGTGGAAGACTTCCAGTAGACTGTTGGACTCCATAATAATAATAACATAAGCATAAAGACTAAAGTAAAGCAAAAATACAACAACAAATGTGAGAATGTAAAATGGGAGAAAAACTGAGAAATTGACACTTCAAATCTCATCGCCTCTGTGGTGCAGTTCGCTAGTGCCAGCTTGCACGGGTATCACAAAGATTTCTGATGAAGCCTTTAGCTGGCAGAAATTGCAATAAAATCAGCTAGTGATTTTTTCCTTTTCATATTGAAAAAACTTTGTTGTTGTTGTTGTTGTTGTTGTTGTTGTTTCTTTGGAAGGATTCGTTAGAACAATTAATTGTTCTAACTTTGACCTAAAGCTCAATAAACGATTTTAAACTATCAAACAACTAGAATTTGTATTTAAAATCAAGTATGATTAAAACTATCAAACATTTCGAATTTGTATTTAAATCATATAAAATCAACATAATAAATAACAAGGTCATTTAGAAAAAACTTTAATATTTTTTTTTTAATTCTTCGTGCTGATGAAAAAACTGATGAGCCTCAAGAAGGCGAAATGTGAGATACATAAAGGGTGTTTTTTATAGTGTGATACAACTTAGAGTTGGCATCACTGCTTTATTTGACTACCCATTTAACAGCTGGTAGCTGCTTTTTGTTAAGTTTGCTTTGACATTTCATTATAGATCGACTTACGCCAGAGTTAAGGCTGGATTACCCAAGCGTAAGGTAACGTAGCGCGACGTTGCCAATTGTCAAGCTAAAATCCGTTTAATGATAAATGTGTTCAAGTCGTTACCGAAATCGTAACGTGGCGTGACGCAGCGTAGAAGTCTATAGAAAATAGATTTCTACGCAACGTTACGATTTTTACCAGTTCGACAGCTGTGTTACAAGCGAAAAAATTTGTTTAACTTCACATTTTTGTAAATTTTGATACTATATAAGAAAGGATGCAATCTTTTGTTGACGAGGAGAAGTAAATAAGCCAACTAGAATAAAATGAGTGTCCTGCACTACGGCGTCTGCACTACGTTGGATTACAATTTCGGTAATCGCATATCCTCGAGTCAACGTCGCACTACGCTACATCCCGCTGCGCCACCTCACGTTACGCTTGGGTAATCAAGCCTTTACGCGTGCAAATTGTAGAAATTTTTAATCAAAAGAAAGGTTCTGTTCGTCAAACTTATCGTGCACTTCGTCAATTTTATGGTGTACATTCAGAGCTGCTAATTCGAAGAACAATAGATCGCTTTCGGACCACATTTACTGTTACTGATAATGTGCATCCCGTGAGACGCCGAACAGTGCGCACTGAAGAATCTGTAGCCGCTGTACAGAAAAGCATTGAAGATGATCCTAATCAATCAATTCGTCGCCGTTCTCAGCAACTGGGGTTGTGTCCTTCCACTTTATGGAAGATTGTATGAAAAGATCTTGGGTTAAAATCTTAAAAGATTCAACTTGTGCAGGAATTAAAACCAAACGACCATCGTATGCACCGCCAATTCGGCGAATGGGCTGAAGCACAAATTGATATTGATTTTTAATTTCCATGGAAAATTTTATTTTCCGATGAAGCCCATTTTTGGTTGAATGGGTACGTAAATAAACAGAATTGTCGTATTTGGAGTGAGGAGAATCCACAAGCTTTTGTCGAAACACCATTACATCTACAGAAAATTACTGTTTGGTGCGCTTTATGGGCTGGCGGAGTCATTGGCCCATATGTCTTCAAAAACGATGATGGTCAGAATGTTACTGTCAATGGTGAACGGTATAAGAACATGATTCGAAGTTTTTTCGTACCTCAATTAGCTGTCATTAATCTTGCTGATATGTGGCTCCAACAGGACGGAGCCATATGCCACACAGCGGGCGCTACAATTGATTTACTCAAAAGGAAACTTTTGACGAAAAAATAATTTCGCGAAATGGCCTAATTAATTGGCCCCCAAGATCGTGTGATTTAACCCCATTGGATTATTTTCTTTGGTGTTGTGTAAAATCACTTGTCTACGTCGATAAACCACAAACAATTGAACACCTGGAAATCAACATTTGAAGAGTTATCGGCGAGATACGGCCGCAAATGCTGCGAATAGTTTGTGAAAATTGGTGTTCCAGATTGCGCCTTGTACACGCCAGCCGTGGCGGCCACATGGCCGAAATCATATTTAAATATCAATCCAATAAAGCCCGTTTCATTGATATTAAAAATACATTACTATGTTTTATTATGATTTAAACTTGTATCACTCTATAAAAAACATCCTTTATAAATGCAGAGCGGCGCTCCAAAACAAAACAAAAGAAAAAAAGGCAATTTTTTATTTCTTTGATATGTATTGTCATAACCCAATAAGGACGATGATGCCATATGGCATCACTAAGTCGGATGTCGAAACACTTACCATACTCACTTACTTACTTACTTAGTTGGCGCTACAACCGTATGTCGGTCTTGGCCTCATCTAAGAATTTGCGCCAGCCATTTCTGTCTTTCGCTTGCTGGCGCCAGTTGGAAATTCCAAGCTTCGTCAGGTTGTCCTCTATTTGGTCTTTCCAACGAAGATGCGGTCGTCCTCTTCTGCGTTGAACGCCGCTGGGTACCGAATCGAATGTTTTCTTCACTGGAGCATCGTCTTTCATGCGCTGAACATAACCAAGCCAGCGAAGCCGCTCGATTTTAATGCGCTTGACTATGTCGATGTCAGCGTACAGCTCATACAGTTCATCATTCCACCGTATTCGGTACTCGCCATTGACGCAGATTGGTCCGTAGATCTTACGAAGAATCTTTTTCTCGAATGCTCCTAAAGTCTTTTCATCTAAACTGCTCAGCGTCCAGGTTTGTGATGCGTAAAGTAGGACGGGCATGATGAGCGATTTATAGAGCGTGATTTTCGTTCGTCGAGAGAGGGCTCTGCTTCTCAATTCCCTACTGAGCCCAAAGTAACACCTGTTGGCAAGAGTTATTCTTCGTTTGATCTCAATGCTGATGTCGTTGGTTGAATTAATGCTGGATCCCAGATAAACGAAGTTCTTCACAACCTCGAAGGAGGTATTGTCAACGGTAACGTGGGTTCCAAGACGCTGGGACTGTTTGTTTGTTGACACTAAGTATTTCGTCTTATCTGCATTCACTGACAGACCCATTCGACTTGAAAATGCTGCACTGACTTCGCGCGTATTATGGCCAATGATATCTATGTCATCAGCATACGCAAGCAGCATAACACTCTTGTAGAATATTGTGCCACTACGTCTCAGATCAGCAGCTCGGATGATCTTTTCCATCATTAGGTTGAAAAAGTCGCACTATAAGGAATCACCTTGTCTGAAACCTCGTTTGGTAATAAATGGTGGGGAGAGGTCCTTCCCGATTTTAACTGCGCTGCTGGTGTTGCTCAGTGTCATCCTGCAAAGTCGTATTAGTTTTGCAGGAATACCAAATTCAGACATGGTGGAGTACAGGTGCTTCCTTATTGGGCTGTCGAAGGCGGCTTTGTAGTCGACAAAAAGATGGTGGGTGTCAACTTGTTTTTCTTGAGTCTTCTCCAAGATTTGTCGTAGCGTCAAAATCTGGTCGATGGTGGACTTTCCAGGTCTGAAGCCACACTGATAAGGTACAATCAGTTCGTTTACAATGGGCTTCAAACTTTCACATAAAACACTCGACAGGACTTTATATGCGATATTAAGAAGGCTTATCCCACGGTAATTGGCACAGCTAGTGGGATCGCCTTTCTTGTGGATTGGGCAGAGCACACTGAGATTCCAATCGTTCGGAATGCATTCTTCCGACCATTTTCTGCATAGAAGCTCGTGAATGCATTTAAGTAGAGCTTCGCCTCCATTCTTAAACAGCTCAGCAGGTAAGCCATCAGCTCCCGCGGCTTTGTTATTTTTAAGCCGAGCTATAGCTGTCAGAACTTCATCACAGTCGGGCAGCGGAACCTCAACGCTGTCATCCAAAATTGGGGTTTCCGGAATATCATATCCACTGGTGGGATTGTTGTCAGCGTCGCCATTTAGAAGCTTAGAGAAGTGTTCCCTCCATAACGTCAGTGTACTCTGGACATCTGTCACTAGATTCCCGTTTTCATCCTTGCAGGAAGAGGCTAAGGAGTGGGCCTTTGTATCGCTCCTTAGCAGCGCGCGTTACAACCGACTGCAGGGTGGCTTTATAGGCGGCGTCTTTCTCTGCAGTGGCGTCGCGACACTCCTGGTCGTACCACTGGTTTCGACGAGGGCGTTGGTAGCCAATCACCTCTTCAGCAGCCGCACGCATGGAGTTGGAAATGTGTGTCCACTGCGCGCATATATCATCGATTGGAGGAGTGCTTTGAAGCAGGAGTGAGAGTCGAGTGGCGAAAGCATCAGCTGTCTGTTTCGATTGCAGCTTGTCGACGTCTAGCTTTCTCTGTGTAGGGTTGCGTGTATTCTTAGCTGCGCACAGACGTATACGGATCTTGGCTGCAACAAGATAGTGATCCGAGTCAATGTTTGCACCACGGATCGTGCGTACATCCAATACACTGGAAGAGTGCCTTCCGTCGATCAAAACGTGATCAATTTGATTCTTGGTTTTTTGATCAGGGGACATCCAGGTGGCTTTATGAATATTGAGATGCTTGAATCTAGTGCTACTTACGACCATGTTTCGTGCTGCGGCGAAGTCAATCAGCCTCATTCCGTTATCGGAGGTGTTGTCGTGGAGGCTGACCTTTCCGACTGTTGGACCAAAAATATTTTCCTTGCCCACCTTAGCGTTGAAGTCACCAAGCACGATTTTTACGTCGTGACGGGGGCAGCGCTCGTAAGCATTTTCAAGGCGCTCGTAGAAAATTTCCTTGATCTCATCGTCCTTGTCTTCTGTCGGAGCGTGCGCACATATTAGGCTTATATTGAAAAATCTAACCTTGATGCGGATTATGGCAAGTCGTTCGTTCACAGGTGTGAATCGCAGGACGTGGGGCCGTAGTCTATTGCCAACTACAAATCCGCATCCAAACTCGTGTTTCTCCGCATGGCCGCTGTAGTAGATATCACAGGGTGAATGCCGAATGCAACCCTGTCCCTTCCATCGCATTTCTTGGATAGCAGTGGTATCAGCTTTGTATCTTTCCAAGACATCAGTCAGTTGGATAGAGGCACCTTCCCAATTAAGGGTTCAGATATTCCAGGTGCATATCCGTAAATCATTATCAGTTTTTCGTTTGCGGTAGTCGTCATCAGATTTGGGGATCATTTTTCTTCTTTTCTTATTTGTTTTCATTGAAATAGGTTTTTACGGGTGGGCTTCAAACCCGACGCACAACCTATTTTAAGCCTAGGGAGGCCCGCCGCTCAGATTAGCCGCCAAACTAACGGTTGTCAGTTTTGACGTTGTCCAGGAAACACCACGTGGAGGTTTGAGTCGACTTGAGGCGATTTCACAAAGATTATGCTGGCCTCGCCAGGTTGAGACAGTCAGACATGTTACATTGTTCCATCGCCCCCAGTTTCCCTTACACTTATCATATCACATAAAAATTAATCAAAATCAAAACTAGGTAAAAATTAGCACATGTGTGAAAAATTGTCCTGTCTTTAAGGCGTTAAGGAAATGATAAAAAAACTTCCGTGGCAAAGCCGCGGACAAAAGTGGCATGCTAGTAAATATATAAAGAGGTACATGTATAGATGAGTTAAGGGTTCGATTCTATTTTGCGACACTTTTACAACCTTCTTGTGCTAGCTGGGAACGAAAGCAAGGCCTAATTTTATTATTTTTGCTACTTGAAAAAAAGTTTGTTAGTATTCGGCTTCGGCTTCCGGCCGATTATTTCTATTTAGACGCACATTTGGCTTCGGCCAAAAATCCACATTCGGTCGGACACTAGTCAACTTAATAAAGTTGCTAACAATTTTGCAGCATTGCAGCGATCTAGGCAAGGGCAAAGCTTCTAATTCAAAAGCGAAAAAAATTTAGGAATTCTGAATAAAGAAGGCTAACTTTAGATCAAGCACTAATTTCTAAAAAAATCTGATGGCAATTTCGTGTTAAGAAATAAAAACGTGAATTTGAAGAAGTATAAAAGAAATATTTCTAATCGAGTTTCCTATATAAATTTTAGTCATAAAAAAACTTTTGACCATAAGATATTCTAATGTAAAAGCGATTTCTTAACACGAAATTGCCATCAGATTTTTTTAGAAATTAGTGCTTGATCTAAAGTTAGCCTACTTTATTCAGAATTCCTAAATTTTTTTCGCTTTTGAATTAGAAGCTTTGCCCTTGCCTAGATCGCTGCAATGCTGCAAAATTGTTAGCAACTTTATTAAGTTGACTAGTGTCCGACCGAATGTGGATTTTTGGCCGAAGCCAAATGTGCGTCTAAATAGAAATAATCGGCCAGAAGCCGAAGCCGAATACTAACAAACTTTTTTTCAAGTAGCAAAAATAATAAAATTAGGCCTTGCTTTCGTTCCCAGCTAGCACAAGAAGGTTGTAAAAGTGTCGCAAAATAGTCGCCAGTGCAGATATAAATTGTAACGTAATTGCAGCTGAAAAAGAAGATATTTTGCGCTATAAATGTGTACTTGGTGCAAACTTAAGTTGCACACCACAAGATGAATCATACTTGAACAATCCAAAAAAAGTTTTTATTGTGTTATTCTTACGCTACAATTCAGGTAAAATAACGTGAATGTAACAAGTATTTCGTTTTTTGAAGTTATTTTTTGTTATAATCACAGATTTTTAACAACGAAGGTAGATACTCCTTGATGACGTAAATATTCCTGATTGAAAAAAAAATAAATTCTTAAAATTTTTTTAAATGTTTTGCATACACATTTCCTTAGTATAATTTTAATTAAACCAGTGATAATATTTTGGAGAGTATTTTAAAAGTCAAAGACAAGGTGGAATTTAATAAAAAGATGTGAAATTAAATTGAAAAAATGAAGAGTGATACACTAAAATTTTACAACAAAGGCCATTTTGTCGATGAATGTTTGTGTTTTACCTCTGGAAAAATTACGCGCCACCCAAAAATTAATTTTTAAAATAATTTCGAAATAAGATATAAGGTCTCTTCGCCAAATAAGGCCCAAGCCTTAATAAGGCCCGATTTCTTATACGCACATTTATTGCATTCCCTGCAAAATGATTTTTTGCACGTTCAAACATGTTCATATCTGCATCACGATGCAAAAAAAATTACTTCGATTGCGCATCTGTGAAGCGAGTGACAGTGGAACGAAGTCAGCGGTAGCGTCAACAACATGGTTGATGTAATATTGTGCTCGCAGTAAAAGTCCGTTATTCTACGAATTAACTATTGCCTATGTCCAGCTTTAATTTAAGAATCAAGATAGGTATTTTAACGAAAACAAAAAGGTTAAGTGATCAAATCTAACTGTGGTGTATTCCGAGAAAAACTTGATTAATGAAATTATATTGAGAGCGCCTAAAAAGGCCCAAACATTTTTTTCTTTCCGGCTTTCTTTTTCCGAACTCATGTCCACACCTAAATCTACCTGGCAGAAAAAAACTACGAAAAAGAAAGCCCTCAACTATAAAGGTCAGCAAATTACCAAAATTTTCTTTAAAAAGCCAGAGTAACTTTATTTTAATTTTCAAAATGAACTTTTGGCAATAAAAGTATTTTTTCGAAAAAGTTTTTGTAAAAAAAAGCTATGAATAGCATTTATGTTTAGTATAAATGTAAACCAACAATTGTAATAACAATATGTGTTCTTATTTTATTATTTTCTGACTGTTTTGTTATGTTTCTAAAACCGTTATATATTGGGCCTTATTTAGACATGGGGGTCCTAATATGGCAAAAATCAGACCTTTTTAAAACCTTCTGAGCTGGATATATTTTTTACTTTTTCATGCTTTTTTTTATGTTTTTGAAAAAATAATTGAATGAACAAAAATACAAAATTGCAAAAATAAGTTAAAAAAACCCGTTTCTCTTCTGTCTGGTAAAAACCGTTAGGTTGGCCTTATTTGGGTAACTTGCCTTATTTCGAGTTTTTAATTTCAGCGTAATAATGTTTAATATATAGCCAAACAAGCGCGTCGGAAGCGAATTTCATCTGGGGGGGCAGTACAAATGGGGGGGCAGTACAAATGGTGGTGCAAAAAAAGTTCACCAAAATTTCTTCACATTAAACATGAAGAAGAGAGAAAGAAGAGGAAAATATATAATACAAAAATATTATCGTTGTAAAAAAACTGATATTTTGAATAACTTTTCCTTTTAAATTGTTTATCTAGCTAAAAAGTGGGGGGGCAACTGCCCACCTTGCTCCCCCGCTTCCGACGCCAATGTAGCCAAATATATTTTTTTAAGTTCCTAGTGTCATATTGCACTGAAAATTTAAAAAAAAATACTAAAGAAACTCGTATTTAAATTTGTTCCAACCAAAATTCATAGTGTAAAAAAAAATTAAATCTAGCGAGTATGAAGTTTTTACAAATTTTATCCAAAGTTCTTGCAACTGAATAATAACCTCAATACTTAGTTCTTGGAACTAACTAAATAAAAAAGTTACAAATATATTTTTAAAGTTGTTGCAACAGAATAATAACCTTAATGCAGCATTTACTTACAACAATTTTATTCAAAACTTGTTGCAACTGAAGTATAACTTCAGTTTTCTAAAGTTTTTCAGTTTTTCGGTTTTTTCTAAAGTTCTTGCAACAGAATAATAACCTCAATACATCGTTCTTATATCAAGCAAAATTTTATAAGTTACAATTAGGTTTTTAAATTTGCATCAACTGAATAATATTATTTTCAATCTTCTTGCAACTTAATTAAAACCTCAATTCAACGTTATTTTTCCTAACTACATTTTTTAAGTTATAATAATGTTTCCTAAAGTTGTAGCAGCTGATTAATAACCTCAATACAGCATAAAGTTGCAATGACTATTACCAATGTTCTTGTAACTGAATAAAAACATCATTTTAACCTTCTTGCAACAAAGTAAATTCTCATAATTTCACAATGATTTATTTTGTGAAAAAATTAAACAAAAATGGATTACATGGTAGTAGAAGCCTACACAAAGAAATTGATAAGCAACACCGAACTTTTTGTGAACAATAAAATTTATATTTTGCTTAAGTTCATTTTAGTGCGTTACAGCAAAATTGGAAACATTAGTAGTGACTTCCCTATAACTTAATAAAAACATCTTCAAACCGAAGTTTTGAACATTTAGTTGTTGTAACATTGATATAACTTAATATAAACATAAAGCAACATAGCCGCATCTAGGTTGCTAATTCGTTACTGTACAATATAGCAAACAAATAATTACAATACACAAACAGCAAAAAGAAATGTTATAACAATGTTAATTTAACGTAAAAATTACTTATTTTTTCAAAACTTTATCAAACATTTTTACAACATATGCATTTATTCGTAACATAATTAACACAGTAGCTTAACTTATTTGCAACAAAACGAATGATTTGTTACAAATAACTTATTTGAAACTTTAATACAACCCATTTCTGACTTAACTTGTTTAAAAAACTGGAATACCACCGAATTATAACATATTTTTGTTACAAATCGAAATCTGTGCTAGCTGGGTTATTTAATAATTTCAGTACAAAAAAACGGCATTCATTAAAGGTAAAATATTTATTAATCTTTTTTGGAAAAAGTAAATAATATGGAATAACAAAAAGGTACTATTAACTTTTTAATTTTATTTACAGTACGTTGAAGAAGATTGTATAAAATTTTTAGATTACAATCAATAATTATTTAATTAATTTACTACAGCAAGCCACGGGGTGACGTGGACCAAACAAAACAAAACGTGGAAACAAAAATCAAAATATTTTCCTGTTGAGTATGCATGTGATTATGGAATAATTTTTGTAATTTTTACTGAAAACTTTCGTTACTTTTTTGTTGATAGAAATTCCAATATGAAATTTATCAATGAGATTATGGTCCATTTACAATTTAATAATTTTGACAGTTTAATCTCATTTGAAATTGATAATTTAATTTTGAAAGAAAACTACATAAAGAAGCGTTTAAAATACCGAAGACGAATATTCGGCCGGACACTTAAGTTTACAAAAAATGAAAAAAATTATCCAAATTGGACCATCTTTATAACAGAAAAACGATTTTTTTGGGAAAAGGGAGACTTTTGGGAAAACATTTAGTTTTTAAGTTTATTTTACTTTGTTTTCTTCTTGTGTTTAATTACTTTAAAACTTTAAAATATATTATATGATAATTTAAGTCAATTTAACTTCAACAAATGCTAAAATATCTAGTTAAACCGAGTTTAAACATCCAATTTTGGTGAGTTAATATAGGTTTAATTTGACTAAAGTTTAAACTTGTACTAAAAAAGTGGCCCTCAGAGTTTCTCAAACAGCTTAGATAGGGTAGAGAGTAGACTTATTGCCCGATATTGGACCGAAGGGTCTTTCCCGGGCTGGAAATCATTGTGATCTGTGAAAGCTTCCATTGTGTTGGGTAGTGTCTAGTTCCAATTATCGCTTTATAAATATGAAACAAGTGGCGATATTCGGTAGTTTTTTAACCATTTTTGTCGTTATTAGATCATGACCTGGAGCTTTTTTAGGGTTAAGACATTTAACAATGGCATCTACTAAGGCATATTTCCTGATTTATAGAGTATGTGAGGGTTGTGTTCAGCAACTGTCGGATTTGGGGTAAATACTTGTTGCAACTGATAAGCAAAAGCATTACCTTTCAGCGTCACTTCTTGCCCAGTCTCCATTCGGTAGTCGAAGTCGCTTTGAGTGTTTGAGCAATATTTATCTTGTTATTTGACGAACACAGAACAATAGAAGTATATGAAATTGAACAATACTTCACGCTCTTATCTCTCACAAATTGGTTTCGTCTGGGCAGACGACATAGTCCACATATGAAGATTTTGATTTTGTGACAAAAGTTATCACTACCAACATTTACGGAACTTTTTGTTTTTATACTTGTCATAAAGAGAAAAAACATACTCGAAAAATCAAGAGAGCGCTTGTCAATCGAGCACATAGAATCAATTCTAACAGAGGGTTACACAGTTCAAAGAATTTATTCTCCAGGTAGTTCTTAATGTCTAACTCATTGACATGAAGTCGATAAAGTTAATGAGAAAAAGTTTTTCTAACAAAAACTGCATCAACATGTACTTGACTTTGAACCTTCAATTTCTCGAAAACGGGCCAAAGGATTAAAAAACGGTAAACGCCATTAACTCGAATCACCCTGAGCAAATTTTTTTTTCGAATTTCAAAAAGACTTTTTAGGAGTATAAACCTTATGCGTTTAATAAAAAATTTGCATCATCGGTTTTTGTAATCTGCACACAGGATTCTCGGAATGTCCTGTTGCCATATCGTCGCCCCGCAATTATATTGTTGTACATCACAAAACCCAAAAAAATGAGTTAAGGGCGGAATATTGAATAATTTTTCAAGCTCTATCGATCTGTGTACTCTGAATGTTTCTATCTCTTATGGTTTCCGAGATATTCTCTGTGAACTTTGACGTACATACCAAAAAAATGCAATATTTGTTCTTATAGTGCCGCATTTGCCAATTTTTTGGATATACGGCAAAAACTAAACCAAATATATAGAATTCATACCCCCGACATTATTGCGACATATGTGTACAAAAAGCATAATATTATTATTTTTTATTAATAGTATTGTGACGCATGTGAGTCACACCTGGTACAGTACTGCACAATAATTATAATTTGAATATAATATTATTTTGCCGTATGTGTACGAAGTTTTTGTTGTCTTGTAACACTTTCATACCAAAACATTGCATTTGCATCAGTTGTGTTTTGAGCGCGGTAGTGAAAACATCTATGTAAACATGGAATCGCCTGTACCCGAAATTGAATCAGCGCTACTCGAGTAAGTTTTTCAGATATTTTTGAATTAATTGAAAATAATTTATTGAAAATAATATATGAATATAATGTTAACATTAATTTATTTATTGGCAACATTTTAACAAACTTTTTTATTGAAGAATGGCTGATGAAATAATAGGCCAAGAGCTATCAGAGGCAGATGATTCGTCTTCAGTAGCGGACTTTGATTCAGATGATTCAGCGCGCGATCCTGATTTTAATATTATAAAGGAAAGAACGCAACTCAAGCGTTATTATGAACATTTTTTAAATGGTGAATAATTGCTAATTTTTCCTGAATAACTTTATTTATCTTTATTTATTTTTATGTATATTCGACTGAGGAATCTAATCTTAACGTTTCAATGAACTCATATGATGAAAATATATCACCAAACATCCAAATTCAGAATGAAAATTATACTTTGCTTAGTTCACAGTCAAGCTATGTATCATCAAATTCTGAACTTACACCAAAAATAAGTCGGAAAAGGCAAATTAACAAAGATAATTGGAAACAATGTATTCGTAAAAAGCGTCGACAACGGGGACTGTCTTATATATCATCTAAAGGAGTTTCAACTCAAGAAAAAAAACTGAAACCTCCATGTTCATCATCTTGCTTTCATATGTGTACAAAAAATTTTAATTAAGATTTAAGGCAAGAAATTTTTAAAAGCTTTTGGTCTCTTAATGACGATGAAAAAAAATACATTTTATGCTAAATTTGTGGCAAAGAAAAATGTTAAAAGACGAAGAATTGAAAATTCTTTAAAAAAAACCAATACTTTTTTGTATTACTTTGAAAAAGATAATGCAATTCATCAAGTATGTAAGGTCTTTTTTGTAAATACCTTAAGTATTTCAGACAAACGTATTTATTATCATTTTAAACATCTTCGTAATGAAACAACTGGTATTGCTAAACCTCTAAAAAGAGGTAAACATATTAAACGTTGTGTTTCTGAAGAAGCCAAAAATAGAATTTGTGACCACTTTAAGACTTTTAATACGGTTGACTCACATTATTGTAGAACCAGCTCTTCACGAAAGTATTTAGAGGAGGGCTTATCATTAGCCAAAATGTATAGTCTTTTCCAAGAAAAACATCCCGAAGATAGCACCTCACTCACAACATTTACGAGAATATTTAACAATAACTTTAATTTTGGATTCTTCAAACCAAAAAAGGATCAGTGTGATCGTTGTACAGTGTTTGAAAACCAAAAGAAAGAAAAAATATTAAATGTAAATGAAAAAAACAAATATGAATCACACAAAACTCAGCATAGATTGTTGAAACTGGAACGAGATAGAGATAGAAATAACATCAATCCAAATATGCTCGTCATTTGTTTTGATTTACAAAGTGTTTTTACTTTACCCAAAGGATTTTCTTCAACATTTTATAATAAAAGAAAACTTATTGTTTTCAATATGACTGCTACTGTTTGTATGCAAACAAAAAAAGAGCCTAATATAACATATTGTGCAGTTTGGAGCGAGGTACATAGTGGCCGTTTCGGAAATGATATTGCTAGCTCGGTAATTAAAATTTTAGAACGAATTGTATGTGATTTTAAAGATGTTGAACATCTGGTATTATGGAGTGATTCATGCGTGCCACAAAATAGAAATCAAATCATGTCCACTTCACTTCTTCAATTTATGCATAATAATAATAACATACAAACTATAACTCAAAAGTTTTCTGAGCCTGGACATAGTCAGATTCAAGAAGTTGATGCTGTCCATAGTGCCATTGATGGATACCTAAAATTGAAAGAGATTCATAGCATGCTCGATTTGGTCCGAAAATTAAGCAATTTTAAATCACCAAAAGTAAAACTGCAAGTAATACAAATGGTTTCTTCAGACTTTAAAATGTATTCTGAAAAATCTTATAAGATGTATTTTCAACTAGTTCCATTTAGTCAGATAAAATTTATGAAATACGATCAATGTGATTTATTTAAAGTTTTTTATAAGACTTCGGCAGCTGACATAGAATATAAAACTGCTGCATTGAAGAAAAAATCCAGGAAAGGTATAATACCAACCCCAAATAATATATTTGAAACAAATTTAAAAATTTTAGTGGCAAAAAAAATATCGACTGATAAAATACGTGCTATAAAAAGCCTTTACAGTTACTTACCAAAAGTTGACGTCCAGTATTATGACTGTTTATTAAAATAATTAATTAATAAGATAACTAAGCTCAGTACAAATACTTATAATACTTAATATGTTTTTATATATTGTTACCTTTAAAAAAATGAATTTTTAATTTTATTTTTGTGATAATAAAAAATATATATAATTTGAAAAAGTATCTTTTTTAATGTCTCATAATTTCCAATTCATCAAAATTCTTATATTTTGTAAGTTTAAATTATTTCTTCCGTACTTTATTATATCTATTATTTTGCCGTATGTAAGCATTATTTTGCCGCATGTTATAGAACTGGAAAATATTTCGTCAAATGTGGCGTATGCGGCAATATGGTTTTGAGTAAAAGTCCTTTAAAATCAGGACTTTGATTCTAAACTGGTTTTGGATTTGTTGTCAAAATGAACTTAATAAATGCCACTATCAGTGGGTAAAATATCAATACACATTTTTTGAACCAATTTTTTTTTTAGCTTGCTTCAAACTTAAAAGTTAATTTCCCAAAACTCGATTTTTTGGATGTACGACAAAATAATTCCGGGTCGACGATTAACTGATTCAGGATATGTTTTCATCATTATTTATGGGTCAAATTTTATCACACAGTAGTAATTTATAAACGATTTTTTTAGCCAAAATTGGACTTGTATCACTTTCAAATATAACATATTGACTATTAACTTTTGATAGTGGAATAAATCAAATTTTTTTATTCGACTTTTAGCTTTATACACTTTTATATCAAAAATACCAATGAAACTTAGGGACTTTTTCTTCAAATTCAAGCGCCTAAACTTTTTCGCCCAGGTTTGCTTTGCAACAAGCGGTACTCTTGACATAACTCTTTAAAATAATTTTTTTTATGTTGACTTTATATGATTTAAATACAAATTCTAAATGTTTGATAGTTTAAATCATACTTGATTTTAAATACAAATTCTAGTTGTTTGACAGTTTAAAATCGTTTATCGAGCTTAAGGTCAAAGTTAGAACAATTAATTGTTCTAACGAATTTTTCCAAAGAAACAACAACAACAACAAAGTTTTTTTCAATATGAAAGGAAAAAAAACCACTAGCAAATTGATTTTATTGTACAATTTCTGCGGTGCTAAACGCGTCATCAGAAATCTTTGTGATTGCCCGTGCAAGCGCGTTGACGCACTGCACCATCGGGGCGATGAGATTTTGAAGCTTCAATTTCTCATTTTTTTTCCCCCAATTTCATAATGTCACATTCGTTGTTGTATTTCTGTTTACTTTAGTTTCTATGCTTATGTTATATGTAGTCCAACAGCCTGCTGGAATTCTGCACTAACAAAGCATGTTTACTGAAGTTGTTTTTAGAATTTTTGCTGATTTTGTTTTCAGCTGTTTCCGTTTGGTCGAGCTCTACCATTTGATTAAAGTTTTTTCTAAATGACCTCTATATTTATTATGTTGACTTTATATGATTTAAATACAAATTCTAAATGTTTGATAGTTTAAATCATACTTGATTTTAAATACAAATTCTAGTTGTTTGACAGTTTAAAATCGTTTATCGAGCTTAAGGTCAAAGTTAGAACAATTAATTGTTCTAACGAATTTTTCCAAAGAAACAACAACAACAACAAAGTTTTTTTCAATATGAAAGGAAAAAAAAACCACTAGCAAATTGATTTTATTGTACAATTTCTGCGGTGCTAAACGCGTCATCAGAAATCTTTGTGATTGCCCGTGCAAGCGCGTTGACGCACTGCACCATCGGGGCGATGAGATTTTGAAGCTTCAATTTCTCATTTTTTTTTTTTTCCCCCAATTTCATAATGTCACATTCGTTGTTGTATTTCTGTTTACTTTAGTTTCTATGCTTATGTTATATGTAGTCCAACAGCCTGCTGGAATTCTGCACTAACAAAGCATGTTTACTGAAGTTGTTTTTAGAATTTTTGCTGATTTTGTTTTCAGCTGTTTCCGTTTGGTCGAGCTCTACCATTTGATTAAAGTTTTTTCTAAATGACCTCTATATTTATTATGTTGACTTTATATGATTTAAATACAAATTCTAAATGTTTGATAGTTTAAATCATACTTGATTTTAAATACAAATTCTAGTTGTTTGACAGTTTAAAATCGTTTATCGAGCTTAAGGTCAAAGTTAGAACAATTAATTGTTCTAACGAATTTTTCCAAAGAAACAACAACAACAACAAAGTTTTTTTCAATATGAAAGGAAAAAAAACCACTAGCAAATTGATTTTATTGTACAATTTCTGCGGTGCTAAACGCGTCATCAGAAATCTTTGTGATTGCCCGTGCAAGCGCGTTGACGCACTGCACCATCGGGGCGATGAGATTTTGAAGCTTCAATTTCTCATTTTTTTTCCCCAATTTCATAATGTCACATTCGTTGTTGTATTTCTGTTTACTTTAGTTTCTATGCTTATGTTATATGTAGTCCAACAGCCTGCTGGAATTCTGCACTAAAAAAGCATGTTTACTGAAGTTGTTTTTAGAATTTTTGCTGATTTTGTTTTCAGCTGTTTCCGTTTGGTCGAGCTCTACCATTTGATTAAAGTTTTTTCTAAATGACCTCTATATTTATTATGTTGACTTTATATGATTTAAATACAAATTCTAAATGTTTGATAGTTTAAATCATACTTGATTTTAAATACAAATTCTAGTTGTTTGACAGTTTAAAATCGTTTATCGAGCTTAAGGTCAAAGTTAGAACAATTAATTGTTCTAACGAATTTTTCCAAAGAAACAACAACAACAACAAAGTTTTTTTCCAATATGAAATTGGGGGAAAAAAATGAGAAATTGAAGCTTCAAAATCTCATCGCCCCGATGGTGCAGTGCGTCAACGCGCTTGCACGGGCAATCACAAAGATTTCTGATGACGCGTTTAGCACCGCAGAAATTGTACAATAAAATCAATTTGCTAGTGGTTTTTTTTTTTTCCTTTCATATTGAAAAAAACTTTGTTGTTGTTGTTGTTTCTTTGGAAAAATTCGTTAGAACAATTAATTGTTCTAACTTTGACCTTAAGCTCGATAAACGATTTTAAACTGTCAAACAACTAGAATTTGTATTTAAAATCAAGTATGATTTAAACTATCAAACATTTAGAATTTGTATTTAAATCATATAAAGTCAACATAATAAATATAGAGGTCATTTAGAAAAAACTTTAATCAAATGGTAGAGCTCGACCAAACGGAAACAGCTGAAAACAAAATCAGCAAAAATTCTAAAAACAACTTCAGTAAACATGCTTTTTTAGTGCAGAATTCCAGCAGGCTGTTGGACTACATATAACATAAGCATAGAAACTAAAGTAAACAGAAATACAACAACGAATGTGACATTATGAAATTGGGGGAAAAAAAATGAGAAATTGAAGCTTCAAAATCTCATCGCCCCGATGGTGCAGTGCGTCAACGCGCTTGCACGGGCAGTCACAAAGATTTCTGATGACGCGTTTAGCACCGCAGAAATTGTACAATAAAATCAATTTGCTAGTGGTTTTTTTTTTTCCTTTCATATTGAAAAAAAAACTTTGTTGTTGTTGTTGTTTCTTTGGAAAAATTCGTTAGAACAATTAATTGTTCTAACTTTGACCTTAAGCTCGATAAACGATTTTAAACTGTCAAACAACTAGAATTTGTATTTAAAATCAAGTATGATTTAAACTATCAAACATTTAGAATTTGTATTTAAATCATATAAAGTCAACATAATAAATATAGAGGTCATTTAGAAAAAACTTTAATAATTTTTTTTCTGTTTACATACAAGTCTGCTTCGCAATGACTATCAATAAGGCTTTAATATGGTTGGTTTTGATTTGAGCAAGGAAGTATTTGCGCAAGCAATACACCAGCAATGGGCAAAATCAATATAATTTAACTTTAAATAATGTAAAAGCAACTAAAAATATTGTTTACCGTGAAATAATTTTAGTTGTGATTGTTTGGATTGGACTTATTTCATTTTAAAAAAATACTTCTTCGATAACATTTTAGAGCAAAGTTCTTTCGGTTAATACATATATGGCGAAATCTTGATCCATTAAATGTGTGATTAAAAATATAAAAGGGGGATCATTGTATCAAACTAACAAAATCTGTAACTCATCTTACACTTTGAAATATAACGGTTCAAATGTCAAACATCCAAGCTTATTTAACAAATATTTTCTAAGAAACTAAATTGTTCAAGTGTCTATTTTACCATCTGCTAGATAGTTTTTCCAGAATTTTTTAGAAAAATTAATTTTTCTTGCACATATAAGCTATCAAAGTAATATAAACTTAATACATAAACCATCAGCAGAAAGTAAAATAAGCCCTTTAAAGTTATATTTCATTTCAGCTTTACATCATTTCTAGCTGCAACTAACGTTTTGTTTTGTTTTGTTTTTTAGTTTAGTTTTTACAACAAACATTACAGTAAAATTATAATTTTCAAATATTGTTATTAAATTATTTCAATAAAAAGATTGAATATGATTAAAGAAATGTTTTTGTTTATGATTCCTAGATACTCGCAGTATTCTGTTTGACCAGTTTTGGTTGTTTATGCAAGTTAAAATAATAGGATAAATGACATTCAGCTTCATCATGAACAATTTTTCACTGTGAATCGGAAAAGGGAGTTTCTGTTTTTCAGATAAAGCTCTAGAGAATTTTGGAAATTTTTAATGCAAATTTTTAAAAATAGAAATGTGATGTTTTTATCTGCCCTTCGCCGATTCCGCGTAAAAAATTATTCATAATAGGGCTGATTATATTATGAAAGGTTTAATCACGAACACTAAATACTTTTTAATTCTGAACCACCCTCGAATAAACTTACGCTTTCCTGCTGAAAATATACATCATTGTTTTATTCGTACTACCTGTACTACCAAAATGTCTCAAATTGAACTACCAAACAAATATATAAAAAGGCGACACTGGTCAGGTTATACCGTAACTATAAGGTGACCATGCTAATTTATAGTACAGTGTCCGAAAGTAAGCATATGAACTAAATTAATCTACTAATATCTGTAGAGGCAGAACAATTTTTCGTGACGATGCTCGAATCATGACGAAATTAGAAAATTTTTCGTTACGAGACTCGAAATTTTATGCTCTCAACTACTTTTCAAATCAAAATTTTTTACTCACTTCAAAAGTTATTAACAAGAAACAGAAGAAGTTAATAACTGATTTGGATTTAGAATTTGTTTATCGTTCTTTTGGCACTTACTCAATGTCAACTTTAGCCATAACATCCTTCTGAGCGTTGGTCCGTTGTTGCTTTACTTCCGCAAACAATTGTCGGCGTTTTGCTATAATATGGCTGGAAAAATTATGAACGATCTTTAAATGAGGCTCGTATCTCGAAGCAGCAAACATATTAAAAATTGTATCAGACATATAGAGCGGATTTGAAATACGTTTGACGAAACATTCATCGATCATATTGAAACTAACAAAATACTGCTTGCCATCTAAACGATCGTCAAGTTTCACACCCAAAGCCGTCTCTGTGATAAATAAGTCATTAAAATAGAATGCGTTTATAATGAAAACTAAAGGGCTGTTCACAATCCTGTGCAAATGGTCTTGCATCTTAGCATTTGCAAAATGTTAGAGTATATTTTTACTCTACACTAACAAAATATTCAGGCATGCATGTACTTCGCTTTTGGAAATATGCAACACTAAGACCCATAGTTTATATTTACTATACATATGCAATAATAAATTGCAAACTTACAGCTGATTATGAAAAAAAAAATAAAGAAGAAAAATGCTGGTATGGCAGTTAAGCAAATAAAAAACGAATTATTAGTGTCTTAAAGCTTTGCCTTTCATCAATCAGCTGTGAATTTAATGTTTTGCAACAAGTGTAGCAAAGTAAACTGAAAAAGGCTGTTCACGATTGATAGGAAATTTTTACAACTGCACAAATTTGCAATCTCAAATACACAAGGTTGTGAATTGCCTTAATATAAAAAAATAAATACTATACCACAAACACTGTTCAGCGTAAACGTTGGTATTAATTCATTGAGCGAGACCACTGCGGATGTTTGATCGGCCAATATTTTCACAAACTTGGAGCTTTCTTCTCTAAAAATAACACAAAGTACTTGATATTAGATAAAAGTCCAGACCATGGTATAATTATTTGACAAGGTAGCCGTGACAGTTTTTTGGCGATTGGTAGTTGTCAAAAACAGCTAAGGAAGTTGTAGTTTGCTGCTGTTGACTAGCTATGTGCTTGTTTTTAACTTTTCTTTGATTCATTAAATTTGTTCGCGAAGTTTATTGGAATGTTTTTAGTTTGCTGCGGTTGACTAGCTATGTGTAAGTCGTGGCTTATTTTTTTACATTTCTTTGATTAATTGCATGAACAGCTAATTTTGACAACTACCCATCGCCGCTCGTGAGAAAAAAGCCAGTCTACGCTACTACCTTGTCAGTAGTTGTGCCATGGTCCAGACCATAAACATTTCTAGATCAGGGTGCGCACACATGTACATACACATTTTTATGTTTGTGTTTTAAATCTTTTGCATTAAGTTTCCACTTGAAAAAAACGAGTTCAACGCATGGCAGAATTAGAGAATGTATATGCATTTCGGAGAGGAAGACTGCCGCAACTGTCAAAACGAAGTTGACAGCTCATACAAAATCTGAAAACGATGAGAATGCAATAAGAAAGCGAAAATAGGCAAGAATAGCAAAATGCTTGAGTTTGACAATTCTGGCTACGAGAAAAAGAGAGCAGTCTCAAATGTATATACCTTTACTAATTCTACTATGGTTTAACGACGAAACGAAAGCAACAAACTTTCAGTAGCTGCCCAGACTTCATGCTAGCAAGTTGGGGTTGCTTCTTGTTCCGTTTTCTTTTATGCGCAGTGTAAATGAGGGTAAAATTAAACTCAGCAAAGTACCGTTGATTCAGGCCTGTAGCCAGGGGAAATTACCCCCTTCTACAACCGTTTTCCCCCCCTGGCCAAATCAGACAATGAAAAACTTTAAATGAATAATTAATATGCATTTTGATGATATATTTGTTTAATGCTTTAAAATTAGTTAAGTTTAACATTAAAAATATGCATATTCACCTTATTCATGACTTGAATATGTATATGAAATTTGTTTAACAAAACATTTCAGACAAATTGTTACAATTTTTCAAATTTCTACTGGGTCGCCAACATTTGCTACCAAAAATAAGATTTAAATTTTAAAAATTTCTTAACCCGCATCCATAGAAATTGTGCACCAATTTGATGCAGACACAAAAAGAATATATAATTCATTGAAATGTTTTTAATTTTTAAATTTTTTTTTATGCATGATGAATGTTTATTAATTTTAAAATAAGAAATAACTGCAAATCTTAATTCTAGCAAAAATTTAAAGAAGCAAAAGATTTAAATCAAAACATGCATGTTTGTTCTTAATAATATTAATTAACTTATTCGTTACGGGTTAATTCAATTTTATTTGTTTTACTTAAAAATGTCTTATACAAATGTCTACTCTTTTTTATATTTTTAGCCACTTTAAATAAATCTTGTGTTTTTACCTTCATTTTATTACAAAGTCCTGAATTAATTTTTATATTATTTTTTATGTATTAATCTCATGTATAAAAAGATCTTCATATCCATGTAAATATTATAAAATTAACTGTTTTTTAATAAATATGTGTAATGTATTCATTTCACACGTTAAAAAATTGTTTTTTTTTTTATTATGTTGACATTATATGATTTAAATACAAATTCTAAATGTTTGATAGTTTAAATCAGTGTCGGGCAGCTTTGCACACCTATACTTTCTCATCTTGAGTATGTATTAATGAGAGCTTTAAAGCTCACACTGAAAACAAAGAAGTGCTAAAGCGCTTTTTGCAGAAATCTTACTAGGCATTATGGGATAATTTTTTTGCTCGGATTTGTATTGCGAAATTAAATAAATAAGTAGTGGACGGAATGTCAAAAGGAAACAGACCGGCGGACTTATAATGTGAAGTACAGATAAGCAAACGGAAGTGTAAAAAGGCAGGCCAATAGTAAAAAACAAATATGTTTTATATTAGGGCTATTCCCAGTTACGGGCAAATAGCTTTGCAAATGTATGCCCTACCAAATATTTGCCATCAACTGTGAGCACACTTTTTAGAACACTGTTGCAAACAAAACTCACAGCTGTTTTGGAGGAAAAAAAAACAACACGAACAGTATTTGTGGTGTTTTTCATTACTATTTATCAAAGTGCATTATTTATCACAGTCAGTTCCATATCAGAGTCTGTTAATTTTGTTTTATTAGCGGCGTTTGGTTAAAATGTGACAGCTGATTGATTGGCAAACAAGTTTTGCCCATGCTCGACTGTTTGCAATGCGATTTTAGTGTTGCAAATTTGACACAGTCGGGCAAATGCAAATCTGTACATTTTGTTGTTGTGTTGAAAATATTTGCCATCATATTTTGCAAATGCCACGATGCCACGCTATTTGCCCGTAATCGGGAATAGCCCTATTGTGTTTATGTGGCTTATTGTATTTTGCCAAGGCCAAACTGACAGAGTAAGATGCTTTCATTATACGTACTTGGAACTGATCACTATATGATATGATATGATATGATATGATATGATATGATATGTGGACATGCCGCTTTAAAATAATTCATTAATTTCTCCATCGCATGTTCCACAATTACCTTACATTGGAAATGCAAATTATCGTTATGCCTTGTAATGCATAATTTTTTTAATTTTACCTCTTTTATGCAGCGCCGTGCCGTTATTTTCTAAAAACAAAAAATTTTTCATACTGCATATAGAATTTTATACAGTGTAATCTTACGTTATATCCGTGTCGATGAGCAATAATAGCTTAAGTCTTATCTCAAGGTTTCCAGAAATCTTGCTTCAAAGTTTTTAATCGCCATATAAGTTATATGAAAGAATCTTTTGTTTTTATGTCATATCTTAAGCTACGGTCATGCTAGAAGTTCAAGACTTTGTGTGTTCATAAGGATATATACGTGAAACACAACTAAATCAATAACTCAGTTCTGCCTTAAATCAACTTAAGCTATTATTGCTTATCGAAACATATATAATATAATATATTCAAGGAACACGCAAGCGCAGATCTTACCTGCTTGACATTTGCTTGAACACTGAAGCTTTGATCGTTCTGTAGGTGAGATGAATATATCCCTCCAGGAAAAATCGGAAGGCTTCCGTCTAAAAGTGATAAAGAAACATTCCCCACCGTATCTTTTGAAAGCTTAAGGGTAGTTTTGTATTTATATTGTTTCCAAACTGTATCTTTTGGAAGCTTAAGGGTAGTTTTGTATTTATATTGGTTCCAAACCGCTTCTTTAAGAATGCATTTGGAAACTTGTATTTATTGTCAAGCAATGACGATAGAAAATATTAATATCATTGTTTTCTAGCCGCTTATTGTAGAATTCAATAGTCTAGTGGTAGCGCGCTTGACTGTCGCTCAGGGTTCCCGGGTTCAAATCCTGGCCGGGCATTTTCGTAACAAGGGAGTGGATTGTTTCCACATTAATTCTTATAACAGGGAAGAGGACTGCTTGTAATTCGCTTTTTAAGACAGCAGAGAGGACTGTTTCCACATTCATTTTTAACACAGCTGAGAGGAATGTTTCCCTCTAATGACATTCTATGTAAAAAAAGCAATGGAGTGTGCAACAAAGGGGAATGCTTCCTACATTCCATGGAATGTTTCCTGGTAACATCCGGGAATGCTCACATTTCCTGGAGGGATATTTTAATGCACAAAAACAATCTCAAGTGTGCAAAGCTGCCCGACACTGGTTTAAATCATACTTGATTTTAAATACAAATTCTAGTTGTTTGATAGTTTAAAATCGTTTATTGAGCTTAAGGTCAAAGTTAGAACAATTAATTGTTCTAACGAATCTTTCCAAAGAAACAACAACAAAGTTTTTTCAATATGAAAAAGAAAAAATCACTAGCTGATTTTATTGCAATTTCGGCCGTGCTAAAAGCTTCATCAGAAATCTTTGTGATACCCGTGTAAGCGCGCACTAACGCACTGCACCACAGAGGCGATGAGATTTGAAGTGTCAATTTCTCAGTTTTCTCAAATTTCATATATTCACATGTGTTGTTGTATTTTTGCTTTGCTTTAGTCTTTATGCTTATGTTATTATTTTTTTGTTTATGTTATTATTTTGTTTAATGCTTATGTTATTATTTTTTTGTTTATGTTATTATTTTGATTAATGCTTATGTTATTATTTTGTTTTATTTAAATGAAAAAAACAAAAAAATGGCCCCCCTAAGATTCATGCCTGCCCCAGTGTTTTCTTGGTCTGGCTACAGGCCTGCGTTGATTTATTTCTTGTTGGGACTTATATTTTTTGACTCTTATTTTTGTAATCGAAAATAAAATGTATTCAAATATTTTGAATTCTTATTTATACAAAACTTGTTGAACTGAAATTCTTAAGAGTTATTTTTGCATTTTTTAACAGTTCTTTAACTCTAATAAAAAAAAACTAATTTACTTTACTACATTTATGACATTTTTATTTTTATATTACGTTAATATATGCTTCAAAAAAGAAAAAGAAAAAAGAACTTATATTTTTTTTCAGTAAAAAAGCATTTTTAACCTTTCATCTTTGTTCAGTTTGTATCTCTTTTTTTTAGTGCATAATTTACGTAAAAACAAGTACATTTTAAGTAGCGAGCAACCGCAATCTGCTTGCTTCAAGTCTGGATAGCAACTGAAAGCTTTTTTATTTTCATGTCAACAAATGAGTGTGAAAGCTCTCCGCACATGGGCGGCCTTTTGCGCACTCCTGTTCTAGATCCAAATCAATTCGATTTTAGCGCATAAACTAGTAATGGTATCCAATGAACGACGTATACATATATACTGAAAGCGTGTAACTAAACGCTTCCACGAACCCACCCTGAATACAAACCGAATAAATTGAGTAATTGTATTAAAATAAATTGCCAACACAAAATTATTTTAAACTTTACAGAAATTTTAGATCCATTAATATTAAGTGCATATTTAATTTTTTGAATTGTTAAATTTAATTGAAATACTGCTTTTCAAAAACAAAACTAAACCACGGTTGCATAATACGCATTATACGTACTGTATACACCACGCTGCTGTAAACTTACCGAACATACGCTGTTTACATCGCCAATACGGCGTTCATTGAATACCACTAGTATCTAGCGGTTGGGATGTTATTTGAGTGATCCAAATACGTACTTGAAAATCTCTTCAAACTGACCCAAAATGTTAAAATGAAAAGCTGGTGTGAGTAATTTTCTGCGTGAATGCCATTTCTTATCTGTTAGATACGAATATTGAATATTTTTTGAAGAAAAATTAAACATTATACATATGATAAATTAAGATAACTAGGTTCGCAAATAAATATGTTACCTGACGAAATCAAAAGTCCAGTTCTTAGGAATGGTTTCAAAAAATTATAATAAACCCCTTTCGTAATCAAATCCTGATCATTTAGCACTAATTCAACATCCTCAGCAGTAATTATATTGTAAAATGGTGCTCCAAAAAAGTACTGGATATAGCTCTTTTTTAATTCGGCAGCCTGTTTTCGCATGTGAGCAAAGACACCAGCTATTTAAGATAAAAAAGATAATATGTTCAAATGCTAAAACTATTAAAAATATGCGAATCTCTTACTGTTATCCAGGCCAAATAAATCAAAATTATTGCCAAAAATTGTTCTTCTCTTCGACACCGGTGCAATTTTCTCAAGTGGCGTACCATCTGTAGTTTTTATACGTTTTACCAATGCTAATAGATAGTAGTCCTTGTTAAGTTTAACAAACCAGATTATAACAAGGACTAAAAAAACTACAAGCCAAAGAACCATTTTGCACTTCTTTGCTCGGGATTAACTGACAGAGTGAGCAAAAAGAGTTGCAAATAAATCTATTTTTTAAGTATGCTCAATTATTTAAAGTTTGGCAATTTTTGTTATCAGTTTTTGTTGTTCAAGATTTTAATACGATATTTTGTAGGGTGAAGTGGGGTGATGTGTAACACGTTTCTGTTTGCTCCAATATAAGTGTTAAGAAATTAATTTTGGATTGGTGTTTTCGTGGCTGTGGAATATTTTGAGAAATGGATAAAGTAGAACATAAATATGTTTGACATTTGGACTTTTCCAAATCGGTGGGGTGATGTGTAACACCAACAAAAAGTTTGCTAAAAGATCAGAAATTTTAATTTTTTTATGTTTATTTTAACTTTGGATATTTAGTAAAAGTATTATTTTGAAAACTTACTTAAATTACTGCACGTACTGACATTTTTCCATTTTTTATTAGTTTGTCACTAATATCACTTGTTTATAGGTGATAAGAAACTTAAACTTGTTACCAATGTTGTAAGCCTAGGTTTTCATATAAACTCAACACTGACGTGCACCGATCATGTTACCAGCATTATCCGTAAAATATTTTGTTGTCTTAGAAATCTTAGAATGACTGCTGACTTTACGCCCTTAGAAACCAGACGTAAGCTTGTAGTACAGTTGATATTACCTATAATAACGTACTCTGAACTTATATACAGCAAATTAGATTCACACTCTGAGCATAAACTACATGTAGCATTCAATCACGCTACGAGATATGTCCATGGCATTCGGAAATTCGATCATATTTCACAGTTTAAGAAATCAGTTCTTGGTTGCGACTTATCTAATTACCTTAACGTCAGGATTTGTATCTTTTTATATAAACTAATTCGGTCAAAAACTCTCTTATACCTATTTGAAAAACTAAAATTTTCCCAGTCAGTTCGAAGTAATGCTCTGATAGTACCTAATTTTAAATTCCTTAATTCAATGAGATTATTTATCACTAACGCCATTCGATTATGGAATGCTTTACCAAACCATTTAAAATCTATTGATGGAATTAGAAGCTTTAGACAATCTTTATTTAAAATATTTACTTAACTATAGAGTTTTGTTAATGTAACCAGTTATCTTACTTTATTTCACTCTTTCCCTCTATACTCTCTCATCTGATTCTTTTCTGTCTTCTTTATAATACTGTCTGTCTTCAACTTTTACAATTTAAATACTTAAAAGCTATATTAAATAATATTTATAATAATAATTGACTTTTGCGTGATAATTTTCGACTTTTGGCGGTAGACTTTCTAATATTGAAAAAGGTCGAAAGTCGACTTTTACTTTCGACTTATCTTTCGACTTTTACTTTTGACTTATTCATTTTATGCGAAACCAAAACTTGACGAACTGAGAACTGTTCTTCACTAAACTAATAAACGAAATCGCTGTTTAAAAACAAATAAAGCTGCGTTGGCAACTCTTGATTCGATAAATGTAAGACTTCGATTAGACATTTTAGCTCGCGTTCTTGAGAAATCGGAATTAATTTACAAGAAATTTATTTGTATGGCACCCATCAGTGGTTGGCAATTAGGGCTTTCAATCCCGGGATCCGAAACCATTTTCTAGACCCGGAACCCTGGGACTACAAACCCTTAATCCGAGGATTTTATTCACAAAAATATATAAAAATGTTCAGCAAATACAAATGCAACTGCAATGTTAACGATGGGTTTTTTTATGTTATCGAAATCAACCGGTTCTTTTTTTATCTCTGTATACACTTTGAAAGTCTATTTTTTAGTTTGTTTTGGTTGTGATCTTCAAAGACTCTGTTTACTAGGCTGTTCAACTTTCATGGAATTTTGAAAGTATCAATTTTATTACTGCACTATAGTTTTATAACTATAAAAGGAAAATTTTAGTCACATCAAACTTTTTACTAACAGCTAACTGATTTATTTGAATACGAAGTTTTTCTTTTAAAACTTTTTAAAATATAAATTTATGTTTTTTGTTTTGTTTAATTTATTTACGTTTATATTTTTATGTTTATGATAATGTAAAAATTTATTTGTTATTTTTGTATATATATATTTGGTTTTCATTCTTAAATAAATGTTTAACTTTTCTAAAATATAAAAAATCATAACTTTTTTATTAAATATTTTATTTATTTATTTCAAAATTTAGCAAATATCATTAATAAGGGACCGTAAAGGTTACGATTTTTATTAAAAACATCATCATACCATAATCGTTATTTTCTCATATAATTTTTTGCGATCTGGTTTAATCAGGAGTGACAAATTTTTTTAAGCATAAAATTAACAAGTGTTTCCCCTAAAAATACAAAATGAAATTTCAGAATTCGACTTTTTCTTCGAGTTACTGTTGAATTTTTTCCCTTATTTTTTTAATTACTATATACGTAATTATGATTTTGACTTTGTGCTGTCTTATAAGCTTTCGAATGTTTTTGAATATTTTAAGTATGAATAAAGATTAACTGTGGATTTTATTTAAAAAAAAAAAAATAATATGAAATTGGTTTTGCCAAAACGTAGAAATTAAGAGAAAGAGTTGTTAAAGTCCCTGGCTTTAATACAGCTAATTGAAATAATTTTAAAAATTTGGCATTTCGGAATTCCGAAAAATCCCGCGATCATGAATTTCAAATCCCGGGATTCACCAAAACCCTTCGAGATTGAAAACCTTATTGTCAATATTTTGATTCAGCTGATAGAATTGAAAATATTATAATAAAAATTTAATAATAAAAAGTCTGTTTTTGGCGCTCACGTTAATGGGGCACAACTAGCTAGAATTTTGAAAAAAAAATTTAAGTATTCTCAGGCAAATCGGATTATTATTTATGGAGATAATTATTTAAAAGAGTTTTTATTTATCTACATGCACATCGTAGTCAAAACTTTAAACACGTTTTTCTAAAATCTATGTTTTCGAGGTCCGTGATCACTGTAACTTTAGAACGGCTGCAACGATCAGTTTGAAATTTTTCTCACTTATTCCATACATAATTGCCCTACTTATGAACTAAGGATTTTTTTACGATTACATTTTTTTGATAATATGAGTGAAATTTTGATCAAATATGCCACATTGAATTTCAACATCCATTATTTTTCGAAAAATCAATATTTTTATAGTTCCTTCGTTCATCAGGAGCATTATTTCATTAAATAATGATCCCTATTTTTTCTTTCGGATGATCTAGTGACGATCAGCAGTGATTACGGCAAAACACTTTTTTTAATCCCTCTCAAATTTGCTGTAACCCACTAATTCATCCAATATTTTGTCATAAAAAAATATTTTCTTCAAATTAATATCTTTCAAGTTGAAAGATAAATTGTTATTAATTGTTTTAATGTGTGCCAAACAAAATCCTAAGCAAAACTTTTTTGTACGTCCCAACCAGTTGTGCGTCCTTAATTCGGCGGTTATTGTTCGATATTTTCTACACAAGAATTACAATTGTAATACTTTGTTTTGTTTTTTGTATTTTGTTTATATACTGATGTACCATATTTTTGTTTATTTTTTAACAATAAAACATATTTTTCATATTAAATAATTGTATTCTTAACTGCCAAATAAAAGCGGTACAAAAATAATTTAAAAAAGTCGCAAAAAGTTAACTTCTCAAAGTTCAAAAAGTCGATGAGTAGCTTGAAAAGTCGAAGTCGACTTTTGCTGGCAGTTGCACATCCCTAGTATATGATGGTTGCAAAGCCAGTTTGTAAAGTTGTGTATGAATATGATTGTTACCAAACTCGACTTTTTGCACTTTTACACTTGAACTAATTTTTCAAAACTGCTTCAATACTTAAAGTGTTATTTAAAGTGGTGTATTTGTATTTTGCAAAAATCAAGCTTTAAAAGGAGAAAAAATGCTTTCGGCAAATGGCTCCAAAAAAGAAGTGAGCGGACGACGTAGGACAGGCTTTTAAACTTTTAAACCTAACAAAATAAAAACAAAAGCTGTTATAGTAGTGATATTACTTATAAAATGTACACGGTAATAACATACTCGTTACAAGAACAGCACTTGTGAGATCAGCGCCAAGCAGTAAACATACCAAATGCAATCTTATTGTTGCAAATTAGTTTTATGTGGAAGGCAACAACAAAAATTGTTCAGCTGTTGTGAAAAAATACCACAATACAACATTACGACAGCTTGTGAAACTCCTAAATGTCTAAGATGTGTAAGCAATTTTTTGTTATTGATGGTATTTTACCACGATGTGAAAATATGCAAAATCATTTATGATATTTAAAAATATTACAGTATATATCACAAAGATATTAAAGTTAACATTTAATGAACATATTAACTGTATTGTTCCTTAAGCATACTCTCTTCTAGCCTTTGTACGCAGAAACAGTTCAGATTTTTCTGATCCTCATACAGTAAAGCCGTTCATTCGTTGTGGTTGCAACAAATTCAGAAAAGATTTACAAAATTTGCTCTTCGTTCGTTATACCATCATGATGATCTTCCTACATATAATGTAAGATGTTTACTTTTAGGCATAAAAACATTAGAGACGCGAAGGAAAGCTGAGTCTTTTAGTGTAATTTATGATATTATCTCAGGTAACATTGATAGTCTCTCTCTTTTGGCTTCAATAAATTTTAATATTCCTTCAAGACAGTTTCGGCGTTTAAAATTATTCTATTTAAAATTTCATAGATCTAACTATGGGCGTAATGAACCGATGCATAGAGCTCTGTCCTTATATTATGACTTATCGCTTCGAGTTTTGTTTGATTTCTCAGTGTCGAAAATTTGTTTTAAATCTTTGTTAAATAGTTTATTTTTAATTTAGTACTATATGTGATATTATAACAACTTTAGTTAATCTTAGTCTGTAAAGAATTACTACTCTAAAGACTCAAATAAATGAAATATAAATATTAAACAATAGCACATTTTACATCTACTGTTATAATTTATTTAAGGATCGTTTTATTTTTTTTATAGCGGCAGAGTTTGCCTTCGCTATAGACTGCAGTGTTTGCCGACTTGAACTATGTCCAAGGCAAACAGAGACGTTTAAAATAAACTGAACAAGGCAGAGATCTGCCAGCTTGTGTAGTTAATTAAAGTCTGATTTATTGTTGGCCATCTCGGCTCTTTTATAACATTTTTACAAAACTTACTTAATCTATTTACTTACTTAAACTTAATCTCTTACTTACTTAATCTTAATCTATGGTCATACTTCTCTAGTTAATTAATATAATTATAACCTATGTTGCGTTTCGTTCTTGCATATTGAATTTGAATCATCGAAAGGATTCAAATTACATATTTTTGGTTTGACGAATGATAATTTGGCACGGTCAACAATATTGAGTGAGTAATAAAAATATTCGCATGCACTGAGTGCAGCACACGCCGATAATGCAGTGCTAACTTATTAGTCACTCAATATGTTGCTGTTTATAACAACGAAACTTAGGGTCGGCAGTGTGTATAACGAGAGCACACTACACTACAGTATAGTTCGAATAGCTGCCTATTCGCTTAAGAGAGTATGTATGCTAACAGCACAAAATCAATTAGGTTTAACATCATTAGATTCCTGGGTTTTTATATTAATTTTTCATACTAAAAGCATCGCTTAGCAGCCTTTGTTGAAAATGCAATACTACAGATTTGTAATCGGTTTGTTATCGTCCCTAATTTTTATGTTATGTTTTTTCTAATAAAGTCTATTTTTTGTTTTTGTAGAAAATACATTTTTTTTAGTGCACAAGTTCTTGATTGGCGCATTTATTTATTACTTTTATGAGCCTGACTTAGGTGCTTACGCGAATTCAAATATCTGCCTCAAATATCGGCCGTCAAAAAATTTGCTTAAGGGCCTTTTTTGCTTAAGGGCACAATATTTGGGGGAATTGAATTCAAGAACGCTAAGCGAATTATACTGTACCCACTTTTAAAATCTAACTAGCTGAAACCCTGTGCGTTGCTGCCACTCTCCCTCGTCAAAAGCCCTTAAAATGAAAGTCACTTCAATACTTAATTCCGACGATGTCCGACCTATAACTCCAAAGCTATACGATGTCAAAAATTTGGTTGTATACGCCCCTTAACAAAAGTCATAAAATGTTATCAGTGAAACACCATGTGTAAATTGAGGTCGAATACTAAATTATTGGCACTACTAAATACATGGGAAGTGCCACGCCCACTTGTCCATCGCTCATAAAATGTTTCCAATGAAACTGCATGTGAAAATTTAGGTTTAATACTGAATCCCTATGCTGTGCAACCTATAACTCCAAAGCTATTCGATAACATAAATTTGGGTTGTATGGGAGGCGCAACGCCTCCTTAGCAAAAACCATTAACTGTTATCAGTGAATCTGCATGTGTAAATTAAAGTCAAATACTGAATTCCTATGCTGTGCGACCTATATCTCCAAAGCTATTCGATAACGCAAATTTGGAAGGTGCCACGCCCCCTTTTGCAATGGTCATAACATTAAAACAATGAAACTGCATGATGCAAATTCGTTTTGCATAGGAGGTGCCACTCCCCCTTGCCCAACTTTCATAAAATATCATCAGTGAAACGGCACGTGTAAATTGTGGTCGAATATCGAATTTCCAGGCTGTGCGACCCGTAACTCCAAAGCTATTCGATATCGCAAATTTTTTATATAATTGTGGGCGGTACTCGAAACAAATCCATTGTCAAAATTTGAGCTCCTCAACCGGGCCAGTAGTTTCAAAGTCTTTTGATTTTTTCTTAAAAGTAGGCGTAGTTATAGTGTCATCACGCCCATTTAAAGTATAATTACCGACAGTTTTCATACGAACTTAATTACCAAATTTTAGTTTAATGCTACCAAATCTGTCTTAAATATAGCATTTTTATTGATTTGTGGGCGGTTAAAGGGGATGTTGCAACATTTTCTTTTTTCCTAAAACCTTCGCGTAGCAATTACAAACAAGCCCGTAGCAGGAAGTATCCAATTTGTTCCATTCGTTTCCATGTTTTAAGAATCCGAACAAATTACGATCAATTTTTATATATATAAATGAAATTTTTATCCGAAAATTTTTATTTGAATTTGTAAATTAAAAAAAAAAAAGTTTTGGCAAAACTTGTTCCACCTTTTTAAGAACTGCTAGCTGATATACCCGGTGTTACTCGAGAGTCATTTATATAAACATTTTAACATACTAACATGGAATAATGAAAAACATGTTGAATTTTGTTTGTAAGCTACCGTTTGAAAGGTAATTGAACGAACATTAATCCAAAAAGTTTTGGAAATTTTTTGTTGTTGGTGGTTCCATCTCTTGCAGTGAGCTAATTGAATTCAAAGAAGGGGTACGAAAAACATATTTTAAAAATTAAAAAGAATTTTTATATTTACTTAATCTTAAAGCAAGCACAATTACCTTTTCAACAACATAAAAATTATGGTGGGACTCAATGCGTCCGTGAGATATGGATATTTTAACGTCGAAGAAAGATTTAACTTTTTAACAAAAAAAAATGTTAATGAAATATATTAAAAACAGCGGAGTTATTGGCATCAAAAGTAAAAACTTTGATTTTCGTATAATTTTTTCTCATTATTAGTTATCAATGTTTTATGAAAATTAGTTGTACTAAAAATTATTGCACCTACTAAAGTTTCTAATAGCTGCGCTTTTTCATTGGAGATCAGGATCATATAATCGCATTTGCAAGCAAAGCAAAAACAACAATTGATCCAATTCTATATTTTTAAGTGTTGATGACGCTAGATGACGCTGCGAGTGAAAAACTGGCAGTACTGCATTATTTTACTTTTTAAAAGTTTGGTAGCAATAGCATTTTCGCAAAATATTTCGCAAAACTTATCTGCTAGCTGCATAAGAACATCAGATATTCTTCTGTAAGCAGAAAATAGCGCCACCTGTCTGTAATCCCAAACGTGTGGGGTTATATTTGAAGAAACTTTTGAAAGTCATTATTCAGCTATTCACAGCAAGGTTATAGTTTGTACCCACAGTTCTTACAAATGTGGCGCCATCTATCTGTGAATTTAACGCAAAGATCGAAACTAATGAAATAATTGTGCTGACTAGATGCGCATATGTTTTATTTATTATATCGCCATATAGCTGAAACTGATTACATGAAAATATTAACTTTTACAGCATTCTTATTCACAGTCATCTTTTCGATAAAATTGTGATATATATACAACATTTAAAGTACCAATAATAAAGAACTAAGTGACAACGGTGACACAATAGTGAGAAAAAATAGAGCCATCACAACAAAACAAATTTAACATGAGGGCGGCGGGGGGTGGGGAGGTAAAAACTAAGTAGATTTACTATAAGGAAGATTTTATATAATCCAAAATGTTCGTAATTTCTCTAAACACACAACTGCATTCTTAGAGATAAATGGGGACTTTCAAACTATATAGAGAATTTTACCACAAAACTATGTTTTATTAATAGACTGGTATGAAAAAATAGATTTTTAGCCATAACTTTTGATTGGAAAGAGATATTGGGGTAATTTTTTCACATAAATCATTTTTGAGACTTGAATTTTTGGTAAAAGATATAAAAACAACATTTTGGAAAAAATAAATTTCGCAAAAAAATTCAAAGGGTATGACATTGTTTTGATGACAAAAACAGTAAAATAATTTTTGCGCTTAGCTGGAAGAATTTTTGCAAATAAATGCTATGTCATATGAAAGGTAGGCAGATTTGAAATTTTTAATTGATTTCATTTTTACAACAACAATTTTTGAGTCATTTTTTGAGTAAAAAGTCAATATTTTGGACCTTTTTTGACATAATCATAAAACATATATACACTGACTTAACGGTACAGTTCAACCTATTCTTGTGAAGTGATTTTATTAAACTTTTGAACAAAAAATTTTGAATGAAATATATTAATGGACAGCGGAAATATTTGCATCGAAAGACCAAACTTTGATTTTCATGTCGTTTTTTCTCATTCTTAGGCAACGATGTTTTATGAAAAAGTCGTTGTACTGAAAATTTCTCCAATTTTGAAGATATGTCAGTGTTTTTGATGTCAAATTAACAAAAAATTTTTAAAATTAAATACACAAAAATCTCCGATGCTAAAAACTTTTATAATAACAAAATTACCGTTAGTTGAAAAATTTCAGAGGGGGCGTGGCAAAAACTAAGTATGTAACATTTTAAGTTGGGATGCACTTAATATGTATACCTAGTTTGAGAAAAATCCGTTGAGCCGTTTAGATTTGTATAAAGGCCAAACAAACAAACAAACAAACAAACAGAAAATGAGTTTTATTACTATAGATAAGGAAAAAATACTTCCAAAACTTATTAAAAACTAAATGCTGTCAAAAGGAAACAAATCACAGTTGTGCATTCACTCAAATGTCAACATTTGGTATGAGAAATCGCTGTGTTACACATCACCCCACGATACTCATTACCACACTTTACTCTTCTATAATTAAGATAAGATTAAACACACATATAGTATAACATATGGCAAAGATAAGGTTGTTTCTTGCACGACCTTCATTTGCTTGACAGTTTTATGTATAGACGACTAGTTGTAACCCTCTGCGCCACGCTTCACCATCGACACTAAATATAAAAATACATTTTTGTTTGAATGTTTGTTAAAAAGGTGGTATAAGGTAAGTGAAGGTATTTCCGTTCCATTTAGAAAATTTTTTATTTGAAATTGAAATTTTGACCAAATTAACAAAGATATTCATTATCAGTTTCCTTTTCACAAATATTTAACTAAAATATGTTTTCTAAAACCCTTAAGGTTTTGTAATTTGTCCGAAAAATCTTGCTTGAAAACTAGTTCCGTCCTACTGTATTTGTATTTACGATCTTATTTTGATAAACCAATTATTTTATATTTTTAATGCATTTTCAGTAATGAAACTCGATTTTTATGATTAAAACAAACAAATTTATTTATTTTAAATTTTATTGTGAAAAAAGGTGCATTTTATTTCAAATTAATAAGAACGAATTCATTGTTTTACAAATCATTTAATTTTTGAAATGAAATTGAATTCAAGATGCAAGAATACGTTAATAAAACAAATTTTAAAAACAAAAATAATTTAAGAATTAATATATATAAAATTCCACTGAAAGCGTTTCTATCTATTCCTTCAAACATAAGTATTGATTTAAAAACATATTGTAAAAAATTCGGAATATATGAGATGAATTATAGCACTTTATCTTCTATACTATACTATACTTATTATATAAAAGGAAACTCACGAATTTGATCCAGAATAAACTCTGTAATCGCTGAACCGATTTTGATAATTCTTTTTTTATTCGATTCCTGTGATAATATAGATTGTTATAGCTAACCAAGGTTTTTGAAAAATGTATTCTTTAATTATTTCAAAATCTCGCATTTTATTTGATGCCTACATTCAACCAGCAGCGCAATATAACAGCAAACAAAGCTTTTCTCTCTTTGTCGAGAGAGCTTCTCTCAATATAACACGACAGCCATGTTGTGTAGTTAAGCTGAATCCACTGATAACCTTCAGCATGTTTTTGTGTGATTTAAAATAATGTTAATCAAGTTGAGAGCGTGCAGATATTTTTCTCTCTGAGCGAAAACTTCATTTAAAAAAAAAACTTTTCAAACATTCTGAAGGTGATCAGTGAATCCAGCTTTACTTTCAGGGAGATTCTTGCTTTCATACAGTGTTAATTAATTTTCTTTGTTAATGCCTTGAGGGGAGTTGTAAGAATTTAGTTATCAGCATTAATTATGTTTTGCAGCCTTGCCAGCCAGCTTTTCCCCACTTGAGATTGTGCTAGTCTATCTATACAAATATATAAAAGCGTTGTGACATTGCACGGATGTTTAACAATCACGCAAGAGCCACTGAACCGATTAACACGATATAGGTATCAAACGATTTGTTATTCCAACTTTATCGTAATATGCTCTGTTAGATTTGCCACGGCTACTTTTTGCAAAAATGCTATATTTCAGACGATGTTGGTCATATGAGATTAAAATTTGGTAATCTACGTTGTATGGTTACTTTCGCTTACTTTACTAAAAATGGGCATGACCCACTTTAGTTAAGTCCACTTTTCGGGGGATAAGCTTGGAGTAAAGCAAAGCGCACTAGGTTTAAGCTCAATTGAGCTGAAATTCTGGCATTCTATTGTTTCGAGTATGAGATGGTTTAAGTGAAAAAATTTTGCCACACCCCCATTACCGCCCAGAATTAATCAAAAATGTTATACTTCGAACGTTTTTGGTTGTATTTGACTAAAATTGGTTGTATCACACCTAGGCTTAAAATAGGTTGTGCATCGGGTTTGAAGCCCACCCGTAAAAACCAATTTCAATGAAAACAAATAAGAAAAGAAGAAAAATGATCCCCAAATCTGATGACGACTACCGCAAACGAAAAACTGATAATGATTTACGGATATGCACCTGGAATGTCTGAACCCTTAATTGGGAAGGTGCCTCTATCCAACTGACTGATGTCTTGGAAAGATACAAAGCTGATATCACTGCTATCCAAGAAATGCGATGGAAGGGACAGGGTTGCATTCGGCATGCACCCTGTGATATCTACTACAGCGGCCATGCGGAGAAGCACGACTTTGGATGCGGATTTGTAGTTGGCAAGAGACTACGGCCCCACGTCCTGAGATTCACACCTGTGTACGAACGACTTGCCATAATCCGCATCAAGGTTCGATTTTTCAATATAAGCCTAATATGTGCGCACGCTCCGACAGAAGACAAGGACGATGAGATCAAGGAAATTTTCTACGAGCGCCTTGAAAATGCTTACGAGCGCTGCCCCCGCCACGACGTAAAAATCGTGCTTGGTGACTTCAACGCTAAGGTGGGCAAGGAAAATATTTTTGGTCCAACAGTCGGAAAGTTCAGCCTCCACGACAACACCTCCGATAACGGAATGAGGCTAATTGACTTCACCGCAGCACGAAAAATGGTCGTAAGTAGCACTAGATTCAAGCATCTCAATATTCATAAAGCCACCTGGATGTCCCCTGATCAAAAAACAAAAAATCAAATTGATCACGTTTTGATCGACGGAAGGCACTCTTCCAGTGTATTGGATGTACGCACGATCCGTGGTGCAAACATTGACTCGGATCACTATCTTGTTGCAGCCAAGATCCGTACACGTCTGTGCGCAGCTAAGAATACACGCAACCCTACACAGAGAAAGCTAGACGTCGACAAGCTGCAATCTAAACAGACAGCCGATGCTTTCGCCACTCGACTCTCACTCCTGCTTCAAAGCACTCCTCCAATCGATGATATATGCACGCAGTGGACACACATTTCCAACTCCATGCGTGCGGCTGCTGAAGAGGTGATTGGCTACCAACGCCCTCGCCGAAACCAGTGGTACGACCAGGAGTGTCGCGACGCCACTGCAGAGAAAGACGCCGCCTACAAAGCCACCCTGCAGTCGGTTTTAACGCGCGCTGCTAAGGAGCGATACAAAGAAAAGAGGAGTGAAGAGAGACATATTTTCAGGCGGAAAAAAAGAGAGGCAGAAAAGCGCGAGCAAGAGAAGATTGAGATGTATGGTGACAGGAATGAGGCCCGAAAATTTTTCGAAAAATAAGACGCCTTGCCGATGGTTTTAAAACCGGGACCTCTTCCTGCAAGGATGAAAACGGAAATCTAGTGACAGATGTCCAGAGTACACTGACGTTATGGAGGGAACACTTCTCTAAGCTTCTAAATGGCGACGCTGAAAACAATCCCGCCAATAGAGATGATATTCCGGAAACCCCAATTTTGGATGACAGCGTTGAGGTTCCGCTGCCCGACTATGATGAAGTTCTGACAGCTATAGCTCGGCTTAAAAATAACAAAGCCGCGGAAGCTGATGGCTTACCTGCTGAGCTGTTTAAGAACGGAGGCGAAGCTCTACTTAAATGCATTCACGAGCTTCTATGCAGAAAATGGTCGGAAGAATGCATTCCGAACGATTGCAATCTCAGTGTGCTCTGCCCAATCCACAAGAAAGGCGATCCCACTATCTGTGCCAATTACCGTGGGATAAGCCTTCTTAATATCGCATATAAGGTCCTGTCGAGCGTTTTATGTGAAAGATTGAAGCCCATTGTAAACGAACTGATTGGACCTTATCAGTGTGGCTTCAAACCTGGAAAGTCCACCATCGACCAGATTTTTAAGCTACGACAAATCTTGGAGAAGACTCAAGAAAAACAAGTCGACACCCACCATCTTTTTGTCGACTACAAAGCCGCCTTCGACAGCCCAATAAGGAAGCACCTGTACTCCACCATGTCTGAATTTGGTATTCCTGCAAAACTAATACGACTTTGCAGGATGACACTGAGCAACACCAGCAGCGCAGTTAAAATCGGGAAGGACCTCTCCCCACCATTTATTACCAAACGAGGTTTCAGACAAGGTGATTCCTTATCGTGCGACTTTTTCAACCTAATGATGGAAAAGATCATCCGAGCTGCTGATCTGAGACGTATTGGCACAATATTCTACAAGAGTGTTATGCTGCTTGCGTATGCTGATGACATAGATATCATTGGCCATAATACGCGCGAAGTCAGTGCAGCATTTTCCAGATTAGAAAGAGAGTCAAGTCGAATGGGTCTGTCAGTGAATGCAGATAAGACGAAATACTTAGTGTCAACAAACAAACAGTCCCAGCGTCTTGGAACCCACGTTACCGTTGACAATATCTCCTTCGAGGTTGTGAAGAACTTTGTTTATCTGGGATCCAGCATTAATTCAACCAACGACATCAGCATTGATATCAAACGAAGAATAACTCTTGCCAACAGGTGTTACTTTGGGTTCAGTAGGCAATTGAGAAGCAGAGCCCTCTCTCGACGAACGAAAATCACGCTCTATAAATCGCTCATCATGCCCATCTTACTTTACGTATCACAAACCTGGACGCTGAGCAGTTTAGATGTAAAGACTTTAGGAACATTCGAGAGAAAGATTCTTCGTAAGATCTACGGACCAATCTGCGTCAATGGCGAGTACAGAATACGGTGGAATGATGAACTGTATGAGCTGTACGCTGACATCGACATAGTCAAGCGCATTAAAATCGAGCGGCTTCGCTGGCTTGGTCATGTTCAGCGCATGAAAGACGATGCTTCAGTGAAGAAAACATTCGATTCGGTACCCAGCGGCGGTCAACGCAGAAGAGGACGACCGCATCTTCGTTGGAAAGACCAAATAGAGGACAACCTGACGAAGCTTGGAATTTTCAACTGGCGCCAGCAAGCGAAAGACAGAAATGGCTGGCGCAAATTCTTAGATGAGGCCAAGACCGACATACGGTTGTAGCGCCAACTAAGTAAGTAAGTAACACTAAAATTGGATAATTTAGTTCATACAGCTACTTTCGGCAACTGTACTAAAAATGACGAATATATAAATTTTTTTTCGAACAGCATGAAAATTCGTATATAGCAGTAAGGTGGTTTGCGGCAGGACAATGTCTGCCGGGCAATACTATACATCAATGAGAATGCTGTTTATATCAGAAAATTTTGATCGTCATGCATTGATGTTTCAAACGGAAACGTCTAGCATGTGTTTTGTTCGAAGGTCAATTTATACTTTTACAAATTCACAAAACGATCATAAATTCAATTCATTGAATTGGGTCAGGACAAATTCTACTATAACTATAATGTTAACTATGAATATATAGATAAAGAAATAGATTAAAACATAGATTTATGTATAAACTTTGGAATAGTTTAAAATATTTGAAATATTTTCACAGAATTATTTTTTAAGCTATATTTGAAAATGTTTTTCACATGAATTAGTTTTTAAGCTGTAACACATTACAAAAAATATAACAACATTTTAAGCAAATTAGTTTTCATCAAAAAATCATAATAATAAAAACTGTTTGTGTCAAAATAGAACAATTTTTGCAGAAAAATTATGTTATGTGAAAGAATAAGGAAAATGATGAATTAAAAAAAATATGTACAACAAAAGCAACTCTTGGCCTATTGTTTAGTGCAAGTTAGATATTTTAGAGATTTTTTTAAAACAATATAAAACATTGCATTGGTTAGGTAACGGTAAACCTTTTCTCATTTTCCCAATTTACTTAATTGAACTTTCAAGCAAACAAAATTGGATGAAAATCGTTTTGTAAATTGCGGAAATGTTTGCTTGCTAAGTCAAAACATGAAATTTCAATCGTTTTTTCTCATTCTGAGGCTTATGAGTTATACTGAGAAAATCTATAGTTTTGAGATATCGCCATGATTTTAATGTCATAATAACAGATTTTTTAAAACATACCTAATATCCGTACAAAACATTTCCGAAACGAAAGAAAATTACCGTTGGTTTTATTAATCAACGACTTTCCATACAAAAATGCATTGTTATGCATTGAGAAAGTCTATAGTTTTTGAGATATCGCCAAAAGTTTGATGTCATTATATCGGTTTTCTTTTAAATTTAAGAAGAATTGCTGTTTGGCCGAAGCCCAATAACAACAATTAATAACTGAAGAAGGCCGGTTAACTACAACAATTTAAGAAGAATATATTTATTTTCAGAATATATGTATATAAAAAATGACATTTTTGATAACAAATTTTAAAAAATTTTTACCCAAATTTTTTTATAACGCTGTTTTGCAGGACTTTTTCAAAAGTTAAAAAAAAGAAGAAAGCCAGGTAAATTTATGTCATCATGAAAATTACCGTTAAAATAAGTTATTCAAATTAAATACAGTAATTTCTAATATATATATACAATTTTTTCGTAATTAAACAAAACGAACACAATAATTTTTATATTTTGAATTTAATACAAATAAATACTTTCATTTTAAGATTTACAAATTTTACATGGTATTTAATATTTTTATCGCAGGCGAAGCAGCGGGTATTTGCTAAAAATTTATAATTGTAGTTAGTTTTCCATCCAATAATTAAATAATTGGTAGTTATATTTATTTTTTTATTAAAAATGGGTGAAATACATTTGCAACATTTTCAAAAAAGGTCTCCGAAGTCATCCAGCCGGAATCTGATTTCCCAATCCTTAGGATAATTAACCAAAATACTAGGTGGAAGACGTTTGTAGGAGAAAATTGCAAAAGTGGGCATAAGTCTACCGTCAGCTGAAGCACCAACAGATACTGCCTGGAATGCATAAAAAGTGAGCATTTTCTACGACTCGATTTTTCAAGTAAACAATTCATAAACTCGATTTTTCAAGTAAACAATTCATAAACTCTTTACTTGAAAAATCGAGTTGGAGCAAAAGCTCACTTTTTGTGCATTTCAACCTCTGTTAGACAGTATTTATCGTCATTGCCGGATTTTATGTACACTTGTTTACTCCCTTGTTTGGTAAGTACTGGCTGACCTTTTGGGCAAAGGAAAAAACCTGTTTCATCGCAGTTAAAAATACTACTTGATACTTTTACTTGATGGATCTTCTAAAATATTAAGATGGTTGTGTTCTGTTAAATAAGTTTTTACCCTATCAAACCACGCTCTTATCTTTGGTTCAGTAATAAAAATTCGAGAAATTGTTAAACACTGGGATACTCTTTGACTTACAGTGTGGTTTCCTTTTAAAAATGCATCAAACCAACACCTTCCGGGTATTCCATTCAAAACTTTATTGGGGCGATTCATCTCTTTAATGAGTTTGGAAACGCATCCTATTTTTTGATGCTTGGTGACTGGAAATCTTATGTCAGCTAAGTGAGAGCCCATTTTACAATAAGACCTTTTTCTTTCGATGTTACATACACTCGGATGTCGCTCAATAGAGTGCAACTATTTATGGAAGTGAAAGTGATGTCGAGTTGAGCAAAAAATCGTATTGCAGGGGTGGGGGGGGGGATAAATTTACCCTTAGGAGTTACTGGGTTAATTATTCTTTTATGACTCGAATGCAAATTATCGTTTTTAACAGAAGAACTAACTCACGGACAACTTATTTTAAGAACTCATTTGAAAGACAATGAGTTGACCTTTCTAACGGTGTACCAACGAACCCGCCCGATTTAGTCATTATCGAGCTGTGTTCGTGTGAAGATGAAATCAATCTGCTTCTTATTCGGCATTCGGCCGATTATTTCTGCTTTGCAGTGTTGTCAGGTTAAGGAATTTCCCCCTAGATTTAGGAGTTTTTTAACTGTTTTGAGGGATTTTAGAGGTGACGAATCTTTAGGGGTTTTTTTTGGAAGATTTTATATTTTTTAGGGGTTTTTTAGGAGTATTTGAAAAATTTATCTTTAGAAATAAATTGTTTACTTTTCCTTAAAATTATGCTCAAAATTTAAAAAAAAAGAAAATATTTGGCTTCTTGGGTATTTCAGCAACACTTTATAAAAACAGCTTAATTGGCAGCACTTCAAATAAATTAGCAACCATTTTTCTCTTTACTTCAAACTTGCTTCGCGTTTTACTTGAAATTGTTTAATTCCGTGTAAAAACTAAAAACAAACCAAGCATGGCTGAAAAATATATCAAAAAGTTGAAGACGGAGCCTCTTTTCAAAAATAAGACTTCACTTTTAGGTCAATTTCACATTGGACAATTGAGAACAATGAAGCAACTTTCTGCCCTTGTTAAAGACGTTCAGCAGTTCAGCCTTTTAACCCTTTCAATGGCTAGCTAAGCCAAGAACAAAATAATTTTTTTGAGGTAATATTCCTCTCATTTAGGTCCTAAAAAGATGAAAAAAACATAAATTTGATTTTTACCTACGCTACTTACGTTTTGCAAGCTTGTACAAAGAAAAAAAAATTGAATTACTCCTGTTTGGCACAAACACTGTTTTTTTAATCCCTTGAAAGTTTTCAACCCTTTAGATCTTCTTTTTTTAAACCCTCTTAATATAATTATCATTAAAGCCATAAAAAGATAAAAAAAACATAAATTTGATTTGTGTCGGGTTAATTTTGTCCGGCACAAAATCGAAAATCCAACTGACTTAGTGTCAAAAATCTTTCTAATTTATTTTTTTACTGTCAGCAACTGTACTAAAAATTAGTTTCCACGACCCCTTTTACCTCCCACAAACCAATGAAAATGTTTTATTTCAACGATTTAGATGGTATAAGACAAATATTTTGTAATTTAGTTCATATGGTTACTCTCGGCAAGTGCACTTAAAATGGGCCTGTCCCACTTAAGTTAAACTCACTTTTCGGGGGGTCAGCGTGGAGTGAAGCAAAGTGCGCCAAGCTTAAACTAAATTAAGATGAGATTTTGGCAGTCAATTTGTTTGGAGCACGAGATGGTTTCAGGGAAATAATTTAGCCGCACCCCTTTTTACCGCTTACAAAACAACAAAACTGCTATATTTCGCACGGTTTTGATCGTGTAAGACTAAAATTTGATTATTTAGTTCATATGATTACTTTCGGCGGCTATACCGAAAATGGTGAATATATTTAGCATTTCTTGACATTTTTGTATATGGCAGTAAGGCGGTCTGTGGCAGAACAACGTCCGCCGGGGAATACTAGTACATATATAAAAATGAATGTACCTTTGTTGGTTTGTTTGTTTGTGTGTTCAGAAAACATTTCTACACCGTTCATCCGATCGCGATGAAACTTTCCAAATTGGTTGTCCGCATTCATGCGCAGGATTTAGTCGTAGTACAGACAGCCTTGGACAAGGGGGCGTGGCACCTCGCATACCACCCAAATTTGAGATTTTGATTAGCTTTTGCGTTATAATTAGCACAGCCTCGGAATTCAGTATTCGACAAAAATTTACACGTGATGTTTTACTGATAACATTTAATGGGCGTTGGGCAAGGTGGCGTGGCACCTCTCATTCAGTCCAAATTTGCGATATCAAATGGCTTTGGAGTTATAGACCGCACAGTCTCGGAATTCAGTATTCGACCACGATTTACACATGCCATTTCACTTATCAAATTTTATGGGCGTTAAACAACGGGGCGTGGCACCTCCCAATTTTGCGATAGTTTTGGAAGTATAAGTCGTACAGCCTCGGAATTCGGCGTTGTAAAATGGTAAGTGACACCATCCACACAGCCCAAATTTGCGATAGCGAACTGGAATTCAGTATTCGAACTCAATTTTCACATGCAGGTTCGCTGATAATATTTTATGGAAGTTTGGCAACAGGGGCGTGGCAGCAACGCGCCGGGTTTCAGCTAGTGATAGCTAAAATAAGGGTCATTATTAAAAAAAAACACACACTAGGTTCACTTGTAAACTTTCAAATTTTTATTTCATCATTCGTCTCGCCTTACAAGTTCTATGAAAACATTTGATCGCGAGCGTATTAATATTCCTGCGAGAAAACGGAAAGTTTTTGGATCAGTCCTTGGTAGAAGTTTGAATTTTTTCAGCATATAGACCAGTAGCGTCTTTACCTCAAGCATTGCGAATTTTTGACCTTCAAGTAAATTAAACAATAATTTTAATATTGACAAAAGCCAAACTGAAATTCATTTTATTTCCAATACCAATGCAATTTCGTTGTCCTGCGCTGAAGGGTATAAATGCAAAAGGGTGCCGAGGTTCGGCATTCTCAGCAAGGAAACGATCTGGGCGAAACTCTTCGGGGTCATCGTAATATTTTGGATTTCGTTGTATATCGAAGATATGCACTGCAATTTGCGTGCCTTTGGGTAGAGTAAGATTGTTTGCTAGTACTGTGTCATGGACGCATTCCCGTAGTGCCAGCGGCACTGATGGATAGAGACGCTGAGTTTCCTTAATAAAGCAATCCAAATATTTTAAGTTGCTCAGCTGGGCAATGTCCAGCTTGCTGAGATCATCTTAAAAAAAAAAGATTTAATTAACGAAATTTGATGAAGGTCTAAGTTAAGCCATTTGTTACAGTTCTACTGATGCTAGTCACCAAAAATATATGCCTGCCTTCTTACCATCAACATAGTTGTTAATCTCTTTCAAACAACGCTCTTGCATTTCCGGATACAGTGATAAATTCATCAACGCAAATATTAAATTCATCGAAGTAGTGTCAAAGCCTTCAAACATAAATGTGTCTACTTCTTCACAGATGCCAGCATGATCGATTAAACCATCTTTTTCTGCACACAACAATGTGTCCAACATGGCATAGCGTTGTCTTTTGTTGATAGAACTTTAATAAAAAGAAGTGTTATTGGTAAATACTTATATTGATTTCTTACGATATTCTACTTCATACTCAAAATCCTCATTATCGATTTCCTTCTTGTTATCACCTTGAACATACTCAAAGACAGTCCTTCGTTTTTCTATAATTTCACTTGAGAAGGCGTGGAGTTTTTCAAGATACTGCACATCTTTTTTGCTATCACCAAATAAGGCGTACATCAAGTCCGAAGCGAGTAATGGGTTCATGACACGCTTTACGAAGCTTTCCTCAACTTTAGCAATATTCTCACGATATTCATCGCCATCCAGATGTTCGTCTAATTGCACTCCCAAAGCAGTTTCTTGCGAGTAAAATTAAGGTTCACTAAAAAGTTATCACATAAAAAACGGATTTAACTTACCACAAATATTATTTAATGTAAATCTTGGTATAAGATCGTTTAAAGATATCACATGTTCTTTGGACTTCTTAAGGTTATTGACGAACTTTAAACTCTCCTGCCTATAAAATAGAAACCATGTTATACAAAAAAAAGTCAGGCGTTAATAATACAAGAAACAAATAAATAAAAACTATCCGTGGCTAATAAAACTAGTTAATTTGTAGATAGTTTGGATATAAGCATAGCTGTAAAATCTGCATTCAAATAATTCAGATTTTAAAGTACAAGTGAATAACGACATAAGAATGCATTCAATGAATGCAAAATTGATTTATAAATAATATTTTTAATTCACATTTATTTTTTAAAAAATTATTAATTATTAATTTTCGTTATTCAGAACAATGAATAATTATTTTTATTCATTTGAATGCTTTTCACAAAGAATGCAGTCAAAAAAGAATAGCAGAATTTTCAATTTGTCTTTTTTTTATTCATTTTTTATTCATTATTCATTTGTTATTCATTATTAATTTTTTTATTAATTTTTAATTTTTTATTCATTTTTAATTTTTTATTCACTATTAATTTTTTATTCATTATTCATTTGATTTTAATTTTTAATTCATGGCTTAGGACTCGGGATATGCTTTTATTTTATTGATTTGGCAATATAGATAATTACAGCAAAAAAATCTTTAAATTAATAAAAAATAAGCTCGAGTCCTAAGCCATGAATAAAAAAATTAATAACAAATGAATAATGAATACAAAAAGAATAATGAATAACAAATGAGCAATGAATAAAAAATTAATAATGAATAAAAAATTAATGAATGAATAAAAAATGAATAAAGAATAACAAATGAGTAATGAATATAGAAATAATAACCAACAAGAAATGAATAATGAATAAAAAAAGAATAATTGATAATTCTGAAATTTATTTGTGTTTAACATTCTTTGTAAACAGCATTCAAATGAATAAAAAAATTGCTTCATTGTTCTGAATAACGAAAATGAATAATTAAGCATATTTTTAAAAATTAATGTGAATTAATTTATAAATCTATTCTGCAACAATTAAATGTATTCTTATTTCGTTATTCACTGATTCACTTTTTGTGAATTAAATCAAATTGAATGCATTCTTTTACAGCTTTGGATCTATGTAATGTCGCTGAACAGATATTACACAAGAAATTTGTCAAAAATACTTAGCTTTAATATCTTTTCTGGTTTTTTAATAGGAAAAATTTATCTTGTGCCTTTTAGTATCTCTCAGCAAAAAATTTATTTTGAATTGAAATAAATTTAACCACATATAAAAATTATATATGCGAGATCTAGAAAACAAAAACCAAATATTTAAAAGATACCTGCATAAATTACTAGTGTATTTTCCAAGAGCTTAAGGGGACAGTACACTCCTGAATTTTAAGAAACTCAATTTTTTTATGATTGATTTTGATTCAAAGACCTCAAAGAATCTATTTTTAAGAATATAAAATTCGAAACGAATTTCTATGGTAAATGGTCAAGGTTTTAAACGCAGAGCGTCAAGGCCGTATAATCGGTGTTAAAAACTTTAAAGCGCTTTTTCTAGAAATAACATTTTTTGAGTTGGCGGGCGTGATAAAAAAACTACTGGACTGATCATTTTGAAATTTTAATATGTTATTGTACACATATAAATCTATAAATTTAAATACGGATAGAACGATCGGTAAAGTATTTTTTGGTTTTGAAGGGATTTTTTGGTTTCAAAAATTGGCTAATTTCGGCTAAAATGGAAAAATCCAAAAAAAATTTTTGTATTCCTTTTTTTACATAAAAATAATAATTTTTCTTTTTCCTTTCTTAAAAAATTTGCATTTTAAAAACGTAATTTTTTAAAAATACAGGGGTAGACTGCCTCTTAATACGCCCCCGTTCGAGTTAGATCATGCGCCCCAAAAATTGTAATACCCTGCATACAGGGCTGTACGAATAATCGCCCAAGTACAATCACCCAAAAGAACGAAAATGAACAATCGCCCCAAAAAAAAACGGCTAAAATTTTTGGGCGATTTTTCATTTTAGGTTTGGGCGATTGTTCTGTTTTTTTGAACAAACGCCCAAATTTCGAAGAAAGAAAAACATTTTTTGGGCGAATATTCATTTTTTCATAATATTAACTTTTTCGATATCTCTTATAACGGTCCCTGGTTTTATCACAATAAATGTTTTCATTTGAGCCTTTTTGTTTTTTCCAATTATCAATGTAGGGCCTGCAATTAGGGGTTGTTTTGGCGATCCCGGAATTTTTGGGATTGCAACTGACGAAAAAAATTATTTTTTAAAATGTTTAAAATTTAAAAATAATATAAAAAAGAACAGTAAAAGGAATAGTGAAAGGAATAGTGAAATTCTAATTTTTTAAGGTAAAAAAACTTCTTGTCGCTAAAACAAGTAAAATTTTCTTAAATAATTACATGAATTAAGATTGTGAGCTTTAGATCAAGTGAGTTTTCAAGAAGGCAACAACAACAACAACAACAACTCTGTATAGAGTCAATCACTTAGCTGACTAGCCACAAAATAGCCACCTTTCAGTTAGAACACTAGCTTCTGGCGAAGCAAAAACTCGTTTCATTTCTATGGTGCATTTCGACAAACAATCGAACACCAATGAATATTGAAATAAATGAAGAAGCAACTAGAACAGATGGCAACCCTTGATAGAGTTAATGGCGGTGATCTAAAATGGCCTCCTGCTTTGAAGTGTCATATGATTAGCAGCCATACAATTCATGAGAATGAATTAGAGGATCTGTACATTCATATGCTAGTTTAAACAGTGAGTTGATCACAGCTTAATCACTCAAAGACTACTGATGAGGAATATGTAGCGATTTCCGAAACAGACTGTCTAGTCAGCTAAGTGATTGACTCTATACAGAGTTGTTGTTGTTGTTGTTGTTGTTGCCTTCTTGAAAACTCACTTGATCTAAAGCTCACAATCTTAATTCATGTAATTATTCAATAGATCATAAAAATTAATTAATTTTCTTAAATATTTAGTAAATTTTTTTTAATTTTAGTATGCTTTATTCTGAGTGTATAATTAATTTTTAATAACAATATATAAAATAAAACAAAGAAAGTTTTACTTTTAAATCAAGTCTCAATTTTTTTAAACGAATGCAAGTACATTTGTTTCAGAAATAATTTCCATTAAAGCTAAAGAAATTTCAGATTTTTAAAAAAAAACTTGTGCTTTTTTGATTTTAAAGTCGAACTTTTTTCTGAGTTTTCTTAATATTTTGCGAAATGGATACGTTTGAATTGTATTAGAAAAAAAATTAAAGTAAACATTTATTTTGTTAACAACTTAAACATATTTCAACGAAACTATTTTTAATGTTTAATAAAAACTATATAACGCTTTATTTTTTATCTGAAATAAGCAATCCAGTTTGTCACAATCGAATGGAAATCACATCAAATTCTGATACAAAAAGTGATCACCAAAATAGCGAAATATAGTCCTCAAAACTTGACAAATTTGTAATTTTTACAAAAATTCAATACGCTATAAAGTGTGCAATGCTTTTAAAATTAAAAAAAAAATTTAAATGAAATCCCATCGAACAAAGCAACGTCATCAATTTGATTTGAGCATTACTATGAATAAAGAAGAATACTTTGTCGATAATAACTCGAAAAATAAGGTTTTTCAATTATATGAAGTAAAACAAACCTAAAAACGTAGTTTTAATTTTGATTTAAAAATTTTTTGTACCATCCACGGAAATAATAATAATGCAAGTGTTTATTAGTGACACTCATTTCGTTTTCTTTTTTATTTGAAAAAAAAACACACAAATTTACTGACTTTATACATTTTTCTCCATTCTTTGCTCATAAAACCTTATTTTGTAAAAAAATGGTATGCACTTCGTTTTTTATTTAATCGTTCCTTAAAATGAGCGTTAAGACATAAAAACAGGATAATACATTACCAGAGTTGTGGTATTTTGCTTTACGAAAAAAATTCATTTTCTTGTTGCATTAAAAGAAAATCTTAAAAATTCAGATTTAAAAAAATTGCAATGAAATGTTGTTGAAATATTTCCTGAAGCAAAACTTTATACAAATACAAAAAATTATGTGATTACGTTAAAAAAATTTTTACTAGGAATGTAAAATTTAATTTAAATTTAATTTTGAGTTTGGGTATTTTAAGAAAAAAAAATCCAAAAATGTTAAATTTAAAAAACCACATTTTGGGTAAGTTTACTATTTTTTTAAAAAAATCTTTAGCTATTTTAAAAAGTACTAAAACAAAAATTACGATAAAAAGTTATAGCTGTTGAAACTTGCCTTTTTTCAATAATCCTCAACGTGCCTGTTTTTTTGCACTGAGAATTAAAAAAAAAATCGATAAAACTATGTTTCTCATTAAAAATGTAATTTATTTAAAAATTTTTTGAGTTTAGTTAGAAAAATGTTGGAATTCCAGAGCTGCCAACATATCAGTCCCTGGTTTTAGGGTAAGCAAATACCCAAAATCCCATGACAAAATTTATGTACTTGATAAAAACTCTTTTAACTCCACCAAATAAAATTGTGTTAAATTGCTGTAAAATATTATGACCTGTAAACGAATTTATATATTTTGCACAAAATATAAAATAATCATTGCTCAAATGATTTTTAAAATATAATTTATTCATATATCCACCAAAGATATAAGTGTAAAAAATTGTTTTCACCAAACGTAAAATATTACTTAAGTGCGGTTTAATTGTATTTTATATTTACAATTTTATCCGCTTCAGCATAGTTTCATTTTAAGTGTCGTTTTCTTGCCTTAATTTCTTTTATTATCTGATTAAATTGCATTAAAATCCATTATCCCCAAATTTAAAAATTGTAGAATTAAATTAAAATTCTCAAAATCTGTCTTAAGGTGATGAAAATGTTAAATACTTAACATTGCGCAGTGTCGTTTCCAAAGTAAATTTTACGAACAAACAAACATCTTAAATAATGTTTTCAAAAAACATAATACAAAAATATTATTAAATAAATGACACCTTAAATTTCGTTTTCAATGACATTAAATGCCATACAATATGCATGTTTTCTTTCCACACACATTTCTCGAACCACACATTTTAATTGAATTAATAATTGCCTTCATGAATTCTCAGCTATGTCGCTTGAATGAAGGTTGTACAAAATCATGGCACAATTACTGACAAGGTAGTAGCGTAGACTGGCTTTTTTCTCACGAGCGGCTATGGGTAGTTGTCAAAATTAGCTGTTCATGCAATTAATAAAAAAAAAGTGAAAAAATAAGCGACGAATTAAACATAGCTAGTTAATTGCAGCAAACTAAAAACATTCCAATAAACTTCGCGAACAAATTTAATGAATCAAAGAAAAGTTAAAAACAACCACACAGCTATTCAACAGCAGCAAACTTCAACTTCTTTAACTGTTTTTGACAACTACCAATCGCCAAAAAGCTGTCACGGCTACCTTGTCAAATAATTATACCATGGTACTAAATATATTGCTGATCGTCCCTCACCATAGTCGCTGCTCGGTGGCTCCATCACTTCTTGCTTTCTCTCGTGATGAACACAGTGAGGTTGGGTAGTTTTGTTGTAGGGTTGAACGAACACATTCTGTCGGAAGACGAGGCACAACGACGCACAACGACGCACAACGACGCACAACTTAACTTCAGTGGCTGGACTCATGAACATGCATTTAAAAGCGATGGATTGCTTGAGTTATAAAACATCCTCATGAATTCGGTTGTGCATTCATTAAATAAATGAGTGAATTCTAAATGATTTTTCCCGGGGAATCGAAAAAGGGAGTTTTAATTTTTAAGATAAAGTTCAAAAACATTTTGGAAATTTTTAATGCCAATTTGTTCATCAACCATGTATTCATGAGTGTTAGCAAAAATGTGATATCTTTATCTGCTGTCTTAAAAAGTAAAACTCCTTTTTCCAATTCCCCGGGAAAAATCATTCAGAATTCATTCATTCATTTAATGAATGCACAACCGAATTCATGGGTATATTTTATAACTCAAGCAATCCATCGCTTTTAAATGCATGTTTATGGGTCCAGCCACTATACTATACATACATACTGCCCCTATAGCTACACGCTTCTGTATTCTCTATTGTATTTATCTTGCTGAATACAATACTACTCATGGCAGAATAACCAGGTAGGGCCGACTCGGAGAGGAATGAAGTAGAAAGTAGAGAAAAGCGAGCTAGTTGTCAAAATCAGCTGTTCATGTCAAGTAAAAATTAAGAACATCCATGGTAGAAGAATACAGGTAGATGCACCAGATGAGAGCATACTGCCGGAAATGTCAAAACGAAGCAAAACTTTTTATTTATTTTCTTTTGTTTCCATTCGGCACACAGCTGAATTTGACAGACATGGCGGTATGGAAAGAGAGTCAGCGCTGCAGCTACCTCTATCCTTACACCATGAGAACATCAAAAAAATTTCAGCTAACTAAACCAACAACAATTACCAAGCAAATCTAAAACAACGACGCACAGAGAAGAGTCAAATCACAGCGGTTGAGCAGCGTTAGAGGGGATGAACCGAATCGTCCTCAGAAAATAAACAGAACTTTGCTTACTATGTCCCGCTTTTCACTCGTCACACACGAAAATTCTTGAGCTTGAGGCGAAAGCAATATTGCTCATAGAATTGCCGAATGAAAAACGGCCCTTTGCAGCGCATGCAGAACCAACACAACAATATCAGCAGCTTGTAGCAACGTTGCCAGTTATGTTGGAAAAATCCCATTCGTGGTAATTTTTAATTGCCCTTAGGAATTTTTGTTTTTGGGAATTCCTATTAAATCTTTTAATTCAGCGTGGTATTTTTTGATTGGCATGGGAATTCAGTGGGGTATTTTTTTAATTTCCCTGGGAGTTTGAGTAAGCAAAATTTCTTTGTGGTATTTCTAAATGTTTTTAAATTGTTTGTGCATATGGGACTTATTGTGGTATTTTTTAAAGCGAATGAGATTTTTGTGGCAATTTTAAATGCATATGAAATTTGTGGTGGTATTTTTAAAACGCGTGGTATTTTTGTGGTAATTTTTAATGATCGTGGAATTTTTTTTATATATTTTTATTCCGGTAGAAACTTTTTGTTTATCTTTACCATGGTAATTTTTGTTGTATTTAATTTATGTTACTGTGAAAAAAGTAACTTTTTGTCGGAATTGTTTAAAATTTTAACTGGCAACCTTAACTAGTAGTAATAGTAGTAGTAGTACATTTTCTTGTAGCCACATACTGGCTCTCTACATGCATCTGTATTCTCTATTGTATTACAACCCAACAAGCCATGAATGTCACTGTTCCAGCTAAACGGTACTTAAAATGGCAGCGTCTGATTTGCTGGTGTGAAAAAGACATGTTTTTGTACCTTTAAACCGTTCTCTATATAACCCTAGGTCTACACGAGACAAATTGTCAAGACAATTTCAATACACTCACGCATTTTTTACTAACACATACATATTTTCTCAGTTGTCAGCTCAATTGTCTCAACAATCAGTCAGACAATTGAACTATCAACGATTTGACGCAGGCTGACATTTTTTGACATTTTCTTCTGAAAGTGAAGAACAAGAACAGAGAAAAATTTAAAAACCAAAGGAAACGTCAAATAATACAACAATTGTCATTTATTGTCTTACAATTGTTAAGCCCACCTACGTCACGTTAGACAATTTGCTTGAAGTTGACAACAATTTGACAACTAATACGGATATAAACAATTGTTATAACAATTGTTACGTGTAGACGCAGCGTAATTGTAAAGTCCTTTTTTATATTTATCAAGAATCGAATTGAAATTTATGACATATTCGCTTGATGTGTCGTTTGTTCTCGTCTTTTTTCCCTCTTTTTCACCCGTTCGCCAAAAAACTCTTAAATATGCATTGAATCTTGTATTGAAATCAAGGTAGTGCAGTTGAGTTGCCGTCTATTGTTTAGTTTATTATTGCAACTTAATAAAAACCATTTTAAGAAAAGGTTACAATGGTTTAACAACAAATAAAATTAATTTACAATTCAAAGTTTTCTATATGACCTTGTTATTTATTATGTTGATTTTGTATGATTTAAATGCAAATTCTTATTGTTTGCTGGTTTAAATCATTCTTGATTTTAAATACAAATTCTAGTTGTTTGATAGTTAAAACTCGTTTATTGAGCTTTAGGTCAGGTTAGAACAATTAATTGCTCTTTAAAAGCAGCACAACAACGAACGACATGATTACGAACCAAACGAACACACATAACAACAACAACAACAACCATAAAAACAACATAAGCAGCTACTGGAGCAGCTTGTGCATTTCTCATACGAATATCTATATGAATTTTTTTCTTCTTAGATATTGCTATTTTATTAGATATTCGTTTTATTCGCACTCCAACTGATATTTTGGCATTTTTTTTTCTTTGTACGATGAATATTAAAAGCTGTAGGTATATCCCAAAGTGTTAAATATCACTTTGAAAAAATTTGTGAAAATGACCCCCAAACAAACCGCGCTGTAAGACGTAATTATACGTCAAAAAACCCTGACGTTCTAGAGAAAAGGTGGGAACGCAGTTTATTATCCTTTGCCTCTAGTTTCTCGCAGTGCTGCTAAAAGTACTTCTTAATAGAAATTTCTCAACTTTAAAATGTACTACTATTGCAAAAAAATTTTATCAATATTTGTTTTCAAATTTTTGAGTATGTTTTTTGGTCCGCTTATGGAAATATTTCCAAATTTTCAAGATAAGTCCGACATAGGACTTATTGATGAGGAATGGAGATATTTTTTAATTTCGATAATTTTGCGAAAGATTTGGGTTGTAAGAATTTTGGACCAATGTCTTTAAACTCAAAAATGGTTTGAATAATATCATGTTTCCGAAAGTTCGTAATTTAATTGCATCCATTCTTTTTTTTCCTCATAGCAGTGCAGAAAGGAAATTTTCTTATTCAAACCTCATAACAGATAAGAAACGCAATTCACTTCTGACGGCTACGCTCAATTCTATTATGATCTCAAAATTCTATTATGAATAATTGGATAGTTATGTTCATGGGTATCCGCAGGGGGAATGGGGGCGCTTGCCGCCCCCCCCCCCTAGGCAATGCAAATTTTTTAAATATCTTCAAATTAAATAAAAAACCCGTAAGTTGCAGTTAAAAAATTTTACGGAAGGGTCAAAAAACTTTCTGAATAGTAATTGTATTTGTAAGTTGCGCTCAAACTTAGGGATTGTAGAACTTTTTTAATAAAAACGTCTTTTTTAGTCGTCAGAGTGTAAAATTCAGCAGAAACATGCATTTTGATAAGGTGCATCAATAATCAATAAAAAAGTCGACTTCGAATATATTGTAACTTACGGCTTTTTTGATTTTATATCACTATATTTTCATTATATATGTTAATATATTTTGAAGAGAACTCAAAAATACTTTTTTTAAGGTATATTTATAAATAAAGCTGAGCATGCATGCATTTTTAAATGGTATGTTGTACCCGTCGCAGTAATAAGTTGCGATACCATTTCATTTACCATTGTTCTCACACTCAATTTTGTGTGTAAATATTAATAAAAACTGCGTCCATTCTACGAATACTACTCGTAGTTTTCAGTCACGAATAGGATTCGTAAATTGGGCGTAGTTTGGTACATATTACAAATATTTTATTCGTATTTGTACAAAAACAAATGTATATAGTACGAATACATTTGTTACATTTACTAATAACGAAAAAAAAACATTGTATCTGAGCTGGGGTTTCAACCACGGTTTTTTAGCTACGGGCCACGTACTTTTCAGTAGACTACGCATATACATTTCTTCATATTTGGTAATCGAATCATACATTTCTTTATATTTGGTAATTGTTCAACAAACCAGGCTGAAAGATTTCGGTTGTAAATATTTAAAACTCAGCTAATACTGAATAGTACGAAGCCATTAGTAAATACTACGGATGTAATAGAAGATAGTACGAAGTTATTCGTAGGAGAAATTGATTAATGATAAGCAATGATACCCCTATTAGTCGAAGACCATTCTTCAGAGCAACAGATGGCAAGGGGCATTTAAGCCAATAACGCATATAACTTAGGCGATAAGCAAATTTATGTTTTAAAGTAATTAAACACAAGAAGAAAACAAAGTAAAATAAATTTAAAAAACTAAATATTTTCCCAAAAGTCGGCTTAAAAAATCGTTTTTCTGTCATAAAGATGATCCAGTCTGGATAATTTTTCAATTTTTCGTAAACTTAATAAAATTGCTAACAATCTTGCAGCATTTTATTTTGAGAAAATTGCAGCGATTTATGCAAGGCCAAAACTTCTAATTCAAAAGCGAAAATTTTTAAGGAAATTCTGAATAAAGTCCTGAGCTAAGTTTAGATCAAGCACTGATTTTTGAAAAAATCTGATGGCAAATTCTTCTTAAAAACGCTTTAGAATATCTTATGGTCAAAAGTTTTTTTATGACTATAACTTATATAGGAAACTCGATTTAAAACACTTATTTTGTACTTCTTCAAATTCACGTTTTTAAACAGACGTCCACCCATTATGAGAATTTTCTGGATTTTTTCGCGTCACGTGCTTATATTACATTCAGGATTTTGAATCAAGCCTTGCAAGGAGGTTCTGGAATATGTTTAGAAAATGAAGGAAGCCCAAACCCATTTATACATGTACCGTTTTATATATTTATTCATACGTTTTAAATAATTCATACAATAGGTATGTTTCCAAACTCGATTTTAGTAATTGCATGCTGCTAGAACTGATGCATGTTGAAAAAAGAAATAAGTCAGTTGATGTCCATGCAGGGAACATTTCAAGAATAGCGACAACTCTAATTCTTAATTTTTGCGGATGATATGGATTTTTACCTCCTAAATCCAAATCTGATACATTTTTAGGCCGCTCGCAATTGGTTTATGAGTTTTGGGCTTCCAAAACTGGAAAAAATGGTCTAAAAATCTTGCTGGTTGCATTCATTTTTCAAAAAAATAAAAAAAAAAATTGGGAAATTCTTGTATTATTTTTTGAAAAGAGGAAAATTTGATTTTATTTAAGGATAAAGGAGACCTCACATTGTTTAATTTACTAAATTACTAAGAATATTTGTTGAGAAAAAATTACTTGAAAAATAAAATTAAATTTGAAAATGGTTCGGGCATGATAAAAGAAAGATTCTTACCCCATCTTTGAAATATGTATATATAATTTTTTTATGTGTACAAACGTATGTCAACCAGCGTATCATGATAACAAAATTAGTACCAAAAATCTCAGGAAATAGAATTATATAGGTTACATTTTCTTTATGTGCTTTCTAGACTCCTTTATGCCTTTCCCTCCCCCCCCTGCTATAACAAATCTTGCGGATGCCCTTGGTTATATTGCAGAAAAATGGGTGCCATCGGAAATATTACTTTCAAAATTTAGTGTCGAAATTAATCCATAATATTAGCCTATTTTTTTAAAGCACACTAAGTCAAAAAGTACATTATATTTGTAAATCCATTTGCATATTCATCAATTGAAATAAAAATGTTAAGAAGGGAAATTTCAAACAAAAATAAATGCAGTATTTTCGTTAATGTATTAAACTTTATCTATATAAACTGTTCGTAAAAAACGGTACGGTATTGATACTATAGAATTGAAACCATGAACGACTTTATACTATGTGGTATCAAAGTAGTGACACACATATTGAAAAAATTATTTACATTTAAACAAAATTCTTATTTCAAAAAGAAAAGAAAACATTTGAATAAAATTGAATTCAAGCGAACTGTTTTTTTGTTCTTGAATAATTTGATAAACATAAGCAGTCTTGAAAGATCAAATGAGCAATTAAAAGTATGGATACTCAATAGAAGAAGGCGATCTCTTATGTATAGGCAGTTATTTACTTTGAGTTTAATTTGTTTTCAAATTAAAAATTTTAAATTTTATGACTTTTATGTAGTTAGAATTTTTGTCGCGATATCAGAAAAAGGCGCTGATATCAGTTGAACTATAGTAATATCAGGGTGGCAAGTCAAAAAAGGTATGTTAGTATGGCGAAACCATGAACAATTGTTGTATTTCGTAAACCATGAATGAGGTGCGATACTAGCTTCGTAAGCTGGTTTATAGCTAGTATACATTGACATACATATGGTATGCTCATAATGGTTTCAATACTATGGTATCGATACCATAAGTGTGTCCATAGTATAAGCTTTTTAAATTTCATTCTGTTTTGAAGTGTAATGAGGCAAGAATTTGAAAAATTATATGCATTTCAAAAATAACTAAAGCAACAACAATATGTACATACATTAAATAAATTGAACTCTTCACCTACTTGAATACTTCTTCAAATTGAGTTAAAATGTTAAAATGAAATGCCGGTGTCAACAGCTTTCGGCGTGCATGCCATTTTGTATCTATTTTATTAAAATATTTAACATTTTTATTTTCATCTGAAACAATAAAGTACACAATACCAACTTACCAGTACTTGTCAATAAACCCGTTTTTAAAAATGGTTGCAAAAATTTATAAACAATTCCTTTCGTAATTAGAGTTGCATCAGTTAGCACCAGTTCTGCATCGGTGGCATCAATGATATTATATATCGGACTTCCCAGAACGTATTGCACATAGCTGAGCTTTAGTTGATTTGCATAACCTCTGGAATAGTAAAAGAGCTCCTCTATAATATCAAAAACTTATCAATTCACTCCATATAAAATAAAGAATCTTGGGATTTTTAACAAACCTGCGTTCATGGCAATCATATCGAAAGTATTGCCAAAGATTGTTCTACCCTTAGCCAAAGGTGCAGTTTTCTCGACATCCGAGCCATCAGCAGTCAGAATACGCTTGCACAAAGATAATACAGCATAATCTTTATTTAGCCTCAATAGCCAGAGGATCGCAACAGCAATAGAAGCGAAAATGATGGCTACGAAAATCATTTCGATTCGTTTTAATTAATGTTATAAAAAAACATCTCTCAACGTGCACGTTTTAGTTTAAAATGAAATGACTTTGGAGAGCACTTAACTTCTACTAAAAATCTAAATCTAAATCTACTGTGAAAAAACTGTTTAAAGTTTTTTTATTTAACGCTTGTAAAGTACGCTACTGAACACCTTATCTCATTTGTTTTCATGTTATTACTCTGTGCTCTTGATAATGATAGCAAGTAATAGATAAACTCAGACTCATTCAAGCTTTACTATGTTATATAAATGAATGTGTATCATTTTGCTTTTAAACTACACGGAGAGAAATTATCAGTATCAGAATGAATTATAAATAAGACTTTCATGAATTCTCAAATAGGAATTTTTCAAAGTTGTGTCATTTTTTCTTGTGCTATGCATTTTATTCACGATGAGGGCCTAAGTATTGTATAAGGTTTTAAGGGCGGGGTAAGGTTTAGCATTATTTCAGGTCGTTCGGTGGTACATTTTAGAAATTGATAATTATATATTGCATCAGAAAAAAATTTATTTTTCTTCATCATGTATTAATATCTTCCGCTTAACCTAGAATAACAAAATATTTTTACTTTAACCCTTTAATGCATACTGTACCATATATGGTACATGGCTTATAGCACGCCTAAATCTAGTCAGTCAAACTTAAGCATTTTAACCTAAGGTTTAAATCAAAACAAACAAAAGTACCGTTCATATAATAACCGTTTCAGCTAGCATGTGCATTGTTCAAGTCGACAGTAAACTGCTTCATCTTCTTATGTGCTTTTTGCAAATAATTTTAAAAGTGTTTACAAGTGAAAAAAAAATTTTATAATATTTATTATTTGTGTGAAAATAAGTATTGATAAGTACATTTGCCTTTTTTTTAGCGGAATATAATGAATCGTGATACAATTTTTTCTTTTGCAATAGTTTTTTTCCCCATTTTCTTATGTACCATAAATGGTACTCCATGCATCTACGTATTTTATAAATTTTTACTGTTTATTCAGACATGGAAGGCGTTATTATTGAAGGAAAACGGTACAACGCTGATGAGGGGGAGGATATGCTATATGATGATAACGATGATGAACACGTGGTCATACCTAGAATGGTGATCTGTCGGATGATGAAAATTAATTGGGAGATGAAGGTGAACTTAGTGATGAAATACCAACACGCGTAAGAAATCGAGGCGAAACCAATTACGCCATATTGGCTGAAGGGGCATTTTCTGGCGTATTGATCAACAATGATGAACTGGACGCCTCTATTCTTGAAGCTTCTGGAATTGCTGTCCCTGATATCCTTACGTCAATTGAAGTTGATTGGTCCATAGTGAGACAGAAGCCTTCTTCGCCAACACGAAAAAGAAGCAAAATGTTGGATTATCTGACAATGTGCCACCTGTAGATGATCTAACTGATAATGCTGGCACCGAAAACACTTTCACCGATCCGAATGACAAGTTGCGCCATTTGCGCGAAGAATGCTGTAAGTATAAGGACGTTGTTGTTGACATAACTTCCAATGATTTTGAGACAGCTCGTTGAAGAAAAGGAAACCTACAGTTGTACGAAGAACAAATTGCTTTTCTCGGAAGCTCTAAGTTGATATTAGAGTCAGCACACGATTACTCAACTCTTTACAGTTGTTTCAAATATTTTTTCACGGAAGAATTAATGGCGAAAATAGTTGACGAGACCATTCGTTACGCAAAAGTTGAGAAAAATTATCAAAATTTCTTTTTCGATACCATTTCTTTTCGATTCGTATTATATATTATATGTCTTATCACAAACTCCCTCTTGTCAGAGATTATTGGAATTGGATTTTTCATTAACTTTCATTCATTTTTGCAAAAAATTCTAATAAATAAAAAATAATTACAACAAATTGTATTTAAATTCAAATATATATAGAATGTATAGTGTACCATATATGGTACACATTCAAAACCGTAGTTTTCCCTTTTTTCCGGAAAATGCTTAATTTCACAGGAAAATTAATGAACGATTCATGTTGAGTGAGAGATTTTTTACAAGGGTAACTTAGTATCCATACTATGGGCTGACCTCATGCATTTAAGGGTTAATATTTTATGAATTATGACAATAACATTTCTGGCAAAAGTTTTTTGTTTTGGTAAAGCTTTTCTTATTAAAAACATAAAACTACAAAAATACTACATTTTACACTCTTAACCTTCTCTTACATTAAGTTTTATTGTCCTAAAAAAGATATCTAAACTTATTTTTATTTTTTGACCACTTTTCTTTTTTTTTTTAGTTTTCGCCAGCTTCTTTTAATTTAAGACATGTGTGCGACGTCTAGCTATCTCTGTGTAGGGAGTCGTGCATTCTTAGATCCGCACAGACGTGTACGTATCTTGGCTGCGACAATATAGTGATCCGAGTCAGTGTTTGCACCACAATTTGGTTTCTGGTTTTCTGATCAGGGGACATCCAGGTGGCCATATAAATATTGGGATGCTTGAATCTAGTGCTACCTACGATCATGTTTCCTGCTGCGACGACGTCAATCAGCCTTATTCCGTTATCGGAGGTGCTGTCGTGGAGGCTAAACTTTCAGACTGTTACAAGAAATATATTTTCCTTGCCCACCTTTGCGTTGAAGTCACCATGGTTGTTTGGTTGGTTTAGATAGTGATGCTACATACAAGTAGGATCCAAGTAGCTCTAGTAAGCCGTTTTGATAGCATAACCTCGTGTTTCTGTAAGTTGAATGAGTAACGCACTATTAGGTTATAACCATCCGGTGCGGTTAATGAACGTTAGGAGATTGTTGGTTTTTTGATGTTGAAAGTTCCTCTAAATTGCTGAGGAAGGGCTTGCCCAGCGCTGTTAGTCTAAACCTGGTCAGGGCCGGACTATGAGAAAAATCCGAAATGAGGAGAATATAGTGAATCCAATATCTGCTGACTTTTTAGAAAATTATGACAATATAGAAGAGAATCTAATTGGAACCAGTACATCTTCCACTGCGGAACCAAGACGTCACAAGCAATTTGCTACCTCTCGCTTAGTATCTGCATTGGATAAAGCCAAGGTATCCAGTGGAGATGCTGTGCATATTGTCCACTGCGGAAACAATACGTCACAATCAATTTGCTACCTCTCGCTTAGTATCTGCATTGGATAAAGCCAAGGTATCCAGTGGAGATGCTTTGCATATTTCGATCGCAACTGCAGAGGATTTGGGCCACATAAACCATTGGGACATCTAAGTTTCGTGGTGCTCCTAATGTTTACGTCTAGAACTGGGAAGAATATATCATCAGCTGTATTTTCAATTTTGAAGTAGTGGGAAATAGCAAATCGGATAAAAGCCATGGATTTAGATACCACTAACAGTAATACAGGTGGTACGGCTGGTGTAGATGTGCTGTTGGAGCAACGTTTAAACCAAAAACTTTTTAAATTAGCTTGCCATCGTCGTATAAGAACATATATGAAGTAATTTTTTTTTGGATTCGCCCGGAGGTATGGAATCTTCCAAAGATACGTATACCCGAGCTATACGCATGCACGATTTACATTCTGGATCCTGCCCGCATCAGCCGAGACAGACAGAATGCAGCTACGTATTAAACATACCCCCTATTGGCAATTAGGATTTTCCACTAAGCACATTAATTGGCTTTTCAGCGGAATTTAAAAATTGAATACATATAAAACACGTATTTAAGTATTTTTGATTCTATATAAATAAGCAACATCAAATGAAATGGTAGTTCATTCAAGGTTCTCGAAATAATAATCCCGAGTTGAAACACGTTCCAAGCGCGTCGGAAGCGAATTTCATGCATTACAAATGGGGGGGCAATAGAAATGGTGGTGCAAAAAAAGTTCACCAAAATTTCTTCAAAGAAACATGAATGTGAATACACAAATTTTTTATTTTAGTTTAAAATAAAAAAATATAAAAATATATAAAAAATATTAATATTTCATTATTTTTAAAAGTTCTTCCAATTTCAATATTAGAAATCATTCTTTAAAGGATCTTTCATATGGTAATATGAAAGTATAAGAAATAATGGTTGCTTTTATAAAGCAAGACTAGGTATATCTTTACATGGTTTTAATGCAATAAGGTACAAAAAGTTATATCAATTTAAATTATTCCAAAATGTTTCTTTCTGTCCTTGCGAGAAACAAACTCTTTCACCACCTCCATCGAATTCAATTCTTCGGTTTTATCTTTGTGAATGTGTATAAGTGAGTCGCCGCATGAGTGAGTCGTTTCTGTATCATAGGGATACAATGCCACTGTATGGGATACAATGCCACTACAATTTGAAGGTGTTTGGCCAGGCAATTGCTTCAGCAATTTAAGATGCGCGTGGAGGTCGCTCACATCAAAGTCATCTGCATAAAGATCGAGTTTTGTTTTCAGATTTTGTTCAGAAGGCACTTTTCCGTTGAAGGCTTCGATTACAATATTACAGTATTAAGCTACATACTTAAGGGTGCTTTTAAACTGAAGTTGTGGGTTTGCTGTAGAAACTCTACATTTTGCTCTATCTTTTTGCAAACACAGAGAAAGAAAATGGTTATCCGCAATCATGCTTATGAAGAAGAGAGAAAGAAGATGAAAATATCTAATACAAAAATATTATCGTTGTAAAAAAACTGACATTTTGAATAACTTTTGAAGTTTTCTTTTTAAATTGTTTATCTGGCTAAAAAAGCCCCCTTGTCCCCCCGCTACCGACGCCAATGACACGATCCAAAACACTATATAATTATAACTGTTTTGAGGCCATTGTCCAACCCAAGGACCTACGTGGAAATGAGATAAATCTCATATCCGCTAAATCAAAATTTCAATTAGTTGAATATGCATTTGGGCCAACGCAGGCATAAACTTGTGTGGAAAAGAGATATAATCTGGCACACCAATCCAGGAGATAGTGTGAGTTCAGTCTAATTTCAAATCAGGAAGCCACGTGAGCACGTAAATCACAATTCGATATAAAATTAAAATATTGAATATTTAAAAAGCAAGTTTTGAAAAACGATTCATTTTTGATGGTGCTTACTTTATAAAACATAATATTGAGACAAAAAGGAGAAATGGAACAATACCAATTACCGATATTACATTGTTATAAAACTGCGTTAGGTATAATAGGATGAAGTTAAATTGATTTAATTATTTAAATGTAATATAATTTTCCGTTTTAAGACGTCTACCGAATCAGAAAAATTAATCATGTTGAAGTTATTATTGAAATCACTGCACACACATCGTAAAGGTTCATGAAGAGCGTAATTAGAATTGCACTGATTCAACTTGAAAACAGAAAATGTCTAGTTCCTCTCCTTGGGATGGTAAAATTTAGAGCTGAGATGAGATATTTCGAATTGATCCCGACACGAAGTAATTTGTACAGAAACGTGGCATTAAGCATCATTCTTCTGCTTTTTAGGGAAGGTAGTAAAATAATCTTAAGGCGTATTTCATACGATAGAAGCATAATATTGGGATTCCAACGACTATGACGTAAAGCAAAAAGTAAAAACTGTTTTTGAACGGATTCTATGGCGTTGATGTAGACATTATATTGTGGGTTCCATTTAACTGATGCATATTCAAGAATTGGCCTTACGAGAGAGGTATATAATACAATAATTTAGTAGTAAAGGGATCACTGAATTCTTCAGCCCATCTTTTTTAATGAAACCAAGGACTTCTCTTGCCTTATTTATCACCATATTAACGTGGAGATTGAAGTTAAGATTTAATATATTTAAGCTACACCAGTCCACTAGTCTATTTAGATCAGATTGTAAAATATGTCGTTAATTTTAAGAAGTGTTTTTGATTTGACATTGGGACCAACCAAAGGCACAGGTATATATATATTTATTTCAGAAGTAATACATTAATTTATTTTATTTATTTATTGAATTTTGATGTGTACAATAAGACTTACAGCCCTATTCTGGTTGTTAGCTTAACAAGAAATAGTAAAGGAGCTCTTGTTAAGCTGATTGTTATGTTATGTAAATGTTGGTATTCTTAAAAATCAAAAACAACATAAAAGCTTTTTAAGTTCACCATGCATGGTGAAAATCGGTATGCCTATTGAAAGAAGAGATGCGCTATATAAACAGATGCTTCGAGTGCAGCTTGTGACTTTGCAAGCGCTTGAAAAATTTGCCACGGCTGCTGAAAGATTTCATTATCAACACTTAAAATAAGTAAAAAATTCTTCCATTTTTCAGTTTAATGTATTTAAACTCAATATTATATTATAATTTGTATTTTTTTATTATTTTCACAACAATTTTCTATCTAAGCACATACATTTCATTCGTTGTTAAGACTCTTTCTGTTATTAACAAAATTGTAAAGAAAAGAGCTTTTAAATTTGCAGCAGAATACGAAACCTTAACAAATTGTTAATATTAACTATTTTGTTAATGTGGTGAGCTTAGTTAAGCTGCCAGAATAGGGCTGTTAGTCTTTGTTAGTACTTCATTGGAGTGTAACAATTCGGCATTTTGTAAAGTATAACTAAAAAGTAACATTTGCTTAGAACTATTTAAAATAACAATATCAAAAAACGAATACAATACAAAAAGATAAATTATATGAAATAAAAGAGATAATTACAACTAGGAATTAAATGACTTAATTAAATTATTAATTAAATTAGGTAACAAACATAAAGTTATACAGTATAGAGAAGTAAAGTTATACTAGATAGAGAAGTTAGGCACAGATAAAGAAAAAAGAATAAAACAGACATATTTTATTGGTTTAAGGATTTGAAGTAGTTAAAGATGGATTGTTTAAAGTTGGTTCGTGAAGTAATTTGTTTTAAAAACATAGGTAATGCATTCCAAAGATTAATGGTACTGATGAAAAAAATCTACTACTGTTAAGGTAATTACACCTACGAACAACAAAGTTTGTTGACCGTTGAGATTGGAAAAACTGCAGTTTTGCATAAAGGTATGGAGGCCTTTGGGTGCGGATAATATTGTGAAGAAATAAAATGTTGCGGGTGTTCAAATACTAAACCAGTCCATAGCCAAGAATGCCTTTACTGCTCAGAGAAATATGATCATAACGATTGACTCCATATACATATCTAGCAGCACTGTTAAATGTCACAATAAGTTTGTGCTGGGATTGTGAGTCAAGCTGACTATAAACGACATCAAAGTATGTTATATGCAGCATAATTAATTGTACAAGTCTGTGACGAGTTTCGATAAGAGTGAAGACCGAAGAAGTCCGAAGGTAAAGCAAAGTCCCGTATATTTTCCCTATGGTGATATTTATGTGGTCAACACAAGTCAGTTTAGAATTAATTATAAATCCCACGTTTTTTACTTTAAGCACAAATTCAAGTTGCTCATCTCCAATAAAAAGGGGAGGAATATCATTAAAGCAATGGGAAGAACTTTCGATTTTAGGGGAATAATTAGAAGCAGGTTAGTAACAGCCCATTTGTTCAAGGAGGTCAAATCATAGTTCATTCTGTCAGTTAAGTCTTCTAGCAGTCCAGTTGGTCGAGAGAAATAGAGTTGAATGTCATCAGCATATGTATGAACTGTTGAAAATTGACAAACTGAAAAAACGTCATTTATAAATAGAGAAAAAGTAGTGGGCCCAGGATAGACCCTTTAGGGATTCCGGTTTAAACTGATCTAAGAGAAGAATAAACATCTCCTACCTTAAGCCGTTGCAATCTCCCTTCTAGGTAGTTGGCTATCAAATTAACAGCCCTAGAGCTAAACTTAAAGCGGTTTTTTAATTTATGGCAAAGAAGAGTGTGATTAACAGAATCAAATGCTTTGGAGAAAACGATAAGACAAAGCAGAGTCAAAAAGTTATGACCAAAAAGCTTAAACCAGATTGCATCGGCGATAACAACTCATTTGTATTTAAATATTCAGTAATTTGGTTGGCCATTATTCTCTCAAATACCTTTCCCAGTGCAGGCAAGATACTTATGGGTCTAAAGTCATTGGGTGCAGAGGCAGAAGCAGATTTAGCCACAGATAAGACCGTGGCAGCCTTCCATAAATCAGGAACTGATTATACAGTGATTTATAATGTGAGTTAATGGCGATAATATAAAATGTAATATTAATGTAACGAACTTAATGGGCATTCCATCAATGCCAACGGCATAAGAGTTTATCTTCATTATGCACATAGCAACTTAGTCTTCACTAACGGTAGGAAACTCAAAGAAAGAAATCCTAAGGAATGGATTTTTGGGCGAGCCACCATGGCAAATTTAGCCCAGTCAGTACGTTTGGGATTTCGAAATGGAAGAGGGGCCTTTGAAGTTGTCCGTACTTGGAAAAGTGAAAGTATGTGTATTTCCTTTGAAGTTACCGTGAAAAGTAACTATATGAAAACAGTTGGCTCTAAAAAATCCACATAAAGTGCTAAAAATATTAAAATTGACTTTTAGTTTGAAATTTGACAAAATCGTACAAGAACTCGGCCAATTTCCCATACAAAGTGACGTCATCAAAGTAGCATTACTTTTAATTCCACAAAAATGTGTGTATTATCATAAAACTTTCGAAACATGCATAACTTAGAATATACTGGTAATGCATTCTGTAAGTCAAAAGGTAATTGATGACTCCGGCTTTCTGGTTTATTTTGTCGAACCCAACCTTTTGAGCCATTGTTCTGTGTTTTTATTCTCATTAGTTTCTTTTCAATAGCTAGTTCGTTCTAAAATATACCATGGGGCTTATGTACAATGGGGATTTTTCCACTTTTTGTGGCACAAACTCATAAAATTTTTATTTAAGAAGCTAGAGCTCTGAAATTTTCACTAATGACAGTATATATAATCACCTTTGTTGACACTAAAAACGGGTGGTATGTTAAAGTGCCACGCCTTTTTTCCCTATAGGCTTATATTCAACATTGGTGTTTGGTCTATATATGCATAAATATTACGTTGTAAAATTGAATTATAAGGATCTCTGTAGTAAAAGTTGTGCAATAAACTTCTCCCCTTCTCAAAAATTTATTTTGGACTCATAACATGTTTGGTCACTCATCCGACATCCAACATCAAGTAACGCATTTTATATTTGGAACGAAAAAAACAACTTTTTTATATAGTTTTTATATTTGTCATATATTTCTTGTAACATAACATTGCATTATGCAATGCAACTATAAACCGAATGCTTTCAGACTTGCTTCAAAAGTCATGCAACATATAATAATTGTTATTATATAATAACTCATGTTTTTCGACTTCTTGCACTAATTTAATATTTAACATTTGCTCATTCATCTTGCAAACTATTTCTTCTTCTTTTAGATTCTATTAGGAACTAATTAATAAGCATATTCACCTTGATTAATATAAAGCCTACTGCACTACAAATACTTAAATTCACAAAAAAAAAACTGATGCAACACGTCACCGATAAAAATTGCGGAAAGCCGCGTTGCGTTGAACAGGTTGAGAACGTGTCGAGAACTTGTTGCGTGCAAGTTGCTTAATCTGAAGGTTCCGGTATAAGTACACAGTCTAGCAACTTGAGTTGGAGTTGCGTTGACCAAGTGTGGAAAAGGCCTAAGTGTTCGGTTAAATACATATTAATGTTGTTACCTAAAATAAGCAAACGTAACTGAACGAAACTAAACGAAACAGTTTGACAAGACGTATTATTCCGTAAGAACCGAACTGCTAGCGTAGCAACTCGTCAACAACAGCTGTGCAGATTTTCATCAATTTGTTTCAATTTCGCCATTATTTCACTCATTTTTCAAAAATCTTTATTAAAAATTACAAAATGCACAATATAAATAAATAAATAATGCTATCGTCTCGTTTCGTCTATTTTGGTTGGGCCTTTAGTTGGCGCTACAACCGTATATCGGTCTTGGCCTCATCTAAGAATTTGCTCTAGTCATTTCTGTCTCTCGCTTGCTGTTGCCAGTTGCAAAATCCAAGCTTCGTCAGGTTTTCCTCTACTTGGTCTTTCCAACGAAGATGCGGTCGTCCTCTTCTGCGTTGACCGCCCCTGGGTACCGAATCGAATATTTTCTTCACTGAAGCATCGTCTTTCATGTGCTCAACATGACCTAGCCAGCGAAGCTTTCTCTCGAAGGCTCCTAAAATCTTTTCATCTGAACTTCTCAGCGTCCAGGTTTGTGATGCATAAAGTAGAAAGAGCATGATGAGCGATTTATAGAGCGTGATTTTCGTTCGTCGAGAGAGGGCTCTGCTTCTCAATTGCCTACTGAGCCCAAAGTAACACCTGTTGGAAAGATTTAGTCTTCGTTTGATTTCAATGCTGATGTCGTTGGTTGAGTTTATGTTGAATCCCAGATAAACAGAATCCTTCACAACCTCGAAGGAGGTATTGTCAACTGTAACGTGTGTTCCAAGACACTGGGAAGACTGTTTGTTTGTTGACACCAAGTACTTCGTCTTATCTGCATTCACAGCCAGACCCATCCGACTTGACTCTCTTTCTACTCTGAATAATGCTGCACTGACTTCGCGCGAATTATGGCCAATGATATCGATGTCATCAGATCGTTTGGTAACAAATGGTGGGGAGAAGTCCTTTCTGATTTTAACTGCGCTGCTGGTGTTGCTCAGAGTCTTCCTGCAAAGTCGTATTAGTTTTGCAGGAATACCAAATTCAGACATGGTGGAGTACAGAGGGCGGCTGTCTTTTTCGAATGCAGCTTGTCGACGTCGAGCTTTCTCTGTGTAGGTTTGCGTGCATTCTTACACTCAAAGAAATATTCTTGGTAAAATTGATATATAGCTTTTGTTAGTCTCTAAAAAAACAAAATTGTCCAATCAATTCAATTTTATCAATAATGCATTATTTTTTCGTCAATTCAAAAGAAACTTTATCCATTTGATTAAAAACAGCAACAAATTCAATGCGTTGTTTTGAAGAAATTGTTTTACTAGCTTGAAATACAAGTTTGTTAACTTGATTTAAGCTTATTCACGCTGACAGACTCGTCAATCAATTGGAATAAAATTTCATTAATTTTAATAAATAATTTTAGTTAAACTACTTTGTACGCTTGATAAAAAGATTTGTTAAACTGAAGAAATAATTAATGTTATTGATAATCAATTGAGTCAAGTAGACAAAATTTCCATTAAATAATGATAAAATGGATTAACATTTTAAACAAACCTTTAATCATGACAACAGATAGAAATGCTTGGTATTGTTGCAAGCAAATGGTGTCGAGATAAACTTCGGGAAAGCTTAAAAGTCCAGTGCAATTTTTTAAGTGTGTGGAAGTTAATTACCCCTTTCCATTTTATACCAACAGTGAATGTGATCTTATGAAATAAATTTTTGTGTTCAAGTGCACCAATTATGCCATAATGCAACTTCGACTTATGAGGAACTTCTACATTTTTGGCTGAGTTTCTAAATGCATTTATCATTAGCGGTGATTATAAATTCAGGAGTTTTGGTTATTTATTTATTTGCATTTAATTATTATTTATTTCCATTATTTGTTGAGATTATCCGTTCTATTCGTTATTAGTGCTGTTCACTATAAAAATTCACAATGTGAACAGCAATGTTAACACTACTGTGATTGATAATAATGTAAACAGCGCTAATAACGAATAGCATGGATAATATCAACCTTAGTGAATTCCATAATTGTATTTATAAGTAATCCGCTTATTATGTATAAAATGTAATATGTTTATTATATAAAAAATTTAATAAAATATTTTTATCAGAACAACAAAACATTTTAGTATTATTGATAAAAAATATGTTTTCCACAGAAAAGCGTTTTTCTATTCAACAAACCAGTTTTTCATGTTGAAATATTCTGTATTCATATTGACAGATTTTTTTTATCAAATCAACAATTAAAACGCAATATTCATGATAAAGGCGTATATCAAATTGAAGCATCCATTTATTAAATCAACAAAATTAAATTTTGTCAATAAGATTTCAACTTATTACCTTAAATCCAATTGACAAAAGCTTTTGTTGACTCTATATTGACAAAATATTTATCAACTAAACCTAGGAATTTATCAATATGAAAAAATATTTCTTTGAGTGTAGCTGCGCACAGACGTGTACGGACCTTGGCTATATATAATAACATACTATATAAAATATGAAAAACTCAAGTGTCCTTAATAATATGCACGACTTATTTGATTATGTATTTATGATCTATTTCCAGGTTTTCAAAAATACTCTCGTATAACACGGTGAGACCACCAGAAAGTTTCAGCAAAAATTCTTAGAAATTCCGAGAAAGGAACGTCTTGTTATTATATCGCGACCTGTCCGACTTTTCACATTTTTCATCACATTTTTTTTTTAATTTTTAAATTTGTTAAGTAGGAATTCTGGTATTCCAACTTTTAGCAATTTTTTACATATGCTTAAGTTGTGACAATTTTAAAACAAAATGCACTTTTGTTCAATAAAATTAAACCCAAAATTTTATTGTGCCAAAAGATTTTTAAAAAAAATATAAAAAGTTTGTTTGTCGCAATGGAGAAATCATTTTTTCATAAATTTTGCACAAATGCTAGTGATTCTTCATTTTTTTTTTTAAATAGTAATCATTAAAAATCGTAAATACTATAAAATAAAAAAAATAAAAAATAAACTGGCCATTTCAGCCCTTGGAAGGACTTTGACCTAGCTTCTATTGATCAATTGTGCGTGTTATTAAATGTTTGATCACAAATGACCGAGAACTGGACCTACGTGTTTTTTGAAGTGAAAACTTCTTTAGGCGCGTTGAACGATTTTGGTAGAGGGTAAATCTTTGGTTTGCGTCATGGTATTTTTCCGAGGAACTCTCGTCATCAATACAGACAGCAAAGATAACAAGATAGGAAACTTAGAAAACGTAACCTCAAAATATGTTTGCATGTATTTGTGCATAAAAAAATCAACAATGATCGTCACTCTTGTTCTTAATCGGCTGAAAGCTCACAAAAAATCACTTGGCAGCTCCTGAAATTAATGCATATAATCTGTTTGTTAGTATATAAATACTTAAGTTAGGTTGCAATAAGATGTTTGCAACCAAAACTTATTATTAATTCGCTTTATATTGGTCTATATATGCTTTTAAAGTTTGGCAATTTCTTCAGTTGTTGTATTTGTCAACATTTTTGAAAAATTTGCTTTTACTCAAACAGCCGCTATTTACGGTGAGATTTAAAAATGGCACGATCTTCTTCTTTTTCTGTTTTTTTCTCCGAAAAATAATGTATGGATTGAGTGTTTTAACATTTTAATTTTTAAGTTGTGGTAAAGGAATATGTTGAACATTCAAATAATTACATGCATGCTCTTATTTTATTATATATCGTCAAACAAAGTTTGGCAATTTTCACACTTGTTGTATTTGTCAGTGGCTTTTTATTTTCACCACTGCAGCATTTTATTTTCGGAGTTGTCAACTATCATTAGGAGTATTCACGATTCAGTGCCCTTGCCTGTGCAGTTGAGGACTTGAGGACTTGTGCAGTTGTGCAGTTAGGTTTTCGTGAACACACCACCATCACCATTTCAAACATTTTTCAATGCACACAAGTGCACAACTGCTCAAGTCCTCAAGTTGAAGGTAATAGTAGAAAAGCACTTGTGCATATTTTTGACGATGTACAATTTGTTTTTGTAAAGTGCACAAGTCCTTAAGTCCTCAACTGCACAGGCAAGTGCACTGAATCGTGAATACCCCTATTGTTTTGTTAATAAATTTTTTCATAACACGGGGGTTACACGAGACATTACTGTTAAGACAGTGAAAAATACGTTTTAATTGTCAAACTTTGTGTCTGTGAAAAAGAGTACTGACAGTTGGTAAGACAGTTGGCAAGACAGTAGACAAAATAGTAAAAAATTTCTATTTTATGAAGAAAATTTTTGTTAAAACTACGAGTACGCCAAAGTATTGCAAATTTTAAATTAATTCTATTAAATTTTCTCGTATTCTGTCACTTGATATGCTAAATATCATTCTACTCTCTTAGCTACTGTCCCGCCAACTGTCTACAAAAAACTTAAGACAGTAGAGCAGGCAGTAGCAAAATTTAGTGTGTGTGGGTAAAAATTTGTGAATGTGTTGCGACTGTCTTAACAGTACTGTCTCGTGTAACCTCCGTGTAAAGGGTAAGTGTCAAAAGGAAACTTTTCAGTCGTGGTAGGATAGAAAATATCAGGTTGAATAAAATTTGTGTGTGTTGAAATAAATTTGTATTTTTTGCTGTGTCAAATGGACGATGAAAGTTTGACAATTGCAAATTTTGACGTTTCACATTTCGATCGTGTCTTAGCGCAAATATTTTATTTAATTTGCATTTTATTCAATTTGTGACATATTTAATTCGTGTGCTTGTACTTGCAACTTATTTCGTAAACTTGTAGCATTGTGCTTGCAAGTGCTTGAGTTTGTGTGTGCGTGTGTGTGGGCCAACGATCTCCCGGTGCATCTGCAAGTGCAGCAAAGTTAAATTGGCTTTCTTTGCTGGCGAACGTCCTCCAAGTGCCACCACCAGCAAGTGCAGTGCAAAATTTGTTGCTAGCCAACATCCTCAAAGTGCCATCACCAGCAGCACAAGCAAGTGCAGCGCAAATTTCCTGATTCTAAAGGCTGGATTACCCAAGCGTAAGGTAACGTAGCGCGACGTTGCCAATTGTCAAGCTAAAATCTGCTTAATGATAAATGTGTACAAGTCGTTACCGAAATCGTAACGTGGCGTGACGCAGCGTAGAAGTCTGTAGAAAATAGATTTCTACGCAACGTTACGATTTTTGACAGTTCGACAGCTGTGTTACAAGCAAAAAATATGTTTAACTTCACATTTTTGTAAATTTTAATACTATATAAGAAAGGATGCAATCTTTTGTGGACGAGGAGAAGTAAATAAGCCAACTAGAATAAAATGAGTGCCCTGCACTACGGCGCCTGCACTACGTTGGATTACGATTTCGGTAATCGCTTATCCTCGAGGCAACGTCGCACTACGCTACATCCCGCTGCGCCACCTCACGTTACGCTTGGGTAATTAAGCCTTTATGCTTGCCAACGTTCTTCGAGAGTCGCCACGAGCAGCACCAGCAAGTGCAGCACAATTCAATTGAATGGTCCGCTCTCCAATATTTCAGAAGCACCATTTAAGCATGTCTCAAGCGCAGAGGCAAATTTTTGCCATTATACTCAGGCGTGAATTAAATAAATTGAAAACGGAGAATTTGCGCTTCATTTGCTTGTGCTGCTGGTGATGGCACTTGGATGATGTTGGCTAGTAAGAAATTTGCGCTTCACTTGCTTGTGCTGCTACTGGTGGCATTTGGAGGACGTTCACCAGCAAAGAAAGCCAATTTAACTTTTCTGCACTTGCTGATGCACCGGGAGATCGTTGGCCCACATATACGCACACACAAACTCAAGCACTTTCGTTATTTTTTTTAAGTAAAAACTTCTTTAGACGCGTTGAACGATTTTGGTAGAGGGTAAATCTTTGGTTTGCGTCATCGTTGCATTTTGCGAGTAACTCTCGTCATCAATACAGACATTGGTAGGTTTTTAAATGACGCTCTTAGATCTTGACTACAAGGCGCTCAGCAAATGTAGCAAGCAACCATCAATAAGTTCCTCTGCTGACGCATCGTTTTTTCCCTCCCTTTGCTCCGCTGCGAAACTTTGAATGATACTGTTTTTTCAATGTATATGTAGAGCTGCTGTAAGTTAAAATAAAATTAATTTAAAATTTTTGATATTTGGTTTTTGTTTGACTGGCTGTGAAGTCTTTTTTGATCCCACCACTCATAGTACAACTGGACAAGGTAGTGTTAGGGCTGAATGTGTTCGCTTTCTTAGTGACCATAACTGTCAAACTCAGCCATTTTGGCCAATTTTTGCTTTCATATTGCATTATCATTGGTTGCAGATTTTGTGTGAAATGTCAACTTCGTTTTGTCTGTTTCGGTCACCGGCTCTCCGCCCTAAGGCTGCCCGCATAGTAAACGCCGAAGCAGGCAGGCAGGCAGGCAGGCCCTGCGAAGAAACGAGATAGAAATAACTTTTTTCTCTCTTGTTCACATAGTTTTCCTGTGCCTGTCTGCCTGCCTGTCTGCTTCGGCGCTTACTCTGCGGGCAACCTAACACTACCTTGTCTAGTTTTGCCATTCCACCACTTGAGATTTTGCTACCAGGCAAACAAAAAACATAGTACATAGAAAGTAAAATGCTGTTTATTTTCTGACACCGATTCGTTCATCCCCTCTAACGTTGCGCAACCGTTGTGAACCTTTCCATTCTCACTGCGTTGTTGATGTAGATTGGAAATGTAATGGTTGTTGTACAGTTAGCTGGAATTTTTTTAGACTTTTTTTGTAGCTACGTCGGCATATGACAACTGATTTATTTTAGATAAGAACAGGCAAACAGAAAATATAGCAAGCAAATTGCTGTATATTTTCCGCCGCCAATTGGGTTCATCCCCTCTAACGCTGCGCAACCACTGGCATATTGTCATTCTCTTTGCGTTGTTGTTGTAGATTTGCTTGGTAGTTATTGTTGTACAGTAAGCTTTAATTTTTTGTAGATGTTTATTTGTAGCTACAGTCAGCATATGACATCGAACTATTTTAGAAAACAGTTTATACATATGAATTAAAGAGTGTATATAATATTGGTAAAACTATTTGTTTTTAGTAAAAGTGTTACCGTATCGGAAATATATATGAACAATTTAGTTCATTGAGGAAATTTAAAGAATATTTATGTATATTTAAATAATAACAATTACGTAATAAACCTGCAAAATAATTTAATATTTTCAGTAGTAATTGGATAACTAAAGTCTGCTTATCACAAGCATTCTATCTTTAAACGGTTTGGCATCAATTTCTTATATGAATTATATATAATTTATATGCTATAGATGTTTCTTAATTTTAGAATATTCTATTTTTAATACACAACTCAATATAGTTATGGTGAACATGTATATTGTGTTAGTGTTATTATATAAATAGATATAAATAGATATAAATAAGCTTTAGTTTTTTATATTAATTCAATAATGAAATAATTTAAATAAATTACTTTAATTATATGTATTTTTGATATGGAAACACTTTTGCTTATAAGAAATAGTTTCAGTAATATATAAAACATTTAATAAATTGCTCTTAACAAAAATAATTCTAATATCATATGCCGACTGTAGCTACACAATTAGAATTCACAACGTCTACACAAAATATCCAGCTAACTGCGCCAACAGCAATTGCCAAGGAAATCTACAAACAAGGACGCACAGAGAAAAACAAGATCATAACGGAATTTTTAGAACTTTTTGATTTTCATCCTACATGTCCGTCCGACCCAAATCGTCCTACATGTAGGATAGTCCGAACCCCCTATTAGCATGAAAATTCTTATATAGCAGTAAGGCGTCCGTGGCAGGACAACGTCTTCCAGAGAATACTAATATATAGGTTTTCGCTTCGGTCGGCACTCCCCTTCACTGCTATACTTTTTTTTGCCGACTCCGAACGGCTTATGTTCTCAAGAAGCTTTCATGGCACTCTCGAGGTTTGCCGTTGTCTGCAGAGAGGTGACGACCGAACAGAAAAATTAATTCAATTGAAAAACTTTCTGTCTGAGCTGGAATTGAACCCGGGCTACCGCGGTTCTTTAAGCTTAGGGGCCACGCACTCTACCCACTAGGCTACGGTCGCCACTACTACAATACTATAAAATACCTTTCCAAAAAGTCTAAGTCTAAGGTATATGAAATCAGTAAAAATTTGGAAAAATTGCAGAAGTTTTAAGGTGTTTTTTAAATTGACAATCATCGATTCTTCTTATATGCGTTCGAATCATACAAACTGCTGCCATTTAACCAAATGATAACGGATTTTAGTCATCTACAGCTTGTTAAAAAGCAAATACTAAATGCCACATTTTACGAATTTAATTTTTATAGAAAATAAAAAAGGCGATATATAATATCTGCGAATAACAAAAGTTTTATTACTTATTCGATTTCCTTTACTTCTTCGATTTAATTACTTATTTATTACTTATTCGAGTTTTAGAAACGCTTCCAATAAATCGGCGACAAGATTGCTGTGAGATAATTGAGTGTTTTAACGTTGGTAAATCTATTTTTTTTTGTGTGCTTATTTAATTGTGCAATTTTAATAGTGAAAAGTCTTTTTTATAAAGTGCATAGCATTTATTCTAAGAAAAATCTTGAAAGTTGTCTTTGATATTGTTATTTTCTTTGGTACGTAAAATATTCTTTTTGCAGATCTAAAAATGGAAAGTGTTTTCAGGTGAATTACTAAAACAATGGTTTAACCATTTGTTATACTTTTAAGGGTTTTTTTAATTCATGATGTGCGTTAAAATAAACACCTTTTGTTACGTGTGTGGTAAATATACACTGAAAACATATCGGCGCGCGATTTCAGATGAAGTTCAAAACGCTTATGAAAGTTATTTTGCTCTTGATATGCAAAAAAAATGTTTCTTGGGCACCCAATAGGGCAAAATCCTGCTGCCTCCACTTCACAACAAGCTTGGCGTAATGAAAAACTTCAAAGTCTTTACCATTAGATTCGCTTAGTTTTCAATACTTACGCGTGGTTTTTCCCCACATCAGTTATGCTAAAATAAAAGAAGGTAAGTAAATACACTCACATTTAACAAGATGATCAGCACATAGATTAAATTCGTTTATTAATGTTGGCCCTGATCTTCACCCAGTGGGCATTTTAGCGAGTGCTACGCAAAAAAGGCATGCTAGCACTGCTATCATTGGCGTCAATACACCTTCCATGATCACTGCATTAATGAGTACTTCTGTAAGCCTTCCTTTTGAAGGTCCTTATTCTTTTCATTTTATTTTATATGAAAAAATTTACAAAAAAATTCCAAAAAAAATTTTAAATACACAGAACAGTTTGTAAAAAAATGTAGATTTTAAAAAAAAACAAAAAAAATTTTTTTTGTCCGAGTTGGGTCTCGAACCCGGGCTCCCGAAAACTAACACATTACATATTATATTATATGAGAATATTTATATGGAAAAACTCAAAGTCTTTTCTTATATTTTTGTATGAAGAAAATTTATAAAAAAATTCCAAAAAAAATTTTAAATACACAGAACAGTTTGAAAGCGTTTGTAAGAAAACAGTTGTAAGAAAAATTTAGATTTAAAAATAACAAAAAAAAAAATTTTTTTTTGTCCGAGTTGGGTATCGAGCCCGGGCTCCCGGAAGCGTACTTTCATTAGTATTGATGCAAAATAAGCACGTGATTGTTAACAGCCACGGTAGTCGAGTAGGTTCAAATCTCAAATTGTTAGTCGATTTTTATTTGAAATTTATATTTTTATTGCAGGTCTCTTTTGAGCAAGGAGAGCGGAAGGCCTGACAAATTTTCCCATTTCATATTAAAAGGCAAGTGTAATTGTATATGAGTGCGGCAGTACTCTAAAATCTATACGAAGGCCTGTTAGCAGCGCTGCCAATGCCTACTGGGCGCAGGCTTATGAAGAGTGTAGAATTTCGTAATTTGTTGTCCGATGCACAATTGGTTGCTTGGGATTTGGTAAAGGCAACGTTCGAAGGATTCTTAGGGAAACACTGCGTTAAGAATTACCGAAGTATAGTCGCCGATTTAATGGAAGCGTTTAAGCTTAATGTTCGAATATTGCTAAAAATACACTTTATGCACCATTATACCTTGAACACATTGACGACGACAGCAACAGTGCGTCAAACGTCAAATTATTTTTACATGCTTTTCTTATGGAGGTGAAAGTTGTGAAAATGTTGCAACGATAATGAGTGATTGCAGCAAAGTCGCTGTCGTCGGTTTAGAAATTTTTCTAATTTGACGTGCGACAACAGAGCAATATAAGTGTTTGTGTATACGTGAATGAAACAATCTAATGATACTTCCAGATTGTTGTTTCTTTCTTCATGTTGTTTCGCACTGTTGCAGTCGTCGTCAATGTGTTCAGGACATCATATGGATGTATTCGAAAAGCAAATTCCAACCGAGTCTGATGAACAAGGCGAGCGCTTCCATCAAACGACAAAAACAATGGAGGAGCGGTACAAGAACAAAAATTTGCAATCTTTTATTGCTGATTTGTGTTGGTTTTTGAAACCGGATGAGGCATTGTGAAAATCACCGACATAAGCACAATTCGTAATACACACACGAACATACATTCCATTAAAATTTGAACATTTATCGCAAAAAATTAATAAAAATTTCATTATTCGCAGTCATTATACATCGCCTTTTTTATTATCTATAAAATCTGAATTCGTAAAATGTGGCATTTAGGCTGTGTGCGAATTAACCTAAACTAAATAGGGTCGTAGGGCAGTGCTTCCTAAATACTTTAGGAAATTCTCGAGCTACCTAAATGCTTCCTAAATTAGGAAGCACTGCCTTATCGACACTATTTAGTTTAGGTCGCATTTAGATCAATTCGCACACAGCCTTAGTTCGTGCATTCTAACAACCCGTAGATGACCAAAATCCGTTAACATTTGGTTAAATGGCAGCAGTTTCTATGATGTGAACGCATATAAGAAAAATCGGTGATTGTCAATTTAAAAAACACCTTATAACTTCTGCTATTTTTCCACTTTGTAACTGATTTCATTTGTCTTTGTTTTTTTTTTGAATTGAAAAGGTATTTAACAGTTTTAACGACATGATAAACGTGCATTTTTATGCCACACGTTGTACAAACCTAAATTTTGGAAACGGTAGGAGCCTAGAAAAAAAACATGCCAAACATTAAACTTACGCAAAGCGACGCAAACTATATTATTGTTTTCTAGTCTTTAACTATCAGCTCTTCATAACTGTACCTATATCTCTTTGTTACAACTTGCTACAAAAAGATCTAGTTTTCCAAAATTGAATTTCTTTTTTCATCTCCCCATTTTAATTATTATCGTACATTTAAATTTTCTCATTTTAAAACAAATTTTTTCTAATAAATTTATACGCATATCGAAAATACATACCATAAACTTAAATTTCCATTCTGTATTTTTTAGAACGGCTTTAATAAATTACACTATTTAATTTTATTTGTAAACAAATTCAACAAAATACGCTGCCAAATTTAACTCGAAAAACCTTCACTTTCACAAAAGGAAAGCAAAAATCATTATTTTGCTTTGGTTGGTGTTTCTACTTTTCGAAAAAAGTTTTGTTTACCTTTTTTCAATATTTTAAAAAGAAGGTTAACGCCAGAGACTCTTACTATTTTCCCCATTGTGCTATGATATAATCATTCTTATTCAATTAAATAAACCTTATCATGAAAAGCATGTTAAACAAGACAGAGAACAAGTAAACAATGTTAACTATTTCCAACTAATTATTTATTTAAAAATTTATATGGAGCACGGTGGAAACTAAGTTCAACAGTGATATTTTGCAGACAAACATGATGCATGCGTCACATCCATCAGAGCTTCCCAACTTTTCCGCAGCGATAAAACTATTCCCTGCTGCTGTTTCGGCATCTGATGACGAAGAAGGACTAAAAAACAAAATGTATATATGAAAACACTTGATTTGATGAACATTACTTGAATTTATTGTTCACCTCAACAAGATGCGCAACAGTTCGGCAAATACATTAAAATTGCTGTCGAAATGCAATGAGCTCGCCTCACAAATTGTGCGCAACAGACATTCCTGACCATTATAACCATAGCTGCAATCAATTTTAGTAAAAGTTCGCAACATTATATACGCACACACATCCTCCACCCTTAGTCTGCATCAACACTCACCTATTCAGGCGGTCTATAATGTATGCATAAATGTCCCAACGCAACTGCGAGCCTCTTGCAGCTCTATGCAGTTTACGAGCTCTCGTTCTTGCAGCTATTTTATATTCTGGAAGGTAGGGATTTTCACGAAAAACAGTTGCATTGTAAGGCAAATAGAACATTGCCTTGAGAACGTGACCCACAACTACGGATTCGTAATCCAGATCAGCAGGAATGCCAATACCGCCAATAAACTGACAAAAAATAACAACAACAAAGAGTCATTAAAGAGCAGCTGCAGTATGAAAAATGTTACTTATACGTACCGCAGTCCTAGGCAGCAAAACTTACCTGATGTCTGGTTGGAGCCTGTCTAGGAAATATTAAATATCTCTTATTTAATTTATGCGCTAATGTAAAAGCGCAGCAACAAATTGAAAGCAAAACAAACTGCTGCCAGCTCGTCATCTTGGCCAACAACGGTTAACTAATGACTTACCAATCTTTCTGAAAGACTTTAAAACTGCAAATGCGTTTGCAGCTACATATTAACATTAATTATGAAAGATGTTCTTTAACACTTTTGCACAAATTCACGGAAATAACGACATGTTTGGCATAAATTCCACCTTAGTCATCGTAACAACGACTGCCAAGTGCTAATTCCTATACTCAACAGCCGATTTTCTTTAAGAATTTTCACAACATTTTATTGATCTCTCAAACTTCAAACATGGCAGAAGAGATCTTGCAGTTCAGACAGCAGCAGCACTTGAATTTTGAGTAACGCTTTTTCTTAGTAAAAAAACAATTTTCCGTCGCAGGAATAGTATCGACCGGCTGACCAATATGCTTAATAATTGCGTTGAACTATTCTACGTTGAGCCTAAGGAAACAGAACCTGAATTAGCTCTGATCTTGTTCCACTTACTGGCGCAGTATTTTACCTGATCCTCCTCAGTTTTTAGATTACTCTTCTTCACGTGTATTTGCCAGGCATCGCTTAATTGAAAAATATCAACAAACTTCTGAAACGAGACACTTTTCTTCGAATTGTATTGATTAGTTTGACAAAAGGGTTTGGAATTTTTATTGCTCTGATCCATGGCAAATTTTTTTGCAGGCTTAAAAACTCATAAAAGCTTCGATTTCAAAAATGCTAGAATAAAAAAATTTTGACATGACTTACGAAAATTCCTTAAATAAATTTTATTGTAAACCATTATACAATTGTTCTTTTTTTGTATTAAATAGAGTTTTGAAATAGAAACAAATACGTAAAGATGTGTTCAGTTGTAGAGTAGATTTTATTTATAATACCAGTAGTTTCCGGAGTTACTGCAGCAATAATACAATATGTTATGCAACTAGATCATTAATTAAATGTATATGTTGAGTTATTTATTTGCAACTGTTAAAAAGCAATTTTCAAAATAATACAATACAGAAAACAGCGATTTAGAATATCGCCTATACAACGAACGTCTCATGCTCCATAAAAAAAAGTTCTTCGAATCGGTTCCTCAAAATAATCCTTTGTTTATCTTATGATGATTCCCCAAATATTTTGACTCTAGCGAGAGCTATCCGTGAGCTGGAATGGTTTGAAATAACCTTTAAAAACAGAGTTTTTTTTAAATATTGGCCGATGGAATAGTTGTAAAAACATAAACTGTCAGAAATTATAGGCCGGAAAAAGCTCTTCCAATCTGCAAAAAAAAAATCGGATTAAAGATATTTCTGAGGCCGGATTACAGCATTCGTGATCGAGTAAAATCGTCAAAATTTATCGGCATCTGTCTCGTCTTTGAGTTCGTAATTTTGCTCGATCACGGATGCTGTAATTCGACTCCTGTTTTTCATGCATATTTTTTATTTTACTCCCATACAAAAACTTTAAAAATTTAAATAACTTCGTAGCTTCTATTTTATTTTTTTAATTTCTAACTATATTTTTTCAGTAGGTGGTTATTTTATAATTAATATTTTAGTTTTAATAAGTATCGATTTAAGCAATTCTGATCAGGAATCAATGCAAGCACTGAAAACCTTTCCAACTATATCTTGAAAGTGAGGATCGCATAAGAAATAATTAAGTTTTGAATTTAGTGAAAATAACTTAAAACAAATTAAAAAAAATGCACGAAAACAGCATTATCTTTAATCCGAATGCAAAAATTTACATTTTTTGAAGCAGATTGGAAAAACTTTTTCATAACTATTATTTTTGAGCGTTTAAGCGGGTTTAAGAGGGTATTTAAAACCATTCCAATTTGCGGATGGCTATAGCTAGAGTCGAAATATTTGGGGAATCATCATAACATAAACAAAGGATTATTTTGCGGAGCTATTTCGTGAGCCGCCGAAATATAATTATTTTATCAACCTGCTTTTTTTCCTTTACATGCATGATGTATGAAAATGACCAATACTTTCTTTGTGTGAAATTTTAAAATATTTTTATGTATAAAAATTTTCTTAATGTTAAAATATACGCATTTAAAAACTTAAAAATATTGCGTTTACTTTAATAAAGTTGCCAAGTTGTGCTTAAAGTAAGATACATTTTTTCAAACTGTATTATATATTTGTATTTAACCTAATTACGTTGCTAAGTAAACATAATGAATTGTAAAAATTAGTCCGATTATTAAAGCCTAAGCTGCCATAAGTAAGTTACTGTTAGTAAGGGAAAATTTGTGTTTTAACGTACTCAAAGTATGTATCAGAGTATGAGTTTTTCGATGGATTAACTTAAGAGTATTTTAAAAATTCAGCATTCCTTGGACAATGGACAGAAACTAATGAAATAAGCAAGATTTAAATTAAATCTCAATTTTTGTTTGTGCTCAGCTTTAATTGCGCCTTTTAAGTTTCGATTTATCGCAAAATTTAAAGGTCAAGAACATCCCCTATCTACTTTTAATTTTATATCGAAATTAGAGATGGGCGTGTGCAACATTTTTGAGACACGGCACGCACGAGCACGACAATCATTTGCACGCACGATTTAGAACTTTGCAACGTAGCTATGAATATGATAAACATATTTTTATAAAAATTATGTTTAAACTTACATATATTGGAATTATAACATTAGAATGTGTTATTATTTTTATTATTTTTATAAATAGTTGCTAAAGTGAAAGTAGCAAACTTTTAGTGCACGAACACGGAAAAGCACGCACGACTTTGTTTTTCTTAAGAACATGCACGCGCGAAATTATTTTTTAGGCATGTGCACGGCGTGTAACGGAAAAAGCACGGCACGCGCCCGTTTCTTATCGAAAGAGTATGTGCAAATTATTGAATCCATCGGACAATTTTAAACCGTGCCGCAATCGCTTCGCTTATAACTTAAATACCATTGATTTTTTTCTTGCACGACTTGCGCACTTGATTGTGCTGCATATACGACCGCTAGTGATTTCAAAATAATAACAAAAGGCAACAAATGGTTAGAAGCGTCTTCATTGCTTTCAATAACACAGAATGAAGAAAATAGTTCATATCTTCCCGAATCGACCAAAGAGGGGCTAAATGTATGAGCTGATCCTATTATTTGTCCACTACCAACATTTATTTGGAACATACCCACCTCCAATCTGTCAGCCTTCTGGGGTTCCTATACAATAAGCCCTAAGTAGTGAGAGACATCTGACGAAGCACATAATAGGTGTGTCTCCGTACACATTGTCGAGCAAAAGTCGAGTAAAGTTCAAGCTGAGAGAGTGAAATTACATTCTATAATAGTGTCAAAAGTACGGAAACGACTTCATGAGAAGCATGGTAAAATTACACATTAGATTTTTGACATTATTCTCAAATTTCATTTCACTCTCTCAGCTTGAACTTTACTCGACAATGTGTGCGGAAACACACCTATAGTATAACTAGACAAGGTAATGTTAGGGCTGAATGTGCTCTCTTCTTATAGCGTTTTCTTTCGTTTCTTTTTGGAAATTATGACCTCTTGAGAAAAAAAATAGTGACCTCTGCAATTAAATCATGTTCTTTTCTCGAAAATGTTGACCTCAAAAGAAGAAAAAATTCGGAATTCTCAAAGAAGGCAGAAAGAGGGCAGAAAAAATGCAAAATATTTCGAGAAACGAAAACGCCATCTTATCTTATCTTATCTTAGTGACCATAACTGTCAAACTCAACCATTTTGGTATTTTTACCAATTTTTGCTTTCATATTGCATTCTCATTGGTTGCAGATTTTATATTAGTATATTGTAGGTAGTGTTAGGGCGGAGAACCGGTGACCGAAATTGTCAAAACGAAGTTGACAACTCATGCAAAATCTGCAAGCAGTGAGAATGCAATGAGGTAGCGAGAATTGGCAGAAATAGCAAAATGGCTAAATTCGACAGTTATGGTCACTAGGAAAGAGGGCACATTCAGCCCTAACACTACCTAGTCTAGTTCTGCCATGATTGAAAGTTACTACAAATGAGTACAGAAACAGACCTATTAGGTCTGACACTGCACAACACAAACAATCAATATTAGAACAGCTCACGCGGCACCACACCACACGACACAGTTCTTACTGACGATTGGAAGATAGCACAGAAACAGTTCTATCTAAACAGTGCTATATAAAAATATTCTTTTTACTATGTATTTACAACAAAAGACAATTTAATTTTAATTCTATTTCAGATTAAATGTTATAAAAACTAAAAAATACGTGATTTAACAATCAAGAAGTTTAGGCACAAGTGAAAAGTAATATTGTTTTATCATCAGGGTGAGTATATTTTGAGTCATCTTATACTTAGTTAGGCCTCCTTTGGCCATAATTACCTCCTCCAAATGTCAACGCATGCTTCTCATTAAATTTTAAAATTTTATGTCTCCTCAGGTGTTATTTTTGACCATTCGGTGCGTATGGCCTCCTTGAGCGAATTTTTAACGTTATGTGGTGATTGCGAATTTTTTGCAGTAAGTGCCAAATATGCTGGATGGGGTTCATATAAGGTGAGTGCGATTGTGTTTTGAGCTGCTTACAGTTTTAGATTAGCTATTCCTGCACAAGATAAGACGAATGTTTTGGGTCGTTATATTGTTGAAATAAATATTGTTTCCCAGTTAACCCCAAATTTTCAACACGGTGCCAAATTTTAATTTAAAATATTCATATTAAGTTTCTTACCCATTTTCTCATTAATAAAAACAAGATTCATAACTCCAGATGCCACCACACCCCCCTAAACCATAACATTGCCACCACCGTGTTTCACTGTGTTAATTGTATTATTTTCCTGCTGCTCTTTGTTTGGCTTTTTCTATATTTTTTGAGCTCCATCAAAACCAAACAAATTGTATTTGAATTCAGCACTAAATATAACGCAATCGCAAAATAAATCTGGCTCATTCACGTGGAATTTTGTGAACTAAAGCCTCTTTTTCTTGTTTGTAGCTGAAATAAACGGCTTGTGCCGAGAAACTCGTCAATGATATACAGCTTTATTTAGTATATTTTGAATTTTTTGAGCATACAAATTTTTTTAAACCGTTACTGCATTTCATGGCATAGTTCACCAGCCAAAATCTTTGGGTTTTCAGCAACTGCAGCCGCTACAAATCGCTCCTGTCATGGCGTATATGTTTTTGGCTGCCCAGATCGGGTCTTCGCTCTACTTTACCAGTATTTACATAATGGTTTATGATGTTACGCACACTTGAATATGATCTCTGTACTATTTTACCGGTTTCGCGACATGACTTTTTCTGTGCGTAAAGATTTGTTATTATTTTACGAACGTCAGCCGAAATTTCGGTGCCGCTGACATTTTTCTCAATATATTACGAAATCAAGATCAACACTAACTTAAATCAATTGACATTTGGTAGAGAAATAAAAAAGATCAAAGAAAACTTGAATATTACCGTTATATTCAACCTGAAATAAAGTTGAAATTACATTATCTTTTGTTGTAAATATGTAGTAAAACGTTTATTTTTGAAATGTTCATACTATTTTTTTTAGTGAAGTAGAAAAAATTTTACTAACATTTCTAATAGCTTCGTGCTTAAACTTTTTTATTAGACACGGCGTATCACAACGATTTCTGATGAAGCCTAAAGCAGGGTCGAAATTGCAATAAAATCAGCTAGTGATGTTTTCCTTTTCATATTGAGAAAAAAAAACGATGTTGTTTCTTTGGGAAAATTCGTTAGAGCAATTAATTGTTCTTACTTGACCTAAAACATTTAGAATTTGTATTTAAATCATATAATATCAACATAATTTGTACAAATTTTTAAAATTTTTTGACTACGCGAACAGACCTCATAAAATATAATAAATTAATTGGACATGTCAGCCCTAGAAAGGTCCTTCACCGAGCTTTTATTAATCAATTGTGTTGTGTAAGTATTAAAGGTTTAAAAACAAATTATTGAGAATTGAACCTACCAGTTTTATGACGACTCCGAACGGCTTATGTTCTCAAGAAGAAAACTACTACAAAGTTTACCCTCTGATTTTGTCATTGTCTGCAGAGGTGGCATCCGAACAGAAATATTTATGCATATACCCAGTAAACCACGGCCGCCTTTATATATGTATATAATTTTACATAACTGTTTTTTTTAGGAGCTGCGCCGAAATTTTGTAACAAAAATTCGGTTGAGTGAACCAGATGCCTTTGCAGTTATTAGAAATTTAAAATTTTTGTAACAGAATTTAAGTACTTATTTTACTACTACTTTATGCATCACAAACCCGAACGCTGAGAAGTACAGATGAAAAGACTTTAGGAGCATTCGAGAGGAAGATCCTTCGTAAGATCTATGGACCAATCTGAGTCAATGCTGAGCACCGAATACGGTGGACATCGACATAGTCAAGTGCATTAAAATCAAGCCGCTTCGGTGGATAGGTCATGTTCATGGCGCATGAAAGACGTTGTTCCAGTCAAGAAAATATTCGATTCGGTACCCAGCGGCAGTCAACGAAGAAGACGACCGAATCTTTGTTGGAAAGACCAAGTAGAGGACGAGCTGACGAACATTAGAAGTTCCAACTGGCACCAGCAAGCGGAAGACTATAATCGCTGGCGCACATTCTTCGTTAAGGCCAAGATCGACATATGGTTGTAGTGCCAACTAAGTTAGTAAGAGGATACCAAAATGAATACTTCTCGTGCGATTGTTTTCAACCTAATATTTGAGAATATCATCCGATACATCACAGGATCGCAGGTGCATCTGAAACCAGTTTCAAGTCATTTGTGCATTTAACATGAAATTGCTGACTGCAGAAGAGAGAAACAAAACAAATAGGTGCCAATGAAGATAGTTGTTGCTTTAAATCATTGTTGCTAGATGTTACACGAAAGCAACGCGCAGTCAAGGCAATGAAAAACCTGCAATGATATTAGGTGCAATAAATTATTATATTGGAAGCATTTTACCAGGAAGCGAATTTTAATAAAGAATTTGTGTTTCTTGTAAGGTGGCAGATAGGAGAGAAACTTGAATAAAGAATTTGTGTTTCTTGTAAGGTGGCAGATAGGAGAGGGTGTTTTCAGACCAGCTCTTAACACTTGGCCTACTCTAGGTGCGATTCAATAGAGATATGAACTATTTTTCTTAAGACTTTTATTTTTGTGTGTGGACTCCCCAGTAGGGTGACAAATAGAGGGTGTTCGGATGAAATTTTTGAGGTAAAAAATATTTGAATCAGCTAATACGTCTCTAGAGGCCAAAGCAGTATCTCCTCAGTATCTCCTTTTTTTCGTATGGGTACCTCCAAAAGGATGTGCTAAGAAATGTTGGGGGTTAAAAATAAAAGGACCAGCTCCTACATTTGACTCCTCTATGCGAACGTTTTTAAAAAAAGCTATTTTAGCCATTGCTCTTTTGTGTTTTGCAAGAGCACTCCCAGAAGGATGACAGGTACGGGTGGGTTTTTCTTGAAGAATTTTTGGGGATGAAAAAGCAGATCGTTGTGATATATTTAACCCTTCTAGGTATCAACCCGGTAAAGCTGTCACTCAGGCATTCGACTTCAAAGCGGAAGTGAAATTAAATCATAATTGAATTTGATATATCGAGAGCCTATATTCATTTTCCTTTATCTGTATTTTAGGCATTTTTTTTAATGCCAAAATGTGAACTAATTTTTGCAAGACCTGTTTATTGTATCCAGATTGTTCGCATTTTCGAGATTGAATTTTTTATTTAAAAAATTAATGTTTTTGCTTAAATCTTAAAACTTTTTGTTTTACTTTTGATTCTTATTCTTTGATATGTCCGTTACTAAGACGTTTACTAATTCGAGCTGTTCACTATTTCGGGGGTTTGTTATATCCAGATTTGACTGTATATGGAACACCAAATATCGAATTCAATTCGAATTCAATCGATTTACTTCCACTCGGAAGTGGAATTCATCACATGCCTATTTACTTTTACTTCACTGCTTACTCTTACTTCTTCACAGCATCAACTGAATCCTTAGGTGACATTAAAGCGCGCTGCCATTCAATCGCGTCGGAAGCGAATTTCATCTGGGGGGGCAGTTACACGAAATGGTGGTGCAAAAAAAAGTTCACCAAAATTTCTTCACATGAAACATGAAGAAGACAGAAAGAAGAGGAAAATATATAATACAAAAATATTATCGTTGTAAAAAACTGATATTTTGAATAACTTTTCCTTTTAAATTGTTTATCTAGCTAAAAAAGTGGGGGGCAACTGCCCACCTTTCCCCCCGCTTCCGACGCCAATGCTGCCATTTGACTAAATAAGAGATATAGTCATAATTATTGTTGGTTATACAAAAAATGTTTCGTGGCAAAAAAAATGCGCCTAAAAATTCGATTATGTGGCTTAAAATTTAAGAATGCAACCTCATTTTGTACTGGAGTACAAAAATGGTATTTTTTACACAATTCTCGCTTGAATTGCACAGCAAAAAATACGAAATTAGGACATCTAAATAAGTTTGCACATGCTTAGAATCATGGTATAAGGATAGAGGTAGCTGCAGCGCTGACTGTGCTCTCTTTCCATACTGCCATGTCTGTCAAATTCAGCTGTGTGGCGAATGGAATCAAAAGAAAAGAAATAAAAAGTTTTGCTTGTTTGGTCATTTCCGCCAGTATGCTCTCATCTGGTGCATCTACCTGTATTCTTCTACCATGCTTAGAATAAATGAGTTTTTTGTGCTCCTATGGCGACATTTTATAACTTAGAAAACTATGATGTTCGACAATTTGTTTTGTTTTAGTTTTCTCATATAATATTTATAATGCTATCTCGCTTCGATCTTTGATTAAATATTGAAATTATATTATATCGCCACTGGAAAGTTGTCGAAAAGCACATAGCTGATTTTTAAGCGCAGCGTCAATAACAGCTTAGAAAAGATTTTTGTTTCTGATGTAAACTTAAATAGAACTTAAATAAATATCTGTTTTGATTTGAAAGTTTCCCACAGTTCAGCGTACTTGAACCGAAATAGCTCTGTTTAGACAGGAGTTGGAGAATTCAGATTTTTGCCGTACTTTGTAATATTTGAGCACTTTGTGCGGGGTAAATTTTCTCCGATTTAAAATTTAACTGTTTGCACATGACAACAGAAGAAATAAGAGGATGTCTTACACCGCGGTCCAATTTTTTAAATTTCGTCAAAATAAGGGACTGTTCAATTGAGTGTTAAAGCAGAAGATAGCATTTGTGTCTCTGTGTACAAAGATTTCGTTAGGAAGGTTTGTTAACCCTCTACTGCACGCATTATGATCCAGATAGAAAAAAGAAATTATTTTGTTGGATTTATGTTTGGAAATTTATGTTGGATTTATGATTTCATGAGTTATACATGTACAGTTGTAAAACAATCACTTAAACATAAGTCAGTAGGCTATAAGCTCTATAAAAAAATACAAGTAAACTTACTTACAAGTAACTTAGAAAAAACAATGTTATAGTTTCTGATTTCAGTTTTTCTGAACTGAAAATAAAAAACCACACGTACTGATAAACTTAACTGAGATTTTCTTAGCAGCTGTGTAAAAAAAAGAGACAACAACATTTACCACATATTGACAAGCGTCTACTAATGCATTTTAATAACTTTTTGTAACTTCTAATATCCGTTGGAAATTCGAATTTTAAAATGAAAAGCCATATATGGCTTCGTGTGCAGTAGAGGGTTAAGAACAGTTTTATGCATTTTTTTCGGATAAATTTTACTGGGATTAAACTAAGTTAATTCCAAAAGAGAAAAAAATACTAAAAATTACGATATTTCCAGACTATTGAAATTAATTCATTTTTCGCTCTTATGAAATTCATCCATACACAATTTACAACTCCATGATCCTTCCGGAGGAGTTATTAATGGGGGCGATAGACAGTACATATGGTATCCGCGATCACAATCATCGCAGAACAACAGCTGATCATCGTTGTCTGAGGTGCCACAGATCGAGCAATACTTGCACTCAATGCATTGCCAACGATAACGTTTCACGGATATAATCATGTTCGGCGTGAACTGCAAACACGATGGGTGGCCAGATCGGCCACAATCGGAGCACGATACTAGCTCTTCGGGTAGATTTGTTTTCTTATTCTCGCGCTGGTCGCCTAAGCAGAAATCGCAGTAGGGCGATGGTTGCGCTACTTCACGATCGGGACGCAACTTGCTTTTAACGTCTTTTTTGGGACTGACTGTTGCAACGACAATTGGCGCTGAAGTGACGCTAACAGAAGTAGCCGCAGTTGTTGTAGCTACAGCGCTTGTTACAGTTGTAGTTTCAGTAGTGGCAATCGATGTTATAGCAGCTGCAGCAGCAACACCAGGAGCAGCAGTAACGCTTGTTTCATTGGCAACGATGGCGTCATTAGTGCTTGGCTTATCCTGATTAGTTGATGCTGTCGAGTTATTGGGTATTAAAATTCCCGGCTGTGAGGTCTCATCTGTTGTTGCAGTGGGAGAAGCTGAATTTGAATTGCTACTAGCTGCGTGAGCTGAGCTAGTTGATGCATTTGCAGTAGCTGCAGCGGCGGCAACAGCAGCAGCAGCCGCAGCAGCAGCTGCAGCTGTGACACTGTTACCGCTAGCACCTCCACGACGACGTCGATCACCACCGCTCTCGCCATCGCCACCAGTAGTGCGGCGGCGACTACCTGATGAATACAGAAAAAATAATAGATAAATATTATTACAGTGAAACATCTAAAACCTACCACCACCTTTACGACCACGTTTAGGTGTGACTTCCAAGTTCGAGGTACTCTTTCGAGCTGGTCTAGAGCTACGTTTACGTTTGCCGCGGCTGGTATAGGATTCATCAAAATCAATATCAGACTCAAAGTCCTCTTCGAAGTCATCAACATGATGGTAATGCGACATATCCATATCTTCGTGGAACCACTCTTTTTCAACATTAGCATGCGAGTCCTTGCTATCATTATCACCGGAAGCACTCATGGAGTTTCCATCATTTGCGGCAATTGCTGAAAGGGCAACAATTGGTTTTCAATGAAGATATGTCGTCTATCATTTTTTTTTATTTCAATGTGTGTGTGTCTGTAAAAATTGCGGAATCCAAGTAAAGTAATGAAACTGAGAAATTTTTGGATTAAGATCAAATATCCGTTGCGAGTTCATTCTTAGATAAACATGACTTCAAGTATCTCAATCGCAAAAGTAGCGGATTTCGGCAGTATTGACCACAGGTTAATCTTTTCTATAACCTTCTTGAAATACTGCATCTTTTCCTTTGTCTTTGTTTTTTTTCTCCAAAGAAAAACATACAAAAGACAATGGAGAACAACACTTTACAAATGCAGAAGCAGCTTATTTATGAACGGACAATGGAAAAAAACGTTATGTAAATATAAAAAGGAAGCAAAACTGGATACTTGCAGTCTGAGCAAGGGGTTATAGGACAGATAATGGTAAAGTGGGAGGGATGAGAAAAATAAACAAGAAGTAATTTAAACACAACACAAACACAGAGGAAAAAGAGCAATAAATAAATAAAAATATACAAAAAAAAAAAATAAGAAAAAAGTAACACTCTGATATATGTCTACTGGTGCATGTGGTGGGTGGAGATGTAATACAGAGTTTAAGAAATCAGCCTTAGGATAAAGAAACGAGCAGAACAACATCATAAACCACCCAAGTGGACGGGTGACAGACAGTCAGCATTGCGGAGGGTTGCAAATCTTATTGTAAATGGTGCAGAAATTTATCGATTTTTTTTCTGCTACAATTTTATATATAAATCATATGAAGTATTTTACTAAACATTCGAAATCTTTGGCTTATCTGACTCACCTGCACTTTCTACCTGGTGATGATGATCGCGCACCGCTGCTGCACCAATTAACTGATGATGCTGATGCTCCCGATACTGATATGTTCTGTAGCTGTTATGATGATTGAGCAGATATTGGCGTTTTGGTTTGCGCCAGCGGGCCGAGGGATAGGTATAAATCTGGCCTTCGCGGAAACCGGGCATACGTTGTTTTTGCTTCATAAACAGCGCACAATGAGTTTGAGCAACGCCCGTCTGAGGATCTAGGAAAGGCATCCGAAGACGGCGTTCAATGCAGAGCCGTGTATTAAAAGTTTCACTATTTTCAAGGATTTCCTTGTAGGCAGAGTCGTTTAGGAAGTTTTGGATTTTCTCGAAGTTTGCAATGTTGACAATTTCAATGTCGGAAGTCATGATTGATGGAACAACGCGCCACAGTAGATGTTAATGCGTAACTATGGTAGACGACAGCAGCTCTTGGGTAGGGTAGGATGAAGTATTCAAACTACTTTATTTCACAAAAATATTCAAATCCGCAAAATAATCGTTTCTTCAAAATTTGTAAGAATGTTTATTTTTAAAGAAACTTATGATATTTTACTTAACAACCTTTTATTATTGCGTTCACTTTCGATTAATTTGCATTTTTTTCACCCAGAAACAAGTTTTGTCTCTTCACCTTTGTGTATTTTTATGAATAAAGCTGTTATCCACTGAACAATTGCAGTAACTGAGTTTAGTTTGACATTTTTATATTGACCACCGATTAGTAGTGCTTAGACGATACTACATGTTGTCATGCCTGTTACCAAGCGTTTCCACTGCCCGAACGAACGAAGTAGGAACAAATAAAACAGTAGGGGTATTCACGATTCAGTGCACTTTCCTGTGCAGTTGAGGCTTGTGCACTTTACACAAACAAAATACAGGTATGTGAAAAATCTGCACAAGTACATTTCTACTATTGCCTTAAGCTTGAGGACTTGAGCAGTTGTGCACTTGTGAGCATTGAAAAATTTTGACAGATATGAAATAGTGATGGTAGTGTGTTCACGAAAACCTAACTGCACAACTACACAAGTCCTGAACTGCACTGCCAAGTGCACTGAATCGTGAATACCCCTATAGTTCTTTAGTCTTAAGTTTTTAATTTATTTTGTTCCTATTTTGTTTTTTCCAACGTTATTATGTTGGTTCACATAGTCCTACATGTTGTCACGCTTGGTAGGACAAGCCTCGTATTTGACCGTTCGAACGCTCGATACAGCCGACTGACAACATGTTGGCTTGAATTTGAAAATTTTCAAATTCAAGGTTTGACGAGCAGCCATCCTACAAATGTGAACACGTGTTGGACGAACACGCCAAGCATCGCCATTTAAAATCTAATGGTGAAGACAAGATAACATAAAAAGTTAAGTATACAAAAATAGAAACGCAAAAAATAAAGCATAAAAAGAGTTTTTGGCTACTGGTAGTAGTACAGCCTGTAGTACAAAAATATTGGTAGTACAGCTACTGCCAAATCTACGACATGTTGTCTTCACGAATTTTTTTAGCCAAATGAGGTTTGACAGCATATGTGATCGTTTGGCCGCTAAGCAAAATTTACAGTTATTCACCCATCACGCCAGGCATGACAACATGTAGGATCATGTGAACCCCGCTATTAACTAAAATTTCAACAAATCTACTACTCTATTCCATAGAAATAAAAGATAAGGAAGTGGTGTTATACTCACACACACTGTACGTGTGTAGAAGGAATTTTCGTCGCTGAGGAAGAGAGATAGAGCGTCGTTATTTGACATAAGTTCTTCCCGAGCAAAAAAAAAATCTATTTGTGAGGAAGAACATCTGTCAAAACACAAGTTCTGCTTCATGAGCGCATTCATTATTTAGGGTGGCAAGGGCCTTAATTTTTTTTTTATATTGGGATAAGCTTTATTAGTTATTTATTTGTTTACAATATCTTTGAAAACTTGACATGAAATTAAAGTGGATTAGCAACCTAAGGTTACAAGCTATAACTAGGTATTTTTATATAAAAAACTAATAAAAAGCCCACAGTTCGAAAAAAACTACACAAAACTATTTATTTTAAAAGAGTTTAATTTGGTATGTATTTTAGTTGTTAAGTTTTTGTGTTATTTTAATATCAATTAAATAGTTTATAAAAAATAGTTTATTGAAATGAATTTTTAAAAAATCATTAAAAGTAACTTTTGTTGTTTCAGTCTCATTCTGAGTTCATGTCTTTTACATTATTTTAGCAATGCTTTTCTCTGTAAAAAAATTGGTAACGCAACATATTATATAACGGTGGTATATAAAAATTGCATAGTAAGCATACATCTAAAAAATAAAAAAAAATTTACGCCTTCATTTACTACATAATTGAATGCGGCCCTGTTTGAATGTTTTTGTGTTTGTGTCAACTTCACTGTGTTTGTAAAATACTTCATTCCACTTCAACTACACCGCTTCCTTATATTTTACTTCTATGCTCTATTCATAAAGAAACACCGGATTCGACCAAAATGTTCGAGCTTCAACCGATCAGAGCGAACGATGCATTTCCACTGCACGAATAGGGGGTTTCGGACGATCCGACATGTCGGACAGATATGGCATGCTTGACGACAAGTCGGACTATTCGAAAGCAAATAGGACCGACAAGTCGGACGAAAATCAAAAAGTTTTGATTTTTCTGCCGGTCGGACCGACATGTTGGGCATGAGAACGCAAGTCGGTCCGACTTGCTGCATTTTTTCATTTCAATAAAAGCGTCAGCGGGTGAACAGCGACGAAGCGGAAAAATATTGTAGAAAAATAATATGAACAACATTAGAAACATTGAATTATGGATATTATTAATTAAAATTAATTAAAATTTTTTTAAAGTATGGAAAATAACTGGGCATCTTAAAATTGCTTAGCTATTATGCTGATGTGTTTAGTTTGAGAGCCTGCAATGGAATGAAGTCGTCGTACTGTCGGACTGTTCGAAAGCGCAAAGAAACTAGAATTTGCATTTAAAATCAAGTATTATTTAAATTCCAACATTTAGAATTTGTATTTAAATCATAGAAAATCAACATAAAAATAAATTTTTAATTTTCTCTATTGTTTAATTCAGCAACAGCTATTGGACGTCTTTGTAGTCTAGTGGAGAGTGCGCTAGACTATCAACCCAGAGGTCCCTGGTTCGAATCCGGACTCAGGCATGGTTCTTTTCACTTTCTTTGTTCTTTCCTACATTTAAGAATTATAAAAATCTAAAAATCCACAACAAAATTGTGGAAAATGTGGAGTTAAAAGGACAAGAACACAACTAAGGGCTGGAAATGCTTGCCCGAGGCCAAGGCATAACACTAGCCCCGGTTAAAAGCGATTAAAATTATCTTTCACGGTTGTTTCATATATTCAATAATTCACATATGGTTCCAATCAGTTCCTCTAAATAATCAATCCATTTCCTTTCAGGTCAAAGACTAAACCTTGTTTGTATGTATGTTTGTAGCATTCCTTGGTTCTTTGATGTTTAAAAAAAAAACATAGGTGGCAAAAACAAAAATAATTGCTGCAACATGGTCAAAGATAAGAGCAAAGTTATATAACAACAATGCGCCTAAAATTAATAAAAACAACAATTAAAGAGCAAAAATAGTTAATTAGTTTTATGATCTATTAAATTATTACATGAGTTAAATTGCGAACTTTAGATCAAGTAAGTTTTGTGATTAGATCAAGTAATCATTCAAAGACTACTGAAGAGGAAAATTTAGCGATTTAAGAAACGGACTGTCTAGTCAGCTAAGTGATTGACTCTATACAGAGTTGTTGTTGATCTAAAGCTCGCAATTTAATTCATGTAGTAATTTAATAGATCATAAAACTAATTAACTAACTATAGCGGAGCACGTCCAAATAAGTTTAATTAATTTCAAATTAATTAAATATTCTAATAATTGATCAATTTCGGTCAAAGTCATGTGTAATTGAACATTTGGTTGTGAAAATAGCCACCTTTCAGTAAGAACACTAGCTTCTGGCGAAGCAAAAAACTCGTTTCATTCCTATGGTGCATTTCAACAAACTGTCGAACACCAATGAATCTTGAAATAAATAAAGAAGCAACTAGAGCAGATGGCAGCCTTGGTAAAGTTCTTGGCGGTGATCTTTGCCTACTGCTTTGAAATGTCATATGATTAGCAGCCATACAATTCAAAAGAATGAATTACTAAATCTGCGAAGTCATATACTAATTTAAACTGTGAGTTGATCACAGCTTAATCACTCAAAGAAGAGGAAAATGTAGCGACTTCCCAAACAGACTTGTCTAGTCCGCTAAGTTATTGACTAGTAGACTATACAGAGTTGTTGTTGCCTTCTTGAAAAACTTACTTGATCTAAAGTTCGCAATTTAATTCATGTAGTAGCAAAAATAGTTCAGATAAGGATTGGGATGGCGGTAGTTACCAACAGGTGCAGCAGACGCAAACTTAAAACTAAACGTCCACTTTTCTGGGGATAAGCGTGGAGTAAAGCAAAGCGCACTAGGTTTAAGCTAGATTGGGCTGAAATTCTGGCAGTGGATTTGTTTCGAGTACGAGATGGTTTAAGTGAAAAAAATTATGCCACACCCCCACTATCGCCTACAATTAAACAAAAATTAAATATTTAAAACGGTTTTGGTCGAGTTAGACTAAAATTTCATAATTTAGTCTAAAATATTATTAAAATTTAGTTAAAAAAGGTGAATATATAAAAAAAAAAATTTCCGAACAGCATAAAAATTCGTATATGGCAGTAAGGTGGAATGCGGCAGGACAACGTCTAATAAGAATGCTGTATATATCAGAAGGTTCTGATCGTCTTGCATTGATGTTTCAAAAGGAAACGTCTGGCATGTGTTTTTTCACAAATTAACAAAACGATAATAAAAGATTCATTGAATTGGGTCAGTACAAAGTCTTTTGGGTTCACTGTAAATATATAGATAAGGAAATAGATTAAAACATAGATTTATGTATATAACTTTGAAATGGTTTGAAATATTTGAAAATGTTTTGCACAGAAATTATTTTTCAAGCTGTAGAACATTATAAAAAATATAACAATATTTTAAGCAAATTAATTTTCATCAAAAAATCATAGGAGGGAGGATAGGTGGCCCATGATTTTTAATGATAGGAACTGTTTATGTGTCAAAATGGAGCAATTTTTGCAGATAAATGATGCTATATGAAAGAGTAGGGACAATAAAAATTAAAAAAAAATTACAACAAAAACAACTTTTGACCTATTTATGAGTACAAATTGGATATTTTATATGTTTAGTGAAAACAATATAAAACATTGCATTGATGAGGTAACGTTGAACCTTTTCTCATTTTCCCAATTTACTTAATTGAACTTTCAGACAATGAAAACTTGATGAAAAGCGATTTGAAAATGGCGGAGATGTTTGCTTGCTAAGTCAAAACTGGAAATTTCAATAGTTTTTTCTCATTCTGAGTCTTAAAAATGTGTTTTACTGAGAAAATCTATAGTTTTTGAGATATCGGAATAATTTTGATGTCATAATGATGGGATTTTCTTAACATACCTACTATCCGTACAAAATATTTCCGGAAATGCTTTAATTTACCTTTTTTTTTATTTCGTACAAAAATGCGTTGTGCTGAGAAAATCTATAGTTTTCCAGATAACGTCAAAAGTTTGATGTCATAATAACGGATTTTTTTTTAATTTAGTAAGAATATATTTATGTTCAGAATCTATGTTAAAAAAATTACATTCTTGATTAGAAATTTTAAAAATTTTCTACCCAAGTTTTTTATAACCCTGTTATGCAAGACATTTTCAAAAGTCAAAAACAAAAAAAAAAAGCCAGGCAAATCATAAAAATAACCGTTTAAATAAGGTATTCAAATTAAATAAAGTAAGTTTTTAATATCAATACCATTTTTTCATAATTAAACAAAACAAACACAATAATTTTTATATTTAACATTTGATTTAATACAACTTAATACTTTAATTTTAAGATATAGATTTGACATGGTAAGAGTATTAAATATTTTTTATTGCAGGCGAAGCAGTGGGTATTTGATAGTATACAATAAAAATAATTGCGCACTTGCAACAAAATCAAACAACACTTTAAATATTCTTCACAGCAGGATCAGAAGTAAAGTAGAAGACATGGAAAATGCAATCTGGTTTAAAAAATACAATGCACAGGTGACGGGTCTGACATATGCAACAAAGTATATGTTGGCACAACAAAATTAAAATTAAAAACCAGACTAGCATTGCACAAATCTGACTTAAAGTCCAAACATGAACACAAAACAGCGCTTTTTTTTAAGACTGAACTAACGCTCAGGGGATGCCCCCTATAAATGCATAAGCATTGTGTTGATTCGAAAGATAGGTAATAGTTAGTTGGAGGGTGGATAGATGGAGTAGTATCGGTGAAGATTTGTTTTAAATTTGCACAGCTCAAAACTGCCAGGAAATACGCTCGCAGGGAGACTATTCCACAACCTTACCGTGCGAGTAAAAAACGAATTCTCTCGGTAATGAGAGGTTCTGTTGGACATCGAGGCAATGGTAAAGGGGTAGACTTGAACAGCTGCCCGAGTGGACCTGAGAAACACTCGAGCTGGTCGAGTCAGGCCATGTTTCTCCCTTGAACACTTCCCATGGAAGTACCTGTACAGAAGGCTTAGGCAACCAACATTGCTCAAAAGAGTTGAGAGTGGATGAAATACTTTCATCCCCTATCTAATATATCGCACGACGTTGAATTCGATCCAGAAGCTCCAAATTAGATCTTGAAGCCCCCGACCAAATGTGCGAATTGTACTCCATTTTCGACCTAATATATGAGGTGTAGATCATGCGAAGATCAGCTGAAGTGAAATATTTTTTGCACCGTTTAAAAAAACCTAGGCACTTAGCCGCTTCATATCGTACATTGGATCGATATGCCCAGAACGTCAAGAGCGGCTGATTCTACAAGATCCACACCATTTATATAGAGGGGAGCTAATGGGCAATCCATCCGCTTGTGGGTTAAGAGGCAGCACTGAGTATTGCTTGCATTAAACTCTACCCTATTAGCAAGACCCCACTTGGAGATTTTTTGAAGATCATTTAGGAGTGAATCAATTGGTTCAATTCAGCTCAACATATTGCCCAACAGGTGTCAGTGGGCCCTAGTGACGTAACCAAGCCGGGTTGTGGACATTGAAATCGCCTGCTACAACGATCTCACTGTCAGAAAACAACCCCAAAATGTGCGTAATTGAATCAGAGAGAGAGTCCAGTTTGTTAAAAGTGGGCTCCCTCCCTAGATTCGGACTTCTATAAATAAAACAAAAATGAAGCAAGTGCGCGCGAAGCCTGAACCTAACCCATATTGAGCTAAACTCTGGATCGGTCACGTTTAGACTCCTCTCACACTGGTACGCTACATCCGTTCTTACAAAAAGCGCGATGCCCCTATGCTAAAAAAACAATGGCAGTAAGCGATACCCAGGTAAATGAAAATCCAGTGGATCTGCATCCTCGGCCACCTGGGTCTCGCTCAGTGCCATTATTTGAGGCCTATGTAGTGTACAATGTACATAAACCGAGAAAAAATTCGCTCTCAGTCCACGAATATTGCAAAAATCTATGCGAAAATGACCCGACATTTCCGCACCATGCAAAGATCAAACAAATAAGGGCATATAAGGTGATTGGTTACGGCTGCAAGAGAATTGCACAACATGAGCAATATAAAGAGTACTAAAGCAAGTGTTATGCCTTTACTTCAGCACAATTCAGCCCACTGTGCAACCCTACCTGCAAACGTTACTAATGGGAGAGGATAGCGGAGAAGACGGACACGAAAGTAACAACAATAACTTACACAGCGAGGAGCATAGAAAAGCCCCTCGCGTGGTCGGCAAAAAAAACTGATTCGGTCCAGCGATGTTGATGCTGCAGCTGGCGGCTCTCAGAAAAACAGGTTTAGCTGCTGTGTTGTTGTTGTTTCTTAAGTTTATGGTTTTATTGCTTTCTTTATACATATATTTTTTTTTCTTTTAGGCACTTATAGTTTTAGTTGAATTTTTTATTTTTATTTTAACTAAAGTTCGCAGAAACAAACAGTTTTAACACGTTTGCCATGTTGTAAGCAACAATAAACACACGACGAAGCATTTTAAACAAACAATTAAAAATTACTTGCGGCCCACTGTTTGCAAAACAATCACTCACCAGATTTTGCAACCACAAAAATACCGCAACAAGAGACAAACTACGTGAGGAGGTATACACTGGAAATGCTCCACATATTAAACACACCAACAATAACACGATTGAACTAAAAAACGGACACCGACAATTGTTCTCATATTTACAAATATTTGACAAAACGTAAACACAGTAAATGATGAAGGTGGCAAACATCTGTTTTCGACGCGGCTTAGCATAAAAGGCTTTTTAATTTTTTTTAAAAATAGTTTAAAAATAAAAAACTGTTTGTGATGCTCTTTTATACCAATAATTTATAAAATTTCACATTTTTTTGTGGTAAGTTTTATGGTTTTCTTGTATTTGTATTGTGATTAATGCTATGCGTTTTTCTTATATATTTTATAGCTCTGATAAAGGCCCACAAAGTGAGCCGAAATATCGTGTAATAAAAACAAAAGAAGATAAAATTAATTGTCTTTTTATTTACGGCCAAAGCCCAACTAAAAAAAAAAAAACAACAGAATGGCCGAAAAACAACAACAATCAACTCAAAGGTCCACGGTTCGAATCCGGGTTCGGGCATGGTTCTTTTAGCTTTCTTTGTTCTTTAATACATTTAAGAATTATTGAAACAAAAATTTTTAAAACACAGCTAAATTGTAGAAAATGTGAAGTAAAAGGACAGAAACAACTAAGGACTGGCAATACTTGAAGAGGTTAAGGCATAACACTAGCTTCGGTTATAAGCAATTCAAATTGTCTTTCACGTTTGTTCCGCCTCATCGATAATTCACGAATGGTTCTAATCAATTCTTCCTCTAATAATCTCTCCCTCTCCTTTCAGGTCAAAGACCAAACGTTGTTTGTATAAGGCGCATGTCTTCGTTCTTTGGCCTTTTAAAAAATCTTTAGAGAAGTAAGCTTCATAAATTATAAAACAGCAAGAAATTGTTTCGCCATCGCACGATGCTATCTTCTTGAACTCTGAGAAGCAATTAAGCTCATCCGATATGTAGGATAGTCCGAAAGCTCGAACAGACTTTCCCGTTATTCTGACGTCCTACATGTCCATCCTACATGTAGAAAAGTCCGGAACCCCCTTTTGATTTTTACGCAACCAGTTGCACAAAGCGCAAAAACCGGGCACAGATGGCACAACTGAACTGCACAAACTCCGATTTGAGCAAATAATTTATAAGCGATGTGTAGCTCAAAATTGCATTTTAACAGAATCGCTAAAATTTTGGATAGCATAGGTTAGATTAGGTTAAGGTGGCGGACGGTCAAAGACCGACCCACATAGACCAGATATTTGGTCCATTGTGATACCACAAGGGATCACTCCTCCTCTCCCAAGCACTGTCCTGAAACCAACCTGAACTAATTATAAAAAGCAGTAGACGCTTAACGTCTACCTCTTCCAGATCCCAGAGATCATCAAAAAAGAGGCTACCTACAAAGAAGATGCGATACCGACTCTTCCTCATCCCTGCAACTTCTGCAGAAGTCATTCACATGATGCCCCATTCTAAGGGATTGCCTACCTATAAAACAGTGTCCTGTTGTAACGCCTATCAGAATAGAGATATCTTTCCTCGCCAATTGAGTGAGCTTCGTCGTTCGTTTTTCAGTAAAACTAGGCCACATCTGTCTAGCTGTATTAGATGTGGTGCTATGCTTCCACCTGAAATTAGCCATTGCTGTGGCATGCCCAATGGTCTTGGAGCCAGGTTGCAAACCGCAAGTGGCATGACCAATGTTTCCATGTCAGGCAGCAGCATTGCCACTGTACCTTCTCTAGCGAGCTCAGCCTCTCTACAATTTCCAGGAATGTCCGTATGCCTTGGTACCCAGATCAGATTAATGTCAAACATGTCGGCCATCTCATTTAGTGACGAGCGACATTTAAGGTCTGTTGGTGATGTTAGGAATACACCTGCAAGGGATTTAATAGCTGCTTGGCTGTCCGTAAAAATGTATATATCTTTAGTATTTCTTCACCGAGTATTAGTGCTAATCCGTGGATTATACCAGTTATGGTATTTAGTTTGTACACCATGAACTGGTCTAATCCACGGATTAGCGCTAATACTCGGTTAAGAAATCGGCAGTAGGTGACTCAACGGCCAGGAGATTTATGAGTAGAGGCACTCCTCAGGGGCTGTTCTATCACCTTTTTTATGGAACTTGGTAGTCAATGAGCTTCTGAGGAAAATAGAAAAAGTTGGTTGTAAGGTGATTGCCTATGTGGATGACGTAGCTGTTGATGCACAGGAAAAGTTTCTAAGCACTCTCTCGGAGCTGCTTGGGTCAGCGCTCTCCGATCTCAATAGTTGGGCCAAAAGTTGTAGGCTGGGGTAAGTCCCCAAAAAAACTAAACTGGTCCCTTTTTACGAGGAAATACAAAATTCCGCGCATAGTTCCTTCACGTCTGGATGGCACTCAGCCAAACTTCGTGGAAGAGGCAAAATTCTTAGGAGTTATTTCAAGCGCGTCGGAAGCTAATTTCATCTGGGGGGGCAGTACAAATGGGGGGCAGTACAAATGGGGGGCAGTACAAATGGTGGTGCAAAAAAAGTTCACCAACATTTCTTAAAAGAAACATGAATGTGAATAAACAAATTTTTTATTTTAGTTTAAAATAAAAAAATATAAAAATATATAGAAAATATTAAAATTTCATTATTTTTAAAAGTTCTTCCAATTTCGATATTAGAGATCATTCTTTAAAGGATCTTTCATATGGTTATATGAAAATATAAGAAATAATAGTTGCTTATATAAAGCAAGACTAGGTATATCTTTACATGGTTTAAATGCAATAAGGTACAAAAAGTTATATCAATTTAAATTATTCCAAAATGTTTCTTTCTGTCCTTGCGAGAAACAAACTCTTTCACCACCTCCATCGAATTCAATTCTTCGGTTTTATCTTTGTGAATGTGTATAAGTGCCGCATGAGTGAGTCGTTTCTGTTTCATAGTTGCTCGAAGATACGTTTTAAGTCGTCTTAGTGCACTAAAAGAACGCTCAGATGAAGCTGCTGATGCAGGCACAGTCAAAAGCAAAGCAATAAGTTTTTCAACTTCATTTAATAGTTTTTTTACAGTAACCGAATTTTTCGCAAATTGGGATACAATGTCACTACAATTTCAAGGTGTTTGGCCAGGCAATTGCTTCAGCAATTTCATCTGCAAAAAAGTCATCTGCATAAAGATCAAGTTTTGTTTTTAGATTTTGTTCAGAAGGCACTTTTCCGTTGAAGGCTTCGATTACAATATTTCCCAACGATTCCAGAGTGTCAAGATCTGTTTAAATGTACAATAAGATTTACCAAGTGCCAGTTTACACTAGCTTCACTCAACCGACTCACCGAATGTTAAATCAAAGTGAGTCGGTTGAGTGAAGCTGGTGTAAACTTGCAAAAATAAAAAAAAGTAAAATATCAACCTGTTTGATCGAATCTAGCCGTTATCTTATTTAGATATAGAAGATCTAAAATTTCGAAATAATCTTTTCGTAGCCGATCATATAATGGCAACTGTACTGAAGGAACCGGATTTGATGTTTCTTCAAAGCGTCGAGGTGGATTTTAATCAGCTAATTCACAGTAGGGGCTTTCGCATGGTCCAAAACATTGGACCAACATGGCAGATTGTACAACATGTAGTACCATGCGCAAGCTAAAACGATAGTCGAAATTTTTGGTTTTTTCTGCCGATTGTACAATATTGTACAACTATGTAAAATTACTGCTCAATTGTTAGGGCATCTAAAAGTTGCTTAGCTATTAGCCGGATGTGTTCTGCTTGAGAGCTTGCAATTAATGATGTTGCTTTAAAAGTTGGATCGTTCAAACGCTCAATCAAATAGTCATATTAGTTTTCCATCTAACTGATCGTACAACATGTCGTCCAATATGGAAAGCCCCTAAGAACATGTCAAATTTTTTCTTACCAGAGTTACAAAATTAACAAGCATTAAGCTACATACTTAAGGGTCATTGGCGTCGGAAGCGGGGGGAAAGGTGGGCAGTTGCCCCCCCCCCACTTTTTTAGCTAGATAAACAATTTAAAAGGAAAAGTTATTCAAAATATCAGTTTTTTTACAACGATAATATTTTTGTATTATATATTTTCCTCTTCTTTCTCTCCTCTTCATGTTTCATGTGAAGAAATTTTGGTGAACTTTTTTTGCACCACCATTTGTACTGCCCCCCATTTGTACTGCCCCCCCCCAGATGAAATTCGCTTCCGACGCGATTGTTAAGGGTGCTTTTAAACTGAAGTGGTGGGTTTGCAGTAGAAACTCAACATTTTGTTCTATCTTTTTGCAAACACAGAGAAAGAAAATGGTTATCCGCAAGCATGCTTATGAAGAAGAGAGAAAGAAGAGGAAAATATGTAATACAAAAATTTTATTGTTGTAAAAAAAACTGATATTTTAAATAACTTTTGAAGTTTTCTTTTAAATTGTTTATCTAGCTAAAAAAGTGGGGGGCAACTGCCCCCTTTAACCCCCGCTTCCGACGCAAATGAGTTATTTTGTTCATGGTGTACAAACTAAATACCATAAACTGGTCTAATCCAGGTATTAGCGCTAATACTCGGTGAAGAAATGCGCTGCTAGAGTTGCGCTGACGACTCTGCTGGTCAGCAGGTTTTTAGCAGTACACAGAGTGTCTCATCCACCCGAAGCTTCATGAGTGCGCCAATGATCGCACCAGGAAGAACATTGTTAAAGGTACTGTTGATATTCAGAAAAGCTACCATTATGTACTCCTTATGAAAAAAAAAGAATCTACTATAAAGCTTACCAGAGAGTGCAGGGCACTTTCTACAAACCTACCTTTCCTGTAAGCGTGCTGTGAAGCTGAAAGCAAATTTGTAACTATGCTACAACGAATATGACAATCAATCAGTCTTTCAAGTGTTTTCAACAGGAAAGATGATAGACTAATGAGTCTCTAAGGTCCTTTGGACTTGATTTCGATGTTCTACCCGCCAAAGGGATAAATACTACCTTAATTTTAATAATATGCATGTCATGTCTAGGCAACCTTTAAAAATGACAATAAGCCATGGAAGGATTACACTGTGCAACACATTTTTCTAACGGAAAAGCAGATAGCACAGGATGATAGTACTAGTGTATAGTAAGAAACCCCTAAAAGGAATTTGCAAAGTTTGCTCGCTTTTAAAAGATATATGCATTAAAAGTTTGCCTCTTGCAGAGTATTTTTTAAAAATAAAGTGCTCATTATGGCGTATCGAATTACAATTTTTTTCGAATTTCACATTCTAAGAGGTCTCAAAAGTTGCATGATGGTCAAGATCTACAAAAAAAATAAATAAACACATGGACAAAGCTGTTTTTTGAGAAAAATGGTAAAAAATAACGATCTATAAATACTTTGATTTTTGTAAGAAAAATTACATATATCTTAAAGCAAAATAAAATACAGACTTTAACTAAGAATATCTCGCCAAAAAAATGCAACTCTCGATTTCTACCCTGATTGTCCCGTGTGAGAGATACTCGAATCCAAAGGTACACTCGAAATAGCATAGAACTTTTGATTGTTATCTGATTGTCTAAATGTTGGTGTTATTGATTGAAGTGTTTTCGTTTTCTTTAAATTTGGCGAATGAAATATTTACATATTTTTCGCAAATGCATTTTCTTGTTTTCGAGAAATGTATTTTGAATGCAAAAAAAAATTAAGATAAGGTTTTATATATTTTTGGCATCAGAAGTGGTACCGAGGACGATTTTGTGAATTTGGATTCTTAAAATATTTCTGAACGAAACACTGTCTGAAAGTATTTTAGAAAGAAGAATGTTTAGAAAGTAAAACACCAGATTAAGAACACGATTCTTTTTTGTGTTTCGATTTTTTAAAAAATTTTTCTGCTTAGCATGAAATTTATTATTTCATCAAAACACCTCACCTCATCATTTACCAAAACGTTAAACTAAAATTTTGAGTTTCTGAGCCTGCCATTCGATGAGTCTCAATTGATTTAACAATTGCTTTTAAGTTGTCTTTTTTAAAAAAATAATAACCTTAAAGGAGGTATCTGAAGAATTCAAAAGGTGAAAATTATGTTACCACTTCTGATGCCTGAGATATAAAGCCTCATATTAAGGGTTTTCATGCAAATGGGCAATACCCTTATAAATGGTATAAACCTTATAAGTTTATCAGCCTTATAAATGAACTGTCAAAATTCGTATGAAAAAGCTTTTGCACAAACCAGATAAATTTGCTCTTCGATTTAGGTGAGCAAACGAGGTGGCAAACTTATATGATCAATCAGCTGTTTTCTTTTTTGAAGGAAAAGTTATAATTTGAGCAAAACTAATAAAGATTTAATTCTAAAAATTTCAGAAAACAAGCAAACAATCCGAAAAGCGTCCCCGTTTAAATGGAACGCATCGCTGACAGATCGCAAAGCTGACTTATATGCTGCAAATGCACAATCGACTTTAAGGGCTGTTCATACAACCTGTCTGATAAAAATAACTAATTGCCCAAATTAGAAGCCTGCCACTTTGCATGAAAACCCTTATTAATTTTTTTCAAAAAGTTGAAAAATTGCGTTCAAGTATGCTTTTCTCAAAAAACAGTTAATGCATAGGCAAAAAATGTGGAAATTTTGAATACACTAAATATAAGTAAAACGTAAACACTTTAATAAATACCGCTAAAATTAACACAATCAGATAACAATCAAAAGTTCTGTGCTATTTCGAGTGTACCTTAAGATTCGATTATCTTTCACACAGGACACTGTGAGTAAAAATCAAGAGTGGCATCTTGCTTGGCGAGATATTGTTAAAGTCTATATTTACTTTTGCTTTAAGACAAATGTAGTTTTTCTTACAAAAATCAAAGCATTTATAGATCGTTAATTTTTACTGTTTTTCTCAAAAAGCAACTTTGTCCTTGCGGGAGAGGGAGACATCCTTTTTTTGGGAGACCACCCTATGGAACTTTGGAGACCTCTTAGAATGAGAAATTAAAAAAAAAATTTTAGTTCGATACGCCCTTATGAGCACTTCATTTTTAAAAAATACTCTGCAAGAGGCAAACTTTCAATGCCCATATCTTTCAAAAGCGAGCTAACTTTGCAAAACCCTTTTAGGGTTTGGTTGGTCTAGATCAGTACCATCGATCTGTGTTGGTCGCATTTTCGTTAGATTCCATGACCCTTGAATTGTCGCATAGTATTATAGACGTCGTCTGCTGTAGAATGGCTGGAATAATAACATCAGATCCAGCAGACTGGTAAGGCTTGAAACTAAACAGAGCCCATTTCATCCTGTCCTCTGAAATGATAATTTTGGGATCACGCTGCACTTGCTTGTGCTGCTGGTGATGGCACTTGGAGGATATTCGCCAGCAAAGAAAGCCAATATAATTTTGCTGCACTTGCTGATGCACTGGGAGATCATTGGCCCACACCCACATACTAAAGCACTTTCGTTTTTTTTTATTTTTATTATTTTGTTATTTTTTAAGTTTTTAAAATTTACAATATTACAAGTTTACGAAAAAGGTTGCAAGTACAAGCACTCGAATTTAATATGTCGCAAATTGAATAAAATGCAAAATAAACTGTCAAAATTTCATCGTCCATTTGACCCATCAAAAAAGACAGCAAAAAATAAAAATTTACATCAACGCACACAAATTAAATTCAACTTGATATTTTCTATCCTACCACGATTGAAAAGTTTCTTTTTGACACATACCTTACTACGGCAAAAATTATCCACCATCGGACCATTAGGCAGCACTGGAAATGACTAATAAACGTCAAATAAGTGTTTGTGGAACGCGTTTTACTTGTAATTTCACACGATTTCATTTGGTTTGGGCGTGGAGCAGCTTGCAACGAAATCAGTTTGGATTTACTATATTGTTTGTTTTTTTTTCTAGTATATATATATTTTCTTAAAAAGTTTTACGCCATATAGTGTAAAAAATACAAGAGTGTGAAGGATAAGTACAAATTGACTATGGGTGCGAATAATCGTAACACGCGCGTAGCTTTGGGTGTCTCTACGTTTGCTTTTTTCCTCTTCCTGATTGCATTCGTTTCGCCATACTGGCTGGTCACCGATGGCAGGCTTCCAGAACCAAGATTTACCAACTTGGGCTTGTGGGAGGTGTGCTTCAATAAATTCCAGGACATCAACCGCTTCTATGACACAGTGTTCCAGGGATGCATGTGGGTCTTCGAGGAGGAATACTACATTATACACGATTTTCTGCTACCTCGATTCTTTGTTGCAGTCCAGTTGTTCGCCACTCTCACCTTCGTTATGTGCTTGATTGTGTTGCCACTTACACTGATGTTTCTACGTACATCACGAGACGATGATCGCTACGTTTTTCTATTGCTCACCATAGGTTCCTGTCAGGTTTTGGGCTTCCTCTTTGGCTTTATTGCGGTGGTGGTATTTGGTGCAAAAGGCGACTCGCGTGACTGGATGCCTGGATGGCAGAATAACGACATGGGTTGGGCTTTTGCCTTGGCTGTTGTTGGTGTTGTTATGTTGCTACCCAGTGGAATTCTTTATATGGTAGAAGCCAGACGCGAACGTTACAAGCGTTTAAATGAAATAAGCAATAGAGAGGTTAGCGAATATGGTGGCGGCGATGATTATTATCAAGAACAACAGGTCCAGCAGGCTCAACAATATTTCGCGCCTGAACCCAGCAGACCAAGGCGTCCACAGCCCGGTCATCGCACTCCAACTGCGCCATCAGTGGTCAGCGGCGGTGGCATACAAACTGATATCTAAGCTTATTACTTTCCAGAATCTTTGTTGTATTTAGAAGGCAACATATCCGTCCATAAACAAAAACAAAAAATGTTTCTAGTTGTATTTTTAAAGGCGGCTTTACATTGTCCTACTGTGTGTTAAGCTATGTAACTTAGAATGTGTGATTATATTTCATCAAAATAATTTTTAAGGTTTGGTTCAAGATATTAATTTTTCACTTAAACTTTCTCACATAGGGAACACTTTTTTGATTAAGACTGTTGAAATTGAATTTGAAACAACAAAAACAAATCACTTTTTGCCAAAATTTTTAAGATTTCAAATGTTGTTAAAAATTAATATTGGCATTTTTTGCAGTATGCTTTTAAAAAAAATGTATAGAAGTCAGTTTTCTTATTAAATGCATTTCTGCTCGGATAGAATACGTAATTATATTGGAGACAAACTTCATTAATAAATTCTGGGAAAAAATGTCAACAAAATCAAAACGTTTCCTCTTTTTTTATTTAGACTATCTCACATTTAATCACTTATAAAATTTAAGACATCTCGTCGTAGCACACAATAGGGCAATGTATAACGGTCTTAAGTATTATTTAAATAATTTCCTCTTGAAAGGGTTTCCATTGTAGCCATAGTCAACAATGTCTATAACTTAGCCTATAGTTTATTTCGCAGGGCAATTACACAAGTCAAATTAAAAATTGCATGTATTATTATGCCATCATCTAATAGGCAAAAAAAAACTATATATTCCCTCCCTTTTGGCTAATTTTACAATTTGTTAATATTTTCAGTCAAATTAAATTTTTTTACTTTGATAAGATATTTGAGACCATTCATATAAAAAAAGCTATTTGAAACTTATTACAAATTCCCAGTCAGCATTTTAGAACGCGAAAGAGTCGCTCGCTATCGGGAAGAGATTGCAATCAATAATCGTCATCAAACCAGTTTTTTATCGTTAAAGTTCAGAGTATCGGGAGTAATTGTTTCCCAACAAAAACTCTAAAAACGCTTGAAGCGACAGCTATTAGCAGGCGACCAGGTTCTCCTTGACTTACTGCATTATTCTGTTTCACGAAGAAGCACACGAGAAGCAATACTTTCTTCAATACAGAATTATATTGCTTCTCGTGTCTTTCTTTTCATTGATGTGCTTCTTCGTGATACAGAATAATGCAGTTAATCCAATCGTCGTTCAATATATGTACATCGCATGTAGATTTTCCATTCGATTTTCGTGTCTATGCTTTGACAATCGTCATATCGTTAAAAAAAGAAATAGAAAAAAATCACGCTCATTCAATAATCATGCCAGTTCTGGCAGGGTTATTTCAATACTTGTCGAGGATGTAACTATGAAAAATCTTACACATGTGTATGAATTTGTACACTATATTTTCATAAGCTCTTACTTAGCCTTGAAAACTAGTTTGGACGTAGTGCCTTATCGAAAAAATATCTAAATAAACGACTTAAATATATTTTTTTATACGATATATACATAGTAAAAATTTGTCCACACAAAATAACTTAAGTATTTCATCTCGAATATACAAAAAATATGAATCATCATATGAATTGAAAATGGTTCCATAATGGTTATCAAAACAGTAGAAAATTTGTATCATTCCGCTGCCTTTTTTAATAAAAAATATATATCTATTTATGTGTAAAATTTATACTCGAATAGCATTTACGAATAAAATGTTTGGAAACAAAAATCATTAATATCTTTTTCTTAAGTTCTTTGAATTGAATATGAATTCTATTATATTTTTTTTTTATTTAATCAAAATTACCATTATCTTTAGAAAAAAAACCATTGTCTCGCTGTCTCCAGTAAATTCTTAGAGTGTAAAATTAGTTATATTTGAACAGTATTGAAAATTTATTTGTACATTTAACATTATTGCATATCATTGAGAACTAAGATTAATTATATTTCGCTTTTTTATAATTATTTAATAAAATTTATTCATGATTAAAGACTAGAATGTTTCTGAAATTGTGGCCAAGGCATAATGAACCCATTGCATATACTGCGCGCCTGCGCATTTTTTGTGTGCTTGGCGCTGCGTCTTAGCTAGCAGTTGATGGCACCGTAGTTTCTCCCTCCTCGTCCTTGAACCATTTCTGGTCATTTTCTACATTGCTTTGAACAATAACAAAGAGTTCTCGTTCATTCGTTTCCAGTTGCGCACGTAGAAAGGAGAATAGCTCAGACTCGTTTCCTATGCATTGTGGCGAATCTAATTTAGAGTCCAAGTTATAAAATTTATCATTTATTTGACGCACTGCTATCCAGTGGCGTTTGCGCAGCGGCAGTGTAACGATTCCGAACTTGTAGTCTGAAGGCACGTTAAGTATGAAGCCAACTATTTCGGAGGTGTTGATGCAGGAAGGATCTCTATGAAGAATTACAAAGTTAAACAAAGATCATAATAAATGTATGACTAACTTTCTTTTATCGAACCATACAGCTTCGCAATTCCTAAGCTGCAGCGCTGTCATGATTACGTTGATGTCATAGTTGCCTAGCCCGAGAACCGATCGATGAGGGTTTATCCAAACATTGGGACTTAAATTATTACAGATATCATCCAACTCTACCTTGGTGAAAAATTGCTTAGCTGTTGTAAAAACAGGAAACAAAGAAGAATATAGCAAAAGCCAGAGTAGAAAGAAATGACCAAGTCAACATTCTGGGCACTTACATTGAAACAAGTTGTTGAGTGTATGCAGTGCGCACAACTGTCGTGTTTGCCTTTCATGATAGATGGTACCAGTGCGTTCCATAACGATATTGTTAAGAACCATTTCTCTCATGAAGGAATGTATATTATGATATAAATTAAATAAAATTTTAATTTAGAGTTTTCATGCGTTGTAATTTTGTTAGCTGCACTTTCTGTCCCTTGAATTTTTTGTTGTTGTTCTTTCAACAGTTTACTACCATCCACAATCCACAAAATGCATGTTTTGAATAGCCCCGTTCACGTTAATAATTTTCATCAAATCGTTTGACACAAAAGTGTTCACACTCATAAAATTTTTCGTAACATTTCATTCTTGTCTTGAACACCGAAGTTAAGGCTGGATTACCCAAGCGTAAGGTAACGTAGCGCGACGTTGCCAATTGTCAAGCTAAAATCTGTTTAATGATAAATGTGTACAAGTCATTACCGAAATCGTAACGTGGCGTTACGCAGAGTAGAAGTCTGTAGAAAATAGATTGACAGTTCGATAGCTGTGTTACAAGTGAAAAATATGTTTAACTTGACATTTTTGTAAATTATAATACTATATAAGAAAGGATGCAATCTTTTGTTGACGAGGAGAAGTAAATAAGCCAACTAGAATAAAATGAATGCCCTGCACTACGGCGCCTGCACTACGTTGGATTACGAGTTCGGTAATCGCTTATCATTATTATCAAGCCTTTAGCCAATCGAAGTTAATATCGTATTGGAAGAAGAAGCATTTTAAACATTATTTCTTAAAATTCATCAGCCCAATTATGAAACTCTTCTTTCGGGGAACCTGAAAAGGAAGTTTTAATTTTTAAGATAGCAGATAAAGACACCACTTTTCTTTACACTCATGAATATTGACAGTTGATTCAAAAATTTGCTTTAAAGATTTCCAAAATGTTCTTGAACTTCATCTTAAAAATGAAAACTCCTTTTTCGATTACCTGGGTGAAAAGTTTCATAATTGGGCTGATTATAAATTATTTGCCACAGTTCTGCATATGTACAATAAATTTCTATAAAATCAATGCAAAAAAATTCTTCCGCTCCTTCATTTTATTTCATTTAATTTTATTCAGACTTAAAAATTTTGTTACAGTAATATTGCTTCGTGTTTACCAAGTTGAATTATAGACTCTAATGTTTTATCTAAAGTGAGTTGGCAATAATATATAGAAGCAACATGCTTAGGATAGAACAACAGAAATCATATAAGGAGTTTTATAATTAAGACAATTACGGCCGATTTATTCACAGAGTTTTATAGGCTTATTACGGTTCACAGCAATAAACTGCTGTGTCTTGTTACGAGTAGACACAACAGTCAAGAAGACACAACAGTTTCGAGCTATTATGGTTCACAACAATACGTTGTTGTCACGTTTGATTGTGGAACGTATGTAGAATTCGTTGCTTGCATGGTATAATTATTTTACAAGGTAGCCGTGACAGTTTTGTGGCGATTGGTAGTTGTCAAAAACAGCTAAAGAATGTTGTAGTTTGCTGATGTAGACTAGCAATGTGCTTATTTTTAACTTTCCTTTGATTCATTAAATTTTTTCGCGAAGTTGATTGAAATGTTTTTAGTTTGTTGCGGTTGACTAGCTATGCTTAATTCGTTGCTTATTTTTTCACTTTTCTTTGATTAATTGCATAAACAGCTAATTTTGACAACTACCCATCGCCGCTCGTGAGAAAAAAGCCAGTCTACGCGGCTACCTTGTCAAATAATTGTATCATGGTTGCTTGACTGGTTCAGGGTTGCTTCGGAGAAAAGTAAAAACGTGATCTTTAAAAAGTATTTTTTAAATAGCAAAAAGTACTATCTTGGTAAGACTTTTTTTGCGATATGAAAAGGAAATATTGTGAGCTCATATTTAAACCCGTTAATTTCAACTGGCGTTAAAAAATAGGATTAAATCTTGTAAAATGAAATAGCTGGATTTTAAAATGTTTTTAAGTACAAGAAAGCATTTTTTTACTAAGATTATAATGGTGTTGAAAAAATCCCACTTCCCCTCCTTTTGGCCGGGAACACGCCCCCTTTTTATAGTAGCAACCAGAGAACTGCACAAGCCTACTTGAAGTCTATTTCAAGTACTTGCTTGAAATACAAGTTTAAGCTAGCTTGATAATTTTGAATCAAGTATAGCTTGTAATTGAATATATATAAGCCCACGACAACTCGAACGGCACGAAGTTTCAAGTAAAGGACATATGAAAAGGCATATTATTAGGTGGAAATCCTATTATTTCAAAATTTTATAATTTTGGAATTCTGACAACGGATTCAGATTCAGCGAACCATTTTTGGTATACCATTTTTTTTGCCAGCCCCGAATTCATTAAACTACAAAAAATTTAGGTGGCAGCCCTATCTACCATCTTGAATTTTAAAATTCTGACTTTAGATTCGAAATCAGCGACCCCTTAACTGATAAGTGATGTTTAAAACTCTTAAAAATACATTTTATTAGGTGGCAAACTGTGGTAAAAATTTAGATGTCAACCCTAACCTCCATCTTAAATTTTAAAACTGTGACATTATATTCGAAATCAAATCCGTTGTCAGAATTTCAAAATTACAAGAATTCGCAATTACTTGCTTCAATTGGATACTTGCCTTCAATTTCAAGCTTTTTGCCGAAGGCATCAAGCTTTCCTTTACTTGAAACTTCGCGCCGTTCGCTTGTAAGCTAGCATACTTGCAAGTCGCAAGCTGTCGTGGGTTTATTTATATTCAATTACAAGCTATTCTTGATTCAAAATTATTAAGCTCAAGCTAGCTTGAACTTGTATTTCAAGCAAGTACTTGAAATAGACTTCAAGTAGGCTTGTGCAATTCTCTGATGCCAATAGCATAACTATAATTTAAGAATTATAGCAAATTAAAAATACATCTTATTTTTTGCTTAAAACCCCTCTCCCGGCATTTCTTAACTAATAAAATAAAATAGCACTTCTTTCTATCATAAATCTTCCAAAATAATAAAAAGGTAGCATCGCAGAAATTTTCGTACTCTAAAAATTGAAACGTACTCTAATTAGTACATTTCGATGCAACTGTGAAGGGGTCAATGTCAAAATAAAAAATGAAACAAACAAACAATTTCGAATTCAATTGCTAACTTCAATATAATTCTGTTCACAAGGAGACGAATTATCAATTTTTTGTGAAATTTTCATAATTAATAAAGAAAAACGCAATTTTAAATAAAGTTTTAATTTTTAATCTATTTCGTTTCGTCAACACAACACCAAATTAGCTGTCTTCAAAATTTGGCAGATAACAAGACAATAAAGCACAACTGTTGTGTTGCATAGTAAGTGTATTGAAAACACAGCATTGTTGACAGACAACAGTGGAATTTATTCAGTTGCTTTGTTGTCTACCGTAATAGAAATTTACACATTGAAGACAGAAATTACTGTTGTGTTGTGAACCGTAATAGGGCTATTAATGCTAGACCGAACACTAAACCTATTTTTAGTTCTCTTTCGAGTACTAAGTCATTTCTTCACAGAGATATAAGACTTAAAAACATCAATTTGAAACTCGGTTCTAGCTGATACTGAGTTTTAGCTGGAACCCAGAAATCGGAAGTCTAGCAATCTTAAAACTCGGTCTTGTGCTCACTCTGGTGATCCATGCAACGACTATGTTGCTACTCGTCACGTCTGTTGCGCCAGGGTGTCTTGAGTATTAAGGTCAAGATCATGTTGCCTTATTGGTACATTGGGAGACTCCAGTGATGAAATACAAAATTCCACCATCAGCACCTAAATTATTGCAAATTTTTTATTTTAAAACAAAAACTTCAAATAAAATTATAAATTATAAATAACTATTTGTTTAGTGAGTTTTGTATATAACTACCGCGTTTTATTAACTACTAAAGCAATCGGCCATACAAAATTTTTTTAACGATATTTTAGCATTTAAAATTGTTTAATTTAAACGCTTAGGCCTAATGGGCCTGGTCAAATGGTTGCCATAATCATCTTAACTCTACCCGGGGAATAAATGCCCTTCTAGTAGACCGTTTAGTAAGAAATCCTTGGAAGAATATTGCCCACTCGTGCCAGCTCAATTACTTCACGCAAATTGCGTATCTGCTCCACCAATCACTATTAGACATGCTTATCCACTTCACTTGTCAGGCAATGACAACAAAAATGTCACTATATTTTAAGCGACTCTCGTGAAAGACTTTAATTTTGGTTTTGTCTAGATAATGACGGCAACTAACCACGAGTTTTGACACAAACAGGAAATATATTATATAAACTTCAATATTCTAGATTAAGGCCCGGTGTCATAATCAATATTTAACTTGTACTTAAGTTTTACCAATTGGTTTTTGGTGATTAGTTCAATTATTTTGCAAAATATAATCAGTTGTTGACTGTCGATGACTCAAGAATAACTTAAAGCCGCGTTTCCATGTGATCTTTTACTATCCTCTAGTAACCCGTACCACAAATTTTTTGCTATAAAAGCGAGATGCATATAAGTGGTTTAGTTTATAGCAAGTCTGACATATCTGAAAACCATGACTGAATTATCCAATAAATTAATTTGAAATATAATTTGCTTTTTTACGGTCGCGAGATCATCGTGTACATCACAAATACTCAGAAACCTATGCCGATCCATCGTAAGAAAAAGCCGCAATGCAACACGCGGATTCTTCTCACATTTCGGGTGGTTGCTCTGCAAGAATCATCCCGAAGTTAAGGCCATGGCAAGGTTGTCTGACCTGCACTCCGATAAAGTTCTGATGTTCCAAAAGAAGTGAGATGAGAAGTGAGTGAAGATGGTCCAAATATTTTATTAAATTTACAAATTTCTCCAATAGATACTTCATGCTTTTGATGTCTTGCCAACTTCATCATTCCAACATTGGCTCCCATGTACTTTGTGGATGAGAGTTTCTTAAACTCTTGGCTTGTAGCCACAATGTTTAGTTGGTGCTTTATTTTCAATGTGACCTAATTCGTCAAGAGCACAACACACAAATTCGATTTCAAACCCTACGATGGGCAAGATTTTATCGTTCAGTTTTTGTTTGTAAATGTTAACGCACTTCACCACCTATGTGATGTTTTACATTAAGACAATTTACATCAATCCAGCTGAGAACTGTTCCGTCGTCTTCTATGCCTTTAGCGAAGACCGGCATAACTACTATCATACCATCATGTTTCCGCTGGGACTACAAGACTGCTGAATTCAGCAACAACTCGCTGAACATGACCACCGTCTTTATTGATTTTTTTGCCAAGATCGGCTGGTGATACGATCTTAAATCAGTCTCCTCCGACTTCATTGAGCACCGTGTCAAGCGCACAGGCGATGTAACAGAATATGGAACATATGCTACCTGGGGTGGGCGATAAGGACCAGCCAAAGAAAGAAATCAATCATGCACTCATCACACACAAAACGGATGATTAAACCAGCAGCATACAAAATTAAGCCAAAGAGCAAGTGCGAGCGAGTGAAGGAAGCCTAAGATAGTGGAAACTTTACTAAAGATGCACACAAAATAACCTCGTCGTGGTGTATGTGCCTGTGTTAATCTGAATGGAATTTTTTGTTGTATTCGTTTTAAGCATTGTTTCTAACAAAAGCCTAAATGGAGTGAGTCTATGTCTAAGCCTATGTCGTCAGCAAAAATATAATTTTTTTAAATTAGGGCCACTTTAATGTACTTGTAGAAAAACAACAGTTTATATATATATTGCATTTAATATATGCTTAAAGCTTCCTAAAATAAAATACTAATTTATAAATATTTATACCAAAAAAATAGCATAGATTTCCATATATGGTTTTATACAATTATGTACATATATAAATTTTATAATAAATTTAAAATATTTTATTAAGTAATGAAATGTATTTTTTTTATATTAATAAAATACTATAAATCCAATTTGATGTTTGTTTGCCTACTGAATCTTTAAAATTGAGTGGTGGGGTGGGAGAGTGGTAGCGAAAGAAATAATTTATGTAGGAAAAGCATTTTTTAAAAACTATAAAAACATGTTAAAAAATAAAATTTTTCAAAATAAATTAAAGGGGATGCCATCGCATTTCTCTTAAAAAAATAGAAAAACTAAATTTGTGTCAAACTAACATAGTTTTCGCATAAACATATTACTCATATGAAAGAGTATAAAAAGTGCCACATTCGGTTTTTATTTTTTTTACAACAAAAACAAGTTTTGCACCATTTTTTGAAAAAAGCCAATTTTTTGATTTTTTTTTTTAAAGAATAAAAATATTAATCCTTAGCTAACGTTACTGTTGCAATAATTTTTTTCAAGGACTTAAATGGGCGTTATGAATAATCGCCCAATGAAAAATAGCCCAATATGAAATGAGAAATGGCCCAAAACATAGAATTAAAAATCGTCCAAAAAACATGATAAAAAAAATAAAAAAATTTAACAAAAATTAATATATTTATCAATAAATAAAGAAAAAAACAAAAAGTTTAAAAAATTAAATTGACCCAAAAAAATTTAAAATAACCCAAAAGTAAAATAAAAAACCGCAACAAAATTTTAAGTGACCCAAAACAAAAAAATCGAAAATCACCCTTATAAAATAAAAAAATCGTTAAAAAATTACAAATCGCTCAAAATTTCTTCATACAAAATTGGGTGATTTTTCATTTTTTTGTATTTTTTTAAATGTTTTTTGGGTCGCTTAGGGATTACAACCTTCAGAAAGTCCAATGCCGGCTTCGCTATCTACATTACTTCTGGATATAGTTATCTTTTTAATAGGAGGGCTTCCGCCGCTGCTTAGGGATTACAACCCTGAATAAGTTCAACATGTCTACAGTCTTCTGGATATAATTATCTTTTTAATATGCGATTTTTTTAATTTGAGACATTATTTTAAAATTGGGTAATTTTTAATTTTTTTGGGTGATTTTTTATTTAATTTTTTGGTCATATTTCATTTGGGTGATTTTTTTATATTCTTTAAAAAAGTTTTGGGTGATTTTTCATTTGTTTCGGGCAATTTCTCGTTTTAGTTTTTGGGCCATTTTTCATTTAATTTTGGGCCATTTTTCATTTGTACGATTTTTTTTGGGCGATATTTCATTTGGCAATTTTTCATTATGCCAAGTTCATGAACATTTAGAAAATTTTTAATGCAAATTTATTCATCAATGGTTGATAAACAAATTTACATTAAAATCTGCCTTTTTAGAATCTGCTTCCTCAAAAAATATTCAATGCACAGATTTCTTTATAGTTTTATTATATGTATAGATTATGGTTTTAGCAGCGCGGGTTTGCTGATTTATTAGCATAGAAGAGAAACAAAACGAGTTTAAACCGGATCTTTGCATCCTCTTGATACAGCAGAAGTGGTATCTTGGAATACTTGCCATTCAAAGTATTCTGACGGTGCACTCGCATATGATACGGATTGATAATCGTTTGTCATGCTTTGGGAACGTATTCCAAGATGCCACTTGTGCGTTTGATAAGTGTCACGTGCGGTCTTTTTGGTAAAAGCACCGTCACCAGAATTCTGAACATACTTGCTAGCTGGCGTTCACGTAACGATGCAATGCGTTCGGGATGAGGCAAGCTTGATGAATAACAGCATTGGGTTCTCCTGAGAGCGCATACACAGGCGGTGGCGAGACAGCAATAAAGAAGTTGCTTATGGATTGCCACTTAACAGAGTGTTATGCATTTCAGCTTCATTGACACCGAATAAAGAACAAACATCGGAGACAGCATAAGTATTAATAACATTGTCATGAAGACATCGGTTTGCGTGGAGATTTGCAAGTGAACAAATGAAAATAGGTAATGAAATGGCTCCACCCATGAATCATAAACCATCACCCTCACCTGATACAGTTTGATGCTGCGGTCCCGACGAATAAGACACTGCATTGCCCTCGGCTGTTCATGCTGTTGGCTTTAATAATTATAATACATTTTTATTTTCGTTTCAAATTGGCCACAATCTGCTGCAATTAGTCTATTTTATTTTGACACTAGCAAAATATTTTTACGAGTTGTCAATAGCTCTAAAAATGGTTATCAAATTTATAGCAAGTGATAGACTTTTATAGGAAAAGTTCAGAAAGTTGAACTTTTTCTATCCTCTAGTATCTCATGAAATGACAGAGGATATCACATGCTATAAAAATACAAAATTTATGCCTGTTTCACACTCACTTTAGTCAATTCCGTAAGATAGGGTTTGCATGCTCTTTCTTTCTAACTAAAAATAAGATAAGATACTGAAAGATCACATGGAAACGCAGCTTAAGTCACGCATTTTCCATACTTAAGTTGAACTTAAGTATGGTTGATGAAACGCATTCTCAGAGCTTATACTTAAGTACAACTTAAGTATTGATTCTGAAACCGGGCCTAAGACTTACTCTTGTCCATAGTAAGCTGATTCAGCACCTCGCCGATAATCTATTTAAATTTTTTAGCTCAATTGTTTCCACATTCATTTTTAAGACAGCGGAGAAGAATTTTTCACTCTAATGACATCATGTGCAAAAAAATGGAGTGTTCAACGAAAGAAAAAGCTTCCTACATGCTATGGAATGTTTCCTGCTCAAATCTGGGATTGTTTCCATTTCCAAGAGGGTTGGTATAAACTCGATCCGAGTTTAGGTGTCTAACACTATCTTTTGAAAATTATCCAAGTACTATATAAATGAAGAAATGATAGAGTCCTAACTTTTTTTTTAACCGAGAATTAGTTTGAAACTGCTTTCTAAGCAGAACTCGGACTAGCTCGATTTGATACTCGGTGAAGAAATCGGCCGTAACAATCTCTTTTGAAAATTATCCAAGTACTATATAAGTGAAGAAATGACAGAGTACTAACTTTTTTGGAACCGAGAATCAGTTTGAAACTTAGTTCTAAGCAGAACTCGGACTTACTCGATTTGATACTCGGTGAAGAAATCGGCCGTTAGAGTGACCAAACGTGCTCATAACTTGGATGTTGATTTTGAGGAATTATTCTCATAATCAACTGCATACAATTTAAAACTTCCGCTCCTTCTTTTGTGGCGATGTGTTCAAGTTGACAACTTTTATCAACTGAAAAAATCGTACTCTGAATTTAGATTGGTCAAATAGTTGGTCAAACAGGCAGAAAAATAATAAAATTTGATTTTTATCAAATTCATCAGTTCAGTTGACCGTGAAACTTAACAGTCGTTGGTAATTATGTCTCAACTGAGATCTCGGTGTACACTGTGTAATAAATCTGCTAAAGATGCCGTTCTTTGCTGCAATATTTGCGAAAATAAATATCATAAATCGTGTTTGGACTTTGAGGATGACTCTTTTAAGTTAATAAACACTAATAAAAATATTGTTTATAATCGTAATGAATGTCTAAATCAATCCGACACTCTCATCAGTTTGGTCGTAAATCTAGTTGCTGAAGTTCGTGAACTTAAATTATTAGTTGTTTGTCTCAGTCGTGATGTTGCAAATCAAAGCAAAGTAATGTGGAAATACATAAAACTACTTTCAATGCTAATGAGGATCTCTCATCTGCAGTGTTGGCACGCTCTCCAGGGCTAGCTGTTTCTACGTCTTATGCCGCTACAGTTTCATCGGTGCAGCCAACCACTAACAAGTCTACCAAACATAGAGCTAAATCTAATACTAATTCGCTTGCTATATTGGATTCGTCAAATGCAAACAAACCAGTTCTGAGTGCGGGCGCTGCCATCTCTCCAGTGTCGACTCTTGTTGATGTTGCTGTGCCTCCATCTCAAGGTGTTGTCTCCAATGATGATGTTGCTATTTGTGCATCTCAGTACGCTGCCTCTTCTGCAGCTGTTGTTGCTGATGCCGCTGTTTATCGATCTCTAAACAATGCCTCTGTTTCGGCTGATGCGGCTTTAATGCACTCAGCTGTTTTTGATGTCACTGTTTCTCCGTCTCCCAATTCTGCCTCTGATTGTTGGTCAAAGCTTAAACTCTGAGCTTGCTGTGGCTGATGCGATGGGATGGTTGTATGTTTCTTCGTTCATGCCATCGGTCTCTGAGGAATTTGAATTATGTTAAACACTCGAAAGCTGAGATGACAAATCTGCGTTGCTTTAAGCTCGTAAAGCAAAATTTACCGAAAGACTTGGTAATAAGAATCAGCTTTAAGTCCCAACTTTCTGCTTCTCTCTTGAATAATGTTTTTAATGCATCTCTTTGGCCTGCTGACGTCAAGGTTAGCCCTTTAAGGTTTTTCACAGAGCAAGGTGCTAGCGGCGAAAGTTATAAATAAATTAGATAGCAACAAAATCAAATGATATTATCAAAATTTATCTGGAATGCGTACGAAATCAAACTCTATATACTTGGCAACTGCCCAAAAGGAATACGATGCTTACGTGATTACAGAGACTTGGCTAGACTCTGACTTTTTTGTGGAAGAGTTTTTCTATCGTAATATTAACAATGTCTTTAGGAAAGATAGAGATACTGAGAAAACTGGATGTAGTCATGGTGGCGGAGTCCTCATAACTATAAATTCTAGATTTCAAGCATCGACTTGCATCTTAAACAACGTAGACTCTTTGCTTGATCAACTTTGTGTTGCTGTTCATCTGATGTGTTGCTCATTTGTGCCTCCTACATTAATCCTAACAGTGCGGTCGAATTATATAAAGCACATGTGGAAAATATTGATCATCTTGTACGTAATTTGAAACATAATCACCAGGTGTGCATTCTTGGAGATTTTAACTTGGGTAAAATTAGCCGATCTCAATTTTCTAGAGGTGAAGGATTATTGCCATCGAACGTCAACAGTGATCTATAGCTATTTGTTGTGGACAGTTTTTTGGAATTTGACTTTTATTAACAAACTTAATAAAATTTTAGATCTTGTTTTTGTTAGTAAAGATATTAATATCACATTGAGCGAGTCAATTTTTCCTATATCTCCATCTAATATACATCACATTCCATTATGTATAGAATTGGAATTTTATAATTACTTCAGTTCTAATTCAAAAAGTTAAACCGAATTTTAATAAATGTAATTTTTATCTCTTGAATAACTTATTGCTAAGCATAAATTGCTACAATGAGCTTGTTTATAGTGATGTTCAGAGCTATTTTAATTTATTTAAATCAATTGTTTTAAAAATTCTTTGATTTAAAAATTCCCAAAAAAACGCACGAAAAGTTATAAACTGCCTAGGTATACCCCAGGTTTATTGAAATTAAAGAATCTTCGAAATAAATTTTTAAAAAAATGGGCTGCGGCTAAAAATATAGATTTCTTTTCCAAACATAGACAATATATGAGAGAATTAAATTTCCTTGATAAATTTGTATACAAACAGTATATTCATAATTTTGAGACTAACATAAAATCTAATCCCAGAGCTTTTTGGAGTTTGGTTAATTCAACGAAAAAAAGCTCCAGCATTCCTATTGCTATGTTCTTTAAAGCGAATTTCGAACCAACAACTACTTTTCGAATGATTTTTTCGAGAACATTATCTCATCAGCTTGACTTCGGTTCATTTCATATATCAGAAGAAGACATTGAAAAGGGCATTTTAAATCTTAAAATGGCAACTACACCGGATGCTGATGGAATAGCAAGTATCGTGTTAAAAAAATGTATATCCCTGAGAAAACCACTTCAACTAATTTTTAATAAATCTCTTTCCTCTGGGTTGTTTATTGCAGATTGGAAAGTATCATCTATTTCACCCATTTTTAAATCCGGTAATAAAAACAACATTGTAAGTTATAGACCGATATTGAAACTTACCACAGTATCCAAGCATTTTGAATCAATAGTAAAGGAAAAAATTTATTTTGCGGTAAAGCGGATCAATTCTCCTTCCAAGCACGGTTTTGTGTCAGGTCGATGAACTATTACAAATCTCACATTTGTTTCTGAATTTTGCATTTCTACCTTTCAACAGGGTTATCAAGTTGACTCAATTTACACGGATTTTTCAAAAGCTTTTGACAAACTGTCACATAGTATATTATTAAAGAAATTAGCTAGAATAGGTTTTCACTCTAACTTACTACAATGGCTTCGTTCTTATTTGAGTGATAGAATCAGCTTTGTATTCATTGAAAATGACATCTCAAGGCCGTTCGTGGCTTCTTTGGGTGTTCCTCAGGGAAGTATTTTAGGTCCCCTTCTTTTTAATTTATTTATCAATGATTTAACGTTCAATGTAAAAAATGCCCAAAGTCTGTTATATGCTGATGATTTAAAAATTTTTCAAAAAGTTAAATTCTTGTCTGATGCCTCGCTATTGCAATTCGACTTAAAGACTATCCTAGCTTGGAGCTCTAAAAACTCTCTTTCTTAACTGCGAAAAATGTATGTTTTCTACCTTCACAAAGTCATTGGTACCATTAAAAACATCATATCATTTGGATAACAAGCCACTGAAATATGTTAGCGAAATAAAAGATCTTGGAGTTATTTTTGATTCTAGATTTACTTTCATTTCACGAATAGTATTATTGCTAAAGCATATTCTCTACTTGCGTTAGTTAGACGTAATGCCTCAAATTTTAATGACCCGTTAACGTTGAAGTGTCTCTACACTTCTATAGTGAGATCGAAGATAGAATATGCTTCTTTTGTATGGAGTCCTTTCTATGCATTTCACACACTGCGCCTCGAACGAGTACAAAAAGCGTTTACGAGGTTTGTTTATAAAGACGATAATTCTCTAGATCTGATTCCATCATATATTGATCAATTAGAACTAAAAACTCTTCAAAATAGAAGAGCCATTTTATCGTTTATGTTTATATATGATATTGTAGTAGGTACGGTTGATTGCCTGACTTACTTGAAATGATAAATTTTAATGTACCACAAAGAACATGACGACACTTTGATGTGTTTTATTTGCGTACGTGTAGAACCAATTATGCTTTAAACTCGCCTATGTGTAGATCTATGCTGGAGTTTAATAATTGTATGCTATATTGCAGTATAGATTTTGCTAATTCGAAGTTTTATCTTAAGACTTCCTTAAATAATTATTATTGAAATGTGAAAACTTTTGTATTTTAATAAGTATCTAATTGTATTTATAAATAAATGTATAGTTCTATAATATATGAAGTATCTTTTGTTGTCTGTAAGAATTTTTTGTTCATTGACTAATAAAAAAAAAAATGGTTTGATGACTGTTTGATGACGAGACAAGGTAGTGTTTGGGCTGAATGTGCTCTCTTTCTTTGTGACCATAACTGTCAAATTCAGCTATTTTGGTATTTTTGCCAACTTTTGCTGAAAATTTATTTATTAAACACAAATTAACAAATTTAATAAAGAAAAAGCATGTCTGGAAGGTGTAAAAATAACGAATACTCCGAACTTGGACTCAATTTAATTAAATACCATAGTAAACATGGAGCCTCTGACATTAATTATCTACACGTCGTTAAAAGCAAATTGTCTACATGACATTGTCGACACCGTCGACACTTCTTTCAATCAAATCATACATGGCTTTCGTTTGTCATACTAGTTTGCCAATGTGTATAATTCATTATAAAAAACAAGAAACACGTTCCACACACAGAATCTCAAATACAACCAACTTTAGTGCATATGTATGGAATATACCTGTCACATGATTTTCACCTGACTGACATCTTCGTTGTGAATTCTTCAACCAGTGAATGAGGGCGAGTGAAAAATAGATTTTTCCGTGGAAAATTCTAAAAAAGTCTTTAATAATTATCCAGCTCTTCGGTTCATACAAATAGCCAGCAACATAATGAAAATCTGTGGACCTAAGTTGTCACTGTGCGGTTTGATCATCTCCGTTTGGGGAATCATTCAATTGGTGAGTCTTTCTGCGTAGTGGAAGTGGTGGCAACCAAGATAAAAGTTATGCAGTTTGTAGATAACAAGTCAAGGGGCTCATTAAGCTTTATTTTACTAGTGCATTGCACTTTTTTATGTAAACATTTGTTTTGAAAGCAACGCCTTTTGGGGCGCTTAAATTTTGCAGGTGTTGATGGGGTTGTTTTTCTACGTGCACAGCGTATCACTGATCGAGGATCTGCCACTTGAAGAAGAATACCATAGTCTAGATGCATTTTATGACGCTGCCAATGCTGCTTATAACCAGGTAATAAAATCCGAACTGGACGTGGCTTTGACCTTTACATAAACATGCACAACAGCGTTGTGTTTAAGTCACGAACTTGACTTGTAGCTACTTGTTATTGAAACAATTTGCTATGTAAAGTTTGAACACTGAAACCATCTTTAAAATACTGGGAATATTTTACCTTAAGCTTAAATGAAATTTTTCACTTTTTTCGTGGAACATATGTATTAAGGCCTTCTAATTCCAAATCTGAGAAAATTAATGGTCGCTCTCATCTGGTTTAGAAGTTATAGGGGTCCAAAGTTGAAAAATGGGCTAAAAAAACGATATATCTTTGCTATATATAAACAAAACTAAGCAAAATGGGTATTAAAAGAAAGGATATTCTATTACCTATTCAATAAGCTATTAACCATAAAATTCCATTAAATACTTTTTAAGATATAACTCTTTTTTTTATGAACCAATTTTTTTGCATCAAAATTTTAGATGCATTTCAGATTCAAATAAAACGACAAAAATTAATTCCATGAATTCGAATGTAAAAACGACAAAAATTAGTTCCATGAATTTGAATGTAAAAAATTAGAATAATTTAAAAGACAAGAAAAAAGAAAAATCGCCGTAATTTTTAATAACAATTTTTCGACTGCGGCGCTTTCTTTAAACATCGTTAATGTTACTATGTATATAATTTACTATGTAAATATTTGAAAAAATAGTTATTAAAAATCGCGCTGATTTAAAAAAATAATATTTTATGGCTTTTAAAAAATTACTCTGTAAATGTTTTAAAAATTTCTCGAGTGTGGCCCTTTCTTCCTCAATTATTCATGTAACTATTTAACTTCGTAAATATTCCTCCATCATATATGTTACATCTTATATGTAACTAGTTATATCTTAGTTACTTAAATTGCAATTATTCCTTGTTTTCTATATAATTTGGACTTCCAGCTTAATAGTGTTTTGCTCTTGTACGGAATATTGTTTTTAACACTACAAAACGAAAATATTTAAGTATAAAAGAAGTTATATCTTAAAAAGTTATGCATGGATTTTAATGTTTGATACCTCGTTAAATAGGTGCTCGTATTACCTTTCTTTTGATACTTTTCTAAGAAAATTAAAAAAATTACAGCATGTTTTTAAGGCCATGTTTTCTAACTTTGGACCCCTATAACTTTTAAACGTCTTGAGAGCGACCTCTAATTTTTTCACTATTCGCTTTTTTAGCTCCAAATACACATTTTGAAAAAAAAATTAAAAAAGTCCATTTTAGCTAAAGGTAAAATGTTTCAAATACTGTTAAATCTTTCCTATTAATAAAAAATTATTTCTCTTTTTATTCTAGAACGCCTACAATTGTTGGATTGCTGCCTGCATCTACGTTCTGACGTTGTTGCTCTCGGCACAACAATTCTATGTCAACAGTCGAGTGACTGCAAATTAAATGATCGCTATTGCAGTTGTCGCTACAATGATCAAGTATTCCAAAAACTATCACCACCTAGTGATACAATAACAACAACTTCTGAAATTATTGCTAGTTTCAAAATTTATGCCGATTATTTATTTGATTATGGCTTATTTTTCGAATTTTTATTTTCGTTTTTCAGCGCATATCAACTCATCTGTTTTTATTCAAATTAGATTGATTTATTTTTGTTATTGATGCACAGCGACAAATAATATCTCAAACATATGAACATGCATTTAACGTTTTGAATTGTAACATTTGTTTGAAATAAGTTAAAAAATGCATCAACAACATTCCATGGCCGTAAAATTTTTTTAAAAATCTAGTAAATACCATGAAAAGTATTTGTTTATTTTATTGTTAATATGGCTATCTTATTTTTTCCGTTTTCACTGTATTGAATCTTTGGATTATTGCACTTGAAAGTATACCAGCAGAAATCAATAAAAATTAACTTGTACCATAATTGTAGCACTTCCCAAATATCCGGTGTTGAATACTTCTTTAAAATTTTATTACTAAAATAATTTTTATAATTCCAATTACTAATTGAAAAGCATATAAAAATATATATATATTATTTATTAATTGAACAAATTCACCAGCAATTCTCAATGCTAAAACTTGTGCTTGTGTGTGAGAAATGAATTGTGTTTGTTCAAATATTATATATATAAATATGTAAATTTTTGTCTTTCGCAAATATCGAGCCGTAACCGCCGAAGTAAAGTAAGCATCTAAAACAATATTTTACAGGAGAAACATTTTACAGCAAGAAATGATTTCTGTAGACAGGAATACTTAATTTTTGTGATAGATATAACTTTAGGATGGTTTAACTAAGAGTTGTGAAATTTTGGGAGTTGATAGCTTTATTATAGAATTATTGTTTGCAATTTAAAAGTGAGTTTCGAAAAAAGTGGCGCTTTCATTAATTTTGCGATTAGGGCTCGATATTACCCTTTTGCCAATTTCAATTTAATGATGATTGTATAATATAAAACATATTTAGAATTACTTAATAAAAAACTTACATATTTTGACGTTCAGTAATTTTTTTAAATCTATTTACACTACTTCATAAAAATAAAACTTAAGGATTAGCTATTTGTGTTTGCAATAATTTGTGTTTGCAATAACTATCTAAAGAACCGATTCTAACAAGATAATTTTTTTACATATTTTTTCGATCAGAAATAAAAATTGTTTTTTGACCATTATTTATTTCGATCAGAAATAAAATTTATTTCTTGATCGCTATTTTTTTCGGTCAGAAAAAAATTATTTCTTGATCGGTCTTTTTTCGATCGGTTGTGATCGGTTGTGAACAGAGTTGATCACAGCTTAATAATTAATGTTTCGAATAGTTCGAAGATTAAAAAAAAACACAATTTTAAATGGTTTTAATTTTTAACTTTATTGTTCTCGAGCTGTCAATCAACTAACTTAAAATTATTACATTTTTTGTTTATAACTAAAACTCTGTGCTTACCGTACCTGCATGTATCTTTGTATGTGTGTGTTGCGCTGCGTTTGTCAGCGCTGCCAAAATAAGTTCAAGCGAAAAGTGCAATCAAAGCTTTTCTAAACACTGTGTGAACGGAAATTGGTTAGCCAGAATTCCCAATAATTACTTGCGACATTTGGAGCAAAGAATTATTAAAAATTTCGATTATGCTGAAATTTACTGTGTGACCGGAAATTGGTCAGCCAGAATTCTTAATAATTATTTGTGAAATTTGGAGCAAACAATTATTAAGAATTTTGAAATTAATTTTATATTACATTAGTTTTGCCGGGAAGGAAGGGGTTTGCTATAACTCCCCCACCATTAGCTTGAGGCTCCGACGAAGATATTTCTAAGACAGTGGTCTTTGAACAAAGATTTTTAGTTTTTATTAAAAGAGCAAAAATTATTAAAATTATGATAAGCAAAGTGCTTATATTTAAAGTATTTTTTTGAAAATGATTTTTATTAATTTCCGTGATGTCTTTCCTATTGTTTTCGATATTTTGTAGATGAATGTTATCGAATTCAAGCTTAGTGTTTAAGACGTCTTCCTTGATAGATACATGTAGATTCGGTAATATTATATGGTCTTTAACCTTTATTTCAAAATTTTTGTAGGTTTTATTATTAATTTTAATATAACAATTTTCAAATTTAATTATGTATGTTCCTTCTACAATAGTATTAAACTCGTTACAATTATGTAAGATTACAGTATTTTTTATATTTTTTACAATAATTAATCCATTTCTTATTTCTTTTAGTTGAGTGGTTGTATCTTCTTTAAAAGTACATTTTGCTTCCTTTATTTTAAAAATATTATATAAACATTGGTTTTCAAGTTTTCTTAAGTTTCTCTGTAAATTTTGTTTTACTTCCGCGTAATATAAATTGCCGTGGTTGTCTGTTATAATTTCATTTTCTTTTACATATAAGGATTTTTTATTTTTGTTAGGTATGGGTTCAATAAGAATTTTTGAGTAATTATTTTCTACGAATCTTGGAATCAAAACTATTATTACAATTTTTCTGTTAAATGAAGCAACTGAAATCTTTATGTTTGCTAATGTGTCAATGTCTGTTATGTTTCTAAATTCGTCATTTGTCAGAATGTTTCTACCTAGAACACCAAGTCTGCTATTGAGAAGAATCTGTTCTATATCATCTATGTGATTAATGAGTAGGCTGATGTCATAATTAATTTGATAAAGATATTGCATGTATCTTACTTCATCTTCTATTGATATTATTCTATTGCTAACTTCGTCTGACCATGTTCCTACATATTCTTTTATGGTTTTTTGTTGTTTTTTAATGTGATCCGTAATATTTTGGATTTGTCTAATTATGTCCGTGTTAATGCGTACTTGTTTATTATTTTCCGTAATGAGATTTTTATTATTTCCCTTTAGAGTTTCGAGTTGTTCAATAATATGTTTTTCATCGTCAGCGTCCATAGTTCCTGTAATGTATTTAAGGCCTTTGCCGACTATGTTAAAGAGTCCTCGTTTGCTTCTTGTCTGCGGGAGTAGATTGTGTAATTTTACTTCTAGGTTTCTGTAGTTATGTAGGACTGAATTTAGCATTGGTCCTTCTAAGTTGGGTTTGTTTGTCATTAGTTTAATGTTGTCCCAAATATGTTCCTTCGTCTCATCGTATTGTGTCACGTTAATTATGTGAAGTACTTTTTCATAGTTTATAATTATTTTGATATTTTCCATCTTTATATTGACAAAACCGTTATTTTCGTTTAGATTTTGAACCTCCAGCGTCTGTGAAAAGGTCGTCGGTACATATGTCGTTAGTGAAATTAAAATTAACATGGATACGTCCATTTCCTAAAAAAAATATACGAAATATTAAGTCTTAAAATATTTAAATTATTTTTATTGTTGGGTTATTATTATCTTGAAATTTCTTTGGTTTTTTCAAATGGGATTTATAGTATTTGTGTCCTTTTGTTGTGACAATGTGTTCTTCATCTAATGGTTCTGCGATTATTTTCCTAAATTTGGCATGGTTTTTGCCACCTCTTATTTCTTTTAGAAATACTGGTCCCGTTTGTATTTCAACATCTTCCCTATTTTTATTTTGTGTATTAATTGTACGTTCTTTTATATTTTTAATTCGTTCTTTTATTAAGGAATATTCATCTTGGTTTATATTCCCATTACTGAAGTCAATTGGTTTACGGCCTGTTGTTGAATGAATGCTATTGTTATAAAAATTAATTACTTTATAAATTTTTTCTTCTACTGTGTCAATATCCTTATTTGGGTCGTGTCTCAAAAGTCTCAAATGTTCATTTAGGGTATTATGCAAACGTTCGACATCGGAATTCGATGTGTGATTATTATTTGATGTGAAGTGGATATTGATATTCTGTTCTCTAAGGAATTCTTGCAAGGGTAGTGCTTTAAAGCCAAGTTCGTTGTCTACAATTAGGTTGTTAAAATGTCCTACATTACTTATGTATTGCATAACAGCTCGTTTAAATTCTGTCCATGATCGACTGGATATTTTGATGGCTTGAGCATGCTTTGAAAATTTATCTATCGTGGTTAAGAAAATGTTTTTGTTTAAACTATAGAAAACGTCCATGTGGATCGTGTCTCTTGGTTTTTCGGGTGTTTCCGTTAATTTAAATTTCTGTTTTACAGGATGCCTTTCGTATTTCTCAACATTACAAATTTCGCAATTGTTGATGAATTGGGTAATTCTTTGCTTTAATTTTGGGTTATATATGACGTCTTTTAGTTCTAGAAAGTTCTCGTTAATGCCCCTATGATTATTCTTCAAATGTTCTGTTTCTATGCAATTAGTAAGTTCATTTTCATCTGTTATGTCTCTCAGAACCTTTGTGCATCTCATAATTTTAAAGGTACCATTGTTATTATTAAAATTGTTTTTTATCACCTCTTTAAATATTTCAAAAATTACTTCATCATCGAAGTATACGGCGTTTGTACCTGTTGGCTTAAAATGGTTTTTCACTATTGTTATGATTGTGTCGCTATCTATATTTCTTATATAAATTATTTTTCTATTCGAACTAAATATTTTTTGATTTTTAATTTTTAAAGATCCTGAGTCGGTTTTCTTAAAAATGATTTGGTTTTTGTACATATTTAATGGGCATTTACTCTCATTTATTATTGGTGTCTCGAATTCGTTGAAATTAATCATGGCGCGAGATAGCGCATCGGCGTTTCCGTTTTGTATGCCTTTTTTGTATTTTATTTCGAAATCATATTCGCTTAGACGAAGTCTCCACCGAATAAGCTTGGAATTGGGCTCCTTCATTGAAAAAAGCCATGTCAAAGGACGATGGTCGGTTTCCACTATAAATTTATTTCCGAATAAATAAGGTCTAAAATATTGTGTTCCCCAAACAATGGCAAGTAGTTCCTTCTCGATTGTGCTATAATTTTGCTCGTGGTCGTTGAGCGTTCTGCTTGCAAAGCATGTTGGATGTCCATCTTGGGATAACACGGCCCCTAAAGCATAATTGCTTGCGTCGGTTTGTAACGTAAATTGTTTTTTAAAATCAGGGTAAACAAGGACTGGATCGTTAACTAAATGTTTTTTCAATGTTTCGAATGCGTTTGTATATTCAGGGTCTTCTATGTTCATTTTTATATCTTTCTTCAAATACTTGGTCATGGGCTTAGCTATTCGCGCATAGTCTTTAATAAACTTGCGGTAATAACCTGTTAGTCCTAAAAATTCTTTAATTGCTTTTTGGTTTTTTGGGAGAGGGAATTTCTGGACACATTCTATTTTTCTTGGATTAGGTTTAATACCGTCTTTTGTTACAATGTGACCAAGGAACTCGGTTTCGTGTTTGAGAAATTCACTCTTATCTAGTTGTATTTTAAGGTTTACATCTCTGAGTTTTTGAAATACCTTAGTTATCGACTCTATGTGTTCTGTAAGGGAAGTGGAAAAAATTATAATATCGTCGAGATATACCAAGCAGATCTTATTAATGTATTCAGATAAAACGTTGTTCATCAGCCGTTGAAATGTGGCTGGTGCTGTTTTTAAACCAAAAGGCATACGAAGAAACTCGTAATGCCCTCCTTCAACACTGAACGCTGTTTTGTGAATATCTTTCTCTGAAATTTCAATTTGATGGAAGCCTTTTGCAAGGTCCAATGTGGTGAAGTATTGACAACGTCCTAGCTTCTCTAATATTTCGTCAATATTAGGAATTGGATATCGGTCATCTATTGTTACTTCATTGAGTTTCCGATAGTCAATAACTAGGCGCCATTTTTTTCTTCCACTCGCATCCATTTTCTTTGGAACTACCCAGACTGGCGCTGAATAAGGAGAGTGACTTGGTCGTATTATTTTGTTTTTAAGCATTTCCCGTATTTGATCTCTTACTTCGTTTTTGTGAACGTATGGATACCTATAAGATTTTGCCACTATAGGAGCATGTTCGATAGTCCGAATTTCATGTTTATGGGCATTTGTAAACGTTAGGTCCTTTTTCGAATCGTCATTATAAAAAATATTTTTAAATTTCTTCACTACATTTATTAATTTTTCTTTTTCTTCTATATTGAGGTGATCCATTCTAATTTGTCCTAGTAGAGGCTTGTCATTTTCCTTTTTTTTCGTAAAATTTTCGTTGTTTTCATCAAATGTATAAATGCAGAAATTTTCGTTAGTAACTTGAGTGGATTCTTGTTTATGTACTACGACGTCTTTTACTCCGTCGTTTTTAATTTGTAATTTGGCTTCTATTTTATGATTATTTGCTTCATATATTCCTTGCATTAATTCTACTTCCTTGTCGTGGGAAGACTTTCCTTCAATATAAACTAAACCTTCTTTATTTGTTACTGGTACTTCAATTTCGTAAGTACCTTTATCTGTGAAGCAATATTTGTTTTCCATATTTGTTAAAAATTTTAGTTCTAATTCTTTTTCGCCTATAAGTAGTTTATTTTCTTTAAAATTGATCACACCGTTTAAAGGGATCAATATGTTGTTTCCAATTATACCATCATACATGTTATGAAATTTACTTACAAAAAATTCAAATTTTTTGTCTATGTTACCAAATTCTTTGAAGCAAGGGATAGCTACCCTTTCGTTAACTTCTATTATGTGTTTTAGTGTTTGTAAATTCATTGGCCCTGTGGGTACATTCCACTTTGGATCGCATAATCCAGGGTTTATTATAGATTGGGTCGCTCCCGAATCTATTATGAATCTTAACACTCCTAACTTAGCTTTTATTTCTATATGTGGTAAGTTATTTCTGAGGCCGGTAAAGGAAAATTTTGGGCTGTTGGATTTATTTCAATTTTTCCGATTTCCATCGGTTCTACCGTTGGTTGATGGGGAATATTAATTCTAGCATGGTTTCTATTCCTTTCGTTGTTATAATAATTATTGTTGTTATTGTGGTAACTGCTTGCACTATTTCGGTTATAGTTATACGAGTTACCTGGTTCATTGTTGTAACGATTGTTGCGGTTATAATTATTATGTGTTTGATAATTATTGCGATTAGTGTTTGTATTGTAAGGATTGTTTGAATAGTTATTGTTGTAGTTGTTACGAGTAGTCGTATTATTTTTGTGATTGTGTTCATCCTTGTTTTGTCGATTGTTGTTATATCGTTCTGTAGGTCTAGAGGTCTGGTCGTTAGTTCTTCTATTCGGTTTGTTTTCTGTTTTATATGGGCTATAATAAGCATAATTTGCTTCGTGTAATATGTTTATTGCTTCTTCCAAAGTTTTAGGATCTCTGCAATATAAAATTGACCTCATCGGTTCGGGCAGTTTTGTTTTAAATGTCTGAAGAGCGGCTTTTATGTTTAAGTTAACAGTTTGGTCAATTTCCTCTTCAGTTGTAGCGGTCGATAGTTCTGTTTTAGTCTTTATATTAAGTCTCCTAAGTATGAACTTTAAGTCGTTGTAAAATTCTACACTATTATTTCTAAAGGTCGTTCCTCTCAACTCATTGAAGAGTTCTTCTATCGATTTTCGGTCGGAAAAGTTATTTAATAGGATCGTTTTTATGTCCTTCCAAGACATAGCATTACTATCTATTTCAATAGCTTCCTTTGCTTTTTTTGTTAATTTAGATTTAATTATGTCTGAGAAGATACTTTGTGCTAAGGTATCATATCGGGTCAGTAAGGGGTAAATTCTGTCTATTAGTGTAATGAAGGTTTGAAGTTCGCTAGTGTTTCCGCTAAACTCAGGGAGTCTGTCGAGATATTTGAGGGGGTCAATTGTCAATGATGCCGTCATGTTTGTATTTTCTAAGTTTTCTCTTGTTAGGATATCTCTTTGATTATCTATTGCTTGTTGGACACCTTCGATTGCCCTATCTAATGCGTCAAAATTTTCGTCCATATAATTTAATAAAAATTTTTTTTTTTTTTTTTTTTTTTAAATTGGGATTTCCTTAAAATCTCATAGGAAAAATCGTAACTGAGTTTTTGAGTTTCCTAAATTTATACTGAGTTTTAGCCTCCTTTTTTATTTGTCTTATTAAATCTACTAATTTTCTATTAATGTCTGCCTCTGTGTTATAAGAGTATAATTCTGCCTGCGTTATATAATAATTGTCCATGAATTTCTTATATTTTTATCACATAAAATAATTTGTACATACAGTTTGATAACTTAAAATATATAAATATGTAGATTCTTACTATGGTATTTTCCTTGTTGGTGATGATAATAAAGTTGTCTTCGTTGTTGTTCTTCTCCTTATTTTTTCCGCTTTTAGTTGAACTGTTGATTTGTGTTGTTTATGTTGAACTGGTATATTTGGATATTTTCAGGATTTGGTGTAGAAAGTGTTGAAGTAGTTGATGTTGAAGATTTGAGTATATTCTTCGTTGTTCTTCTTTGTTGTTGATTTGTATTAAAGTTTCACTTATATATTTTCAGGGTTTGGTACAAAAAAAAAATTTGTATCTATATCTTTTTTTTTGTAGTGTTTTAAGTTTTTGTTTTAACAGGTAACTGTTCATTAGGGTGTAATTTTCAACAAGTTTAATAGTGATATTGTCTATTTATTTATTTCACAAGTTAAATAGTTCCAATTATTATTTCACAAGTTCGTATGGATAGTTTATATTATTATTTCACAAGAAATAGTTTCTTTTGATTTCAAAGTTAAATAGAAATAGTTTCTATTTATTTCACAAGTTTAAAAGAAATAGTTTCTTTTCTTATTTCAAAAGTTGAATAGAAATTGTTTCTATTTATTTCACAGGTTTAAAAGAAATAGTTTCTTTTATTGTTTCACAAGTTTTAATAGAAATAGTTTCTATTTATTTCACTCGTTTATGGTTCGCGATACCCGACTAAACATTAAAATGCACTGTATTACTTTGGGAATACATTCGAGTATCCCATCCTCGTCGCCAATTAATGTTTCGAATAGTTCGAAGATTAAAAAAAAACACAATTTTAAATGGTTTTAATTTTTAACTTTATTGTTCTCGAGCTGTCAATCAACTAACTTAAAATTATTACATTTTTTGTTTATAACTAAAACTCTGTGCTTACCGTACCTGCATGTATCTTTGTATGTGTGTGTTGCGCTGCGTTTGTCAGCGCTGCCAAAATAAGTTCAAGCGAAAAGTGCAATCAAAGCTTTTCTAAACACTGTGTGAACGGAAATTGGTTAGCCAGAATTCCCAATAATTACCTGCGACATTTGGAGCAAAGAATTATTAAAAATTTCGATTATGCTGAAATTTACTGTGTGACCGGAAATTGGTCAGCCAGAATTCTTAATAATTATTTGTGAAATTTGGAGCAAACAATTATTAAGAATTTTGAAATTAATTTTATATTACATTAGTTTTGCCGGGAAGGAAGGGGTTTGCTATAACTCTTAATCACTCAAAGCCTACTGAAGAGGAAATTTAATTCATGTAAAAAGAAAAAAATTATTTTATGACTAATATCTGTCTGAAAATAAATATACCCACTAGATAAAATATGTTTGAATTTTATATTGTGAGAGTGCAAGAAAAATTATGAATGGCACTCAAAGTTAAAAAATGGTGGCCAAAGTTGAAAAACTTGAACGAAAGTTTGAATTTTATAAGTATAACTAGCTGAAACCCGGCGCGTTGCTGCCACGCTCCCTTGAATGTGTAAATTGAGGTTGAATACTTAATTCCAATGCTATACGAACTTGTCCAATGACTATAAAATGTTACCAATGAAACTGCATTTGTAAATTTAGTATACTGAATTCCGACGCTGTGCAAACTATAAAATGTATTCCAACGCCCATAAAATGTATTCAATAAAACTGCATGTGTAAATTGAGGTCGAATACTGAATTCACACGCTGTGCAATCTATAACTTCAAAGCTATTCGATATCGTATATTTGGGTTATATGGGAGGTGTTTTCCCCTTTTACAATTGCTTTAAAATGTTATCAGTAAAACTGCATGTGAAAATGAAGTTGAATACTAAATTCCAAATCTGTCCGACCTATAACTCGAAAGCTATTCGATAGCACAAATTTGGGTTGTATGGGAGGTATAACGTCCCCTTTTTAAACGCCCTTCAAATTTAATCAAACTGCATGTGTACATTGAAGTCGAATACTGAATTCCAAAACTGTGCGATCTATAACTCCAAAGCTATTCGATATCGAAAATTTAGGTTGTATGGTAGGTGCTATTCTCCCTTGTCCAACCCACAAAAAATGTTACCAATGAAAGTACATGTGCAAATTTCGATCGAATACTGAATTCCGACGATGTGCGACCTATAATTCTAAAGCTATTCGAGAGCACAAATCTGGATTGTATAGAAGGTACCACTCCCCCTTTTCCAGTGAAACGACATGTATAAATTGTGGTTGAATACCGAATTTCGAGGCTGTGCGACCTATAACCCCAAAGCATTTTGATATCGCGAATTTGTTATATATCTGTGGACGGCAAAAGGGCGTGTGGCAGTTATTATTTACACCATCCCGTACTCGAAACAAATCCTCTGCCAAAATTTGAGATCAATCGGGCCATTAGCTTCGAAGTCTTTTTAACTTTTCTTAAAAGTAGGCGTAGCTATAGTGGGATCACGCCCATTTTTAATATAGCTACCGATAGTTATTATACGAACTTATTTACCAAATTTTAGTTTAATACGACAAAAACCGTTTTAAATATAGCATTTTTATTGATTTGTGGGCAGTAACATTGTGTGGGTAACATTGTGGGTGTGGCAACATTTTTTTCCTAAAACTTCACGTAGCAATTACAAACAAATCCGCAAAAGGAAGTATCCAATTTGGTCTAGTCGTTTTCAAGTTTTAAGCATCCGAACAAATCACTTTCCATTTTTATATAGTCATGTGAAAATAAATAGGGACACCTATATTCTTATATTTGAAGTTGCATGAATTATATACAAGGTGCCCCAGATATAGCATTAATTCCCTCGGCTGGTGATTCTTCGTGATAAGGCGAGTATAACACTTTATGGAGTATAACACTTTATGGAACCTAAACTACTCACCATAAAATAAAAATAATATTTTGTATTTTAGAAAAAATGTCAACTTTTCCATCAATATATCAACCACTTTCGTGTCATGTGCTGCAGCGGAGCTAAAATTTTGAGATTATTCAACGAAATATCAACAAATTTTGTATCTTTTGTTTTTAATTTTAATGGAAAGTAATATAACCTTCTCGCAAGATAAGTATCTACTTGTATGTATTATGTTTTTTAAGTTTTTATTAATGTAATTTCAATAAGCAGGTTTTCAGTGATAATCGAGTTGAAAAAGTATATTGCGAGGTGCTATGGAAACCGGTTTAGCTCCACAAATCGTTAATCACTTACTTCGAATGGATTAAGGGTATCTCGCAAGTTCCTTCTGACAAAGATTAAACGCTTTCTGTTTAAACATATACAAAACGTTCAATTTATTAGGTATGAAGTCGATCACACGCGTATAAAGTTGAAAATGTTTGTACAAACGTTGCAATGTTTCTTGATCTCCTTAAAAGATTTATCCTTAGCAACAAACTCATTTTGAAAATTATATTTTTTTAATAGTGATGTTTGTTTGCATTCATGTTTGAATATTTTTCAACATGTGATCCAGTTTATACATCACTTTTACGTAATTGACAGCTTCACTTTTACATTCAGCACATTTTTTTTTCTCATTCAGCACATCAGTATACAATTGAGCATAGAGAATTGCAGGAAATGCAAGTGTGTAAACTTGCTGTGAATGTGAATTTTTATATTTTATGTACACAAATTTTTTTCACAGTTACAGAATCCGCCTCCTGGTTACACCCGAAGATTCTCATCATTCAACATTAGAAATTATTATAAATTTTGCAAAACCATCTGTGCAATATTATGATTCTCAACCGCCTATTGAGTTTAACTTTAAAAAACAAACTACTTGATTTTGAAAAATAACTTGTCCAATATAAACTGGAATTCTATTCTAAATATTAATACAAAAAATTTATCATCTAAGAGTCTTGATGATGCGGTGCATGCGTTTAATAGAACGCTCAATGATTGTTTTCTAAAAGCTGTTCCGCAAAGGAAAGTCTTTTTGACATCGGGTCCGGTATGGTATACAAATGAATTAAGAAAAATGAGGAACTTGAAATCTAAATACTATAAAATATATCAAAAAGCACATATCACATGTGATTTTGGGAGCTATACCTCAATTAAATACAGTTACCAACAGTTATGCAACCAATCGTATAATATCTACTTAACACAAGTGAAATTAAACATCAAATCTGATGCTAAATAATTCTGGAACTTTGTTAACACACAACGTAAGATTGATTCCCATTCTTCTTTTCTGAAATATAATTCTGTTGAGTCTGATAATGGTAATAGTATTTGCAATCTTTTTGTAGACTTTTTCAAGACAACTTATTCACTATCGTCCTATGATTATTTAAGTTATCCCTTCAATATTCAATCTGGGGATATTTATTTCCTTAATATTAATTTGCTTAAGCTATCTTTATTGTAATACTGATTTCCACTTACCACCTTATGAATATCGGTTACAACTCTTAAATCTTCCTTCTTTAAAAAATCGGAGAATTATGATAAATGCTTGTTGGATCATAAAACTTTTACATGGATATGTCAACAGTCCATATTTATTGAGTAAAATATATTTTAATATTCCTCTTCGTCCTAGAAGATCTTTTGAGTTACTCTACATGAACTTTTGTAGAACTAATTATTTGCAAAATGAACCTCTTAGAAGCGCTTGCGGTGATATTAATTTTGTATCTGATGTTATATCCTTAAGTGAATCCATGGACTCAATCAAACATAAAATTATAGATTACCTGCAGTACCGTCGTTGGTTATGTAAAGTCCTCTCAAACATATATCTGATGCATCTGGTGATATTTGTAAACACATTAGGGCAGTTCACGATCTTGTTGCATCGTTGCAAATGCAAAATAAACTGCTTTCCCAAGAACAAAAAGCATATGTTGCAAAAGCTTTTCAATGCTTTTGTTTTTGTAAAAGCTGTTTATTTTGCATATGCAACGATGTAACAAGATCGTGAACTGCCCAATTAATATAACAATCTAAATGGATAAATGGACTTAAGCGTAAAATGGATAATTTTGGTGTATGAACATCTAAATAATCTGAATGGACCTAAACCTGGGATCTTCAATAGCTTTACATCTTCATGATAAATGTGACTACATTTGTCGACGGAACCGTGGTGTCTTGGTTTTTACCTCTTGAAACACTACGTTAGATCGATTTGTAATTTATTAATATGAGTGGCCAATAAGACCTAGTTTGTCTTGATGCCTGCGTTCGCAACTGGTTTTCTTTGTTTTATGAAAATTGGTTTGGTGAAGTTTACCTAGTTTGTCGAGTAACCACCCTGTCAAGCCAGGATCCCACCGGCTTCAGGAAGACAGAACGATAGGTATTATATGTATACTTATTGGAGTGGTGTTTTTTTTGGGTATGAGACCTTGTTTGTCACACGACTCCGCCGATGTCCGGATACAAAAATTGTTGCTAACTTCACCTTGTTTGCCTTGAAAATGCAACCCTGCTATGCTGTCTGATACTATCGATTCGACTTAACGTATTTTTTTTTTATTTTTATACTTTAATAAAATTATATACTTAATGCAATTTATTAAAACTTTTTAGTTTGTTAATAATACATGATTTCAATCAAAATTAAACATTATATTTTTGAATGGTATTAAATATCTTATTTTATAATTTTAAATTTGATATAAAACCTGTTCAGGAAATGTTAAAAACTGTGAAGGTTAAAAGCATTTTTCATGTAACATAATAGTTTTGGAACCTTACAGTGGTGCGACATCACAGGTAAAAACAAATATTTTTTTCGACTTTAGGAGCATCATATTACCTTATATACAACATTTGAGATTTTTTTCAATGTAAATTATTTTTGATACGAAGAGGGTTAAAACACAAAAAAAAGCAATTGTGCACATATAAATATTTTCTATTGCACACGCTACATTTCACACTATTTTCGATTAACGGTACTACGAATATGAGGAAGAGAAGAATTCTCTGTTCGACTATTAAACTCCATACTTTAAAAAATTTTTTGGGAAACTCAAAAAAATTGTATTGTTTTAAACCAGGAAGAAAAAATAAAAAATATTTGAGCACATGTAAATATTTTACTGAGGTATAAGATATTTCCAAGGAGGTTATATTTTTAACATATTCTGCACAGCACGGTGAACAAATTGCGCTAAAAATCATTGAAGTCATGCAATAAACTTATAGGTTTTGAAGTATCGCCGTCCCTTCATAGAAATCGTTGCGAATCTTGATCTGCGGAATATATTTTAACTGCTACTCCAACAATACCTTCACGAAATTTGTGCTGTATTGCTAGGAGTGGCTAAGCATGATCGGGTCATTTAAGCAAGGCTGAGTTCAAAGAGATATTTGAAGTAACGGCGACGGCCTCGAAAACTATACGAAATTTGCTGGGTTTGTTGGGATTAATAACTCCAAAATGAGGACGGTACCAAGTCAGATAGATGTGGCGGTAGCAAATAAGCGTAATCTCTCTGGACGTATTTCTCTATTTCGTCTTTATACTTTGCTGCATACATGGCATCTCTACTCATCTTGTTTTCAACAGCTAGTATGCGTTTTTTTGCCATTGCAAAACTTGAAGGTAAGTTGGTATTCTCCTTTCGCCACAATAGTTCTGTTTCGAATCGCATGTTTAATTTCTTTGTTGTACTGACTAATATCTGTCGTCTTTTACAACTATACAACTATAGTATCTGGGATTTTTATGCCAAAATTTTCAACTTTAAAATATTCTTCAACAATCTTGCCTAATCTTTTTGATGTCAAAGACTCAAGTATGTGTCCCGAGAAACAATTTCATATTTTGTGTCAATAAAGTATCTGACATATGTCCGGTGCCCGTGTCGGTAAATGTCCGATCTCTGCACCGAAAGAAGTGCTATTTCTTTAACACCTTGGGCAGGCACAATGTACGAACGAAGACCGATTCGGGCACTCGTCAGTTTATTGTGTCCGAATATAGTCGCTCGTTTTTGAACACTTTATTGATATAATACAGACTTACTACGGTACAATTTCAGGTGATTTTCAAGGTACTTGTTGGGTATGTTTCGGGTACATTATAGTTAAGACGCAGGCCAGTTTCGATACATATCAGCGCTACTTTATTGACTCAATATATAAAATTTTTTCTCGGGTCCTGTTCGCTGAAGCTCGTTTGCCTTTGACTTAATATCAATGTGCGATTATTTTTTTTTTCATAAACTTTGAAAATTGAGTCCGATACTCTGGACTTTTGTGCCAGAGTTGTTTGGTACGGACACAAATTGTTTCTTGGGTGTAGTACTCTTGGTTCAGGGTTAAACTTCACATTAATCGGCCTATATACTAAAGAGCTGCATGAATGTTTTCGTTTTCTGCGTACTGAGAATGAAGTGAAAACAGAACTCTAATTGAGAGACATTCTGACGCGCGAAACGAGTTTTGATTCGATCTGCTGAGAGACAAGCAATCGAGACGAAACCCACCTTCTCAAAAAACGAATGGAAACATGCATGTGAGAGCGTAATCTACTCTCAAGTTTCCATCATATTATGGAAATGTTGGAATAGTAAGAGAATGTGTTGATTGTTTTGATTTGTCGTATGAAAGCGGAGAAAAGCTCATAGAGGTTCATAGGAATTGATGTTGACCGTGCAGTGATTCAGCGTGAAACAAATTTATACATAGTGCTAAAATAATAAAAACAATGGATTGTTATGAGGTAAGTGATGTTTTAAATTTGTATGTTCGTGTGCTAATATTAAAGAATTATGTTTAATTAAAAATATGGGCTTAAAGATCAAATAAAATGGCCATGTTGTTTGTATTGTTTATCTTTCGTTGGTCATTTTCCAAATTTTTTGGGACAACGATTTTCTCTAGCACCACTCAATATGCACTAGGCTGGGTCGTTTTGATGAAAGTTCTGTGATCGCTTTGGTATAGTTAAATTGTTTTGCCTTATGTATAAAAAATCATTTTGTGAAAAAAATTTGTATGAGATTTTTCCGACTTGAATGATTAAGCTCAGAGTTTGTCAACTTTGCTCTAAATTTTTAGCTATATATTGTTACCAATTATTTTTAGCCATAAAATTATCTTTAAAAGGAAACCAACCTCATAACAATCGACAAATATTTCAAGGAGATATGGAGATTTTTAAGTTTTTTTTTTAAGCCTGAGGAAATTGCTCTCAAACAAGCCAAAACTGTGATCAACCGTTGTAACTATTTGGAAGAAGACATATTGCCTTTTTATAAAAATCTTGATTGAACAAAATTTGTTCATTAATACGGTTGCTATTACAATTTATATATCGAGTCTATTTTTGGTAATTATCGTGTTTGACTTTTTTCATTTCACAGCGTCCCCTTAAAAAAAAAGTCCATGCAAGCTTGAATTTTTGAGCTTTAACAGGATAAAACAGCGCTTCATTACAATTATAAATTTTTAAAATCGGTTCACAGAAACCAGAGATATAAGGCCGCAACTATAGTGAAGCTAAAGCGTAAGATTTCATATAAATTACAACAAACACATGAAATCTTACGCTTCGAACCGCTTGCGCGGTATTTTATTTTTTTTTTACAGAATGATTTTTTATACATAAGGCAACAAAATTTAACTATACCAAAGCGATCACAGAACTTTATTTTTTTTTTCCATACAAGAGCGACCCAGCCTAATATGCACATCCAAAAATTTTACTAAAATCGAATTTATTTTTAAACAAAATAGGCAACAAATAACGACTCCTTTCACAGTGATGCCTCCAATAACAGTGTTTTCACGTTAAATCATTCCGCGATCAATGAAAATATTATTAACGCCAAGTTTAAAATAGTTAATAAGCGAGGTCGCAGTCAGGTTTGGGAAATTTTTGGCAAAGTTTCTGATGAAAATGGACAGGAAATCTCGAAAATTGTTGCGTGCAAAAAATGCTTCAATATATATAAATACAACGAAAGATCGACTTCGAATCTCGTGAAGCATAGATGCTACTTGGTGACTAAATCCATAGGGGCAAAGGTTGCAGTAGATGAAGATAGCAAAAAAACGGCTGTGGGTGTTTTTACTAAGTGGACTGTTGAGAACTGCAGGCCTTTCAAGATTTTAGCTGATTCGGGCCTTAGAAAAGTAGCTGAGTTTCTTATAGAAATTGGTTCGAAGTACGGACGCAACGTCGATATTGAAAGTCTTCTACCGCACCCGACAACGATTTCGCGGAACATTGAGAGTCTGTACAACGAAAAATTTAACGAACTAAAAAATGAGATTGTGTCCGTAAAAGATTCAGGTTTTGCCTTGACGACTGATTTATGGACTGACAATTATTTGCGAAAATCGTTTTTGGCCATCACTATTCATTTTGTTAAGGAAGGAAAATTGTTACCACGTTTACTTGGATTTAAATCCATGGAAGGTGAAAGGTGTACACGTGAGTATCAAAATTAAGTGAAACATGCATACAGCATAACCAGGGGCGTCTGTGGAGAAAGAGCGCTCTAGTAGTGATCATTTTTTGTATGCAAAATGTATGAAGTCCGATTTCGACGAAAATTTTTAAGTATACAAATTATTTTTAAAAACCGACGAAGAATGGTTCCAAATTGGGGTAGTTCACTTTCACTTTATTTCCTTGAGTTTTATGAAAAAACTGAAATGAAAACTGTTACGCGTTGTTTTTTATTTTTCAGTCAGAAAATAACAATTTCTATTTATTTTTATTTTATTTATAACTCGCTTAACGTTCAAGTGACCACCCACATTTTTTTCGATAATTTGTTATATTTGCTCAATCTACCGCTACCAGAGCGCTCTTTCTCTGCAGATGCATAACCAGTAATTCAAGGACTCCCCATCAAGAGAGTACACATAGGTTAAGGCAATTATAGCGTCTAGTCTGGGTTACCATATGCATTTTTCATCAAAAAATAGTACTACATGGAAATAAAACTTTTTTAGTGAACTGGGGACAAAACGTCAGGCATTTTTTCAGGAATTCCTGAGGCATTGCTGAAGCATTTTTAATATAGACTTTCTCTTTTCTACCAAAGTGGAGACAGGGCTTAAACAGCATTCTCTTGTGGTTATAAATCGACCATTTTTATTTTTAAAAAATTACATTACTTTTCCCCGTGTCATCGACTGATTTTGTAGAGTCGAGAGGTTTGGAGAGTCCTTGAATTATCAGTCGCCCTGTATACATATGAAGTTTTTCTGTAGTCATCGTGGTACATCAGTATTTTCTAACTTCATTAAAGACACAAAAATACGGTCCATGGTAAATGATTTATTGTCACAATATGACTGCACCTTAAATGATAAGGCAATAATTGTAACTGACAGAGGTTCAAATATGGTTGCAGCATTTCGAGAATATAATCACATACACTGTGTAAGCCACCTACTTCACAATACAATCGAAAAGTCAATCAATGGCGTTTCAGAAAGATCTGAACTTTGTGAGCTGTCTACGAAGCTTGTAAGGTATTTTAAAAAGTCGGGGGCTAATAATAGCTTCAAAACGACTCTCAAAAGTTTCTCGCCGACTAGGTGGAACACCATATTTTACTTATTAGAGTCTATTCAAAAGAACTGGTCCGAAATCATCAAATTATTGCAGGAAAAGGGAGAATTACGTCGTATTGATGGTATAAACCTGCACATTGTAAGCGCCTTAGTGGACGTTCTTCAACAATTTGAAAAGCCTCCAAGTTGCTTGAAGGCGAAAAATATCCAACGATGCACATCGCCTTTGCTCACGTACATCTTTTAAAAAAAAAATGTTTACCCAAAGATGATGATTTAGTCGTTATTAAAACATTTAAAGAGAATTTGACTACAAACATCCAAAACGTTGTTATGCAAAATCTAACAGTTTTCCACAAAATTGGTCTGTTTTTGAATCCTCCGGCTAATAAACTCATTTTTTTTGACGAAGGCGAAAAAACTGAAATAATAGATGAATGTAAGCGCCAAATGAAGATGTATGATGAGGACTTTTGTGGTCAGGACAGCCGAAGTATGCCACATGTGAAATCGTCAATAAATTCGGAAGCTCTGGAAGATTTCGTGTGCCAGTCTAATATGTTTGAGTCAACCGATAGAGTGTCTGATGAGGTTCGACTTTATAGTAACTTAAATGTTACTTTTCATGATGACTTCAATGTTTTGCAATGGTGGGACTTACACAAAAACGAATTCCCACTGCTATATAAAGTAAGTTGCAAATTATTTGCAACCCCGGCTAGCAGCGCTCCTTCTGATAGAGTATTTTCATTTGCAAGGAATTTAATTTCTGATCGGAGGACCCATATTTGCTCCAATGACTCCACAATTAGTCATATCATGTTCTTGCATTCGAATACAGCGAATAAAAGCGAAACAGAAGAAGTGGAACAGTGAGACTGAGCGATATAAACACTTCATTTCAAAACACATGAAGTTGAACAAGTAGTTTCAACAATCCCTTTTTTACCATTTTTGATCTCATAGCGTAAGTTGTACCTACTAAGTTAAAAACCAATGAAAAGCTTTACCATTGTTGTACCAAGTATAAAGAAAAATACTTTTTGTTTTGTTTTTACATGAAATGAATTCTTTTGAACGTTTTTTTGTTTTTATCCTTAATAAATGTTTGCTTTAAAAAAATTAACATGCTTTTTATTTAATGTTTTTAAAAGTTAGCCGATATACAAACTATCGCATTTACTCCCCCCTATACAGGGGAGCTGCAAAAATCTCGTATCTTTTTTTACTGCTCGTGTCTTAAGTCTTTGCGTGACAGTTCTGTTACAAACAGCGCAAAGACTTAAATGACGAGCAGTAAAAAGGCTACGTGATTTGTGCACGACTTCATCCAATGCATGTTTCGCTTGTTTCATTTTTCAAAGCGAAAGAAACGAGAACTGCAGTGCTGTTTCGTTGAATTCGTTGTCTCATGTTTCATTTCTCTCACGTATCCATTCTCTCACGTCAACATTCTCTCATATCGCAATTCTCTAACAATACAAACGCATTCTGATCTGGCTCGCTCGTTTCGCTTTTATAAATGCGAATGGGAAGCGTGATTGAAAAGCTGAGAATGTGTTGAACAGCGTTTCAAGCATACTCGTGCAGCTCTTTACTATATACTATCCAACCAAGCCGAGTGAGTGCTGGAATTGGCTGTGTTGTTTCGACCTCTACAGTATCCGTTGCAGTTCCCAGATAGCAATTATCTAATCCAATTAGTATTTTAGGTTTTGCGTTTTCATAATTAACGAGTGGTAATACATTGAAATGGTTATAAAATTCTTTTTTGAATGATTGCGTTGGTAGATTTAAATTTTTGACTGTTCGAACATTCCTTAATAAGAAGCTTTCTGCACCATAAAACTGCCTTTTGATGTCAATTGAAACCAGTTTAGAATCCTTCGTAATTATTTTTTCGTCATACCATTGTTATAAAAATGGCTGCGCTTCTCCTCGAAGACCTAATTCTTCTGCAACATTCTCTTGTATCAAAGAAGTTGATGAACCATCATCAAACATGACATATACAGGTATGCTTCCAAGTGGTCCTGACAGTATGAAAATCCTTCCGGCAAAATTTTAAAAAGTTGGTTGGTTTGATGATTTTGGCGACAGTTCAGCACATGACTTTGGGTTTTGACTGTTATAGGACGTAGTTTTTGCATCTTGGTGAAGTGACTGGTGATGCATTCTAATGCAGCCATTTAAGCTGCATGTCTTCCTTTTATTACAAGTGGTTAGACAGTGTCCTTTTTGTAAACATGAGAAACAAAGACTGTTGTGTTTTACGAGTTCCCATTTTTCATCTAACTTAATTTTTTTATATCGATTGCAGTCACTTGTTTTGTGGTTCTCATTTCAAATTATGCATGCAAACTGCAATTTGTTAGTAGATGCTTGATAGTTGTAAAGAATTCTGCGGGTGCTTTGGCCAGCCGGTCGACATGTATTAGTGTGCATGTGACGTAAGTGTGTTTGATAAGATTTTGTGACGTTTGATGACCCAAAATTTTGCGGCATTAGACACACAACTTTAGGCAAATTGGCGATCTAGTCAGACGAGGAGCCCACTCGTATTGCTTGGGTGGTGGTAGTTTATGAACAAGTTCTTCTAACAATGTCGGGTTCATAGGAAAATGGTCACATTTTGCGGACTTAAAAAATGCAACAACACTACGAACACGGTTTGAAAATGCCAAAACATTATCCAAGCAACTCCCATATATAGTTGGAAAGCTCTGAATTTCCTCCAACTTCGAACGTACAAGTAAACCAGGGCGTCCAAAGTTAAATTGAAGCTCCTCTATGACTCTTAGTACATCATCTGGATAAATAAGTAGTGATGGAACTGCTTCTTTTGCATTGCCACCAAGCGCTTTATGAAATCTCATTTAGATGGATGTTCTGGTAACGGCAAGTTACATAAAGATGGCTGATTTGCCATCGGGCGAATTTGACGAAGTTCAAGAATGGCTGCTTGACTGCGAAAGTTATCCTGACTGAGTTGCTCTACGGATGCTTGTAGAGCAGACATTCCAGAGATGAGTGCGTCCAACTGGTGTTTGATTTCAGATTGAGAAGGATTCAATGGTGCTTCATCTATGTCCTCTACATTCATTTCCAACATCGTCTCGTTCAGACATTCAGACAAACGATCAGTGTTCGCGTCTTCTCCGAATTTTTGTGGCGTCTTGTATTCATCTTATTACAAATAATGTGGAGCAAACAATCTTTAAAACTTTGTTGGAGACAAAAAATAAAATTACTTTCTATTTTGAACAATTTATTGTTAAAAGATTGCTGTTCGCTCCAGCTCGCTAGTTTTCAGACTCTAAAAATTTTAAAAATTATTGAAAAAAAGTTTGAGACAAATTCAAACATAACTAGAAAGAGAATAAGACAGTATTTAAAAAACAAGTGTTTGGACAAGATAATTAAAATAATTGATTAACGAACTCGCGCCAACAGTAACACTGCAAAAGAAGTTGATGGAACTCAACTATTTAACTACGCCAATACCGTGCACAACCACCAGCAAATCGTAAATTAAAAAAACATTTTTACTATGGGATACAATGCGAGTTGAGTTACCTTTCGTGTGGGATAGTTGCAACGTCCGTACCTTGCGAACGCTTGTTCTCGCATGCAGGTATTATCGCCAACCAATTACGCAATCGCCTTTCGCCAAAACCTGTCAATATGTTAGTCTTTCTGTGTTCAGTTGGTGACTCGGTTCTGTAACTTTTCTCACGGTAGTTCCCACCAGATTTTCTCACTTTGACGTCATTGTGGTGTCATTCTCAGTTGCACTGTCTCTGTAATAAAATGAGAAAAATCGGTGACTCGTCTCGCTTGTTTCAATTCTACTTTCAAAGGAACTTGATAGACGAAGTGTTTCTATAAACTGAAATATGCGACTCGAACCGATTGCAGTTCTCACTATTAGGGTTCAGACTTGATAATTCGTTAATTGCAGTAGATTTTGAAAAAAAAACGCAGTAAAAAATTTTTTTCGCAGTAGTTCTTTTGTTTTTTTTTTTTTACAATCATGTACGTACATTTACTACTAATGTTTGTACATCTTATACTAATAACTAGACAGCGGAATTATATGCAAAATTTATTTTAAGTCTGATTGGAGTCAAGTTTTGAATTTGTATTGATTTTGACTTCATTAATGCACTCCATATCTATGATATGCAAATTTTATGCAAAAAATATGCAAAAGCATATGCAAGAAATATATGCATATGCAAGAAATATGCTGCATACTTTTTGCTTATTTACTTCTACTTTTTACTTTATTCTTATTTACTTATGCTTATGCAGTAATATGGTAATGGTAATGGTCTGAATTCATAATTTTTCCAAATTAATTGAAATATCTTTAAAGTTTATTGGAAAAAATGTTAAAAATGTAAAAATTATTTTATTAATTTCAACAGATAATTATGTTAACTAGAAATCGCCAGTGGTCGAAATTCGACCTTTCCACTGTGACATTCGACCTACACTGTGATATGAAATCGCTTTTGTTCTCAGATGAGCGTAGAAAAAGGTTAAAAAACAATCTATTTCTTTTTTCAGTTTGTCGCTCAGTGCTAACCAATGACTTTTCATACAAAAATACGCTGTACTGAGAAAAGCTACAGTTTTCGAGATATCGTCATAATTTTAATGTCAAAATAACGGAAAATTTTCAAAGTTTACTGTTTGTAAGAAATATATCAATCCCAATATATATTCGCATATGCTACATAAAAAAAAATGCTTATTGTAGGGTATCCGTAAGAGATAGCGAGAAATGTTAGGCAAATATTTTATACATATCAGCAATGTCTAAAATTTCCTCTTTTACTGTTTTCTTCCATCTCTTAAAGCTTAGCTTTTATTTCAGAAATTCTGTTCTGAACCCTCATATTTCAAGTCAAAGGTCACAAAAAGTATTCTGGGCTACTCCTTCTCCTTACTCTTATTCATTTCAAAGAAAAATTTCGGTTTCGGTTGAGAAACACGGGAGAAAATGTTACCGAACTGTTTTTCCTACGCCTATTTATATATAGATTACCTGTTCAAAATTATATTCTATAATTCATATTAAAAAATATTATTAAAACTTCTTCTAAGTTTTCGATAATTTTGTTTGCGGAGAAGCTTCTTTCCACATCACATGAAGTCAAGATACTTCAAGTCAAGTGCATACTTAAATTTAGGAACATGTTCGCTAGCTATTTTCATATATATTTTCGAATTTTTTAATATAAGTCTATTTTTTCCTTTCTCCAATAAAAAAACATAAAACTAAATATTCTCTTAGTGGTGGTTTCAGTTAGGTAGCCATAAAACCCTGCATCTTTTTGATGTTCAAATTTCTCGGGCAGTTCTTTCATCATTTAAAACATATCCAAGATTACCAGTAAACTCTTAAAAACAGAGTTCTTTCAGCGGGCGACTATGACAAAAATTTTTTTATTAACAATTTAGACAGGCTGATTTTGTCGCACTCAGCAAATCAAAAATATTTTCAACACGTAAAATTTAAAATAAATATACAAAAAACAGTACAAAAAAAATACTTTTGCGGACTATCTTGGGTGCATGTCATAAAACAGTACATTTCCCGAAAAAACAGTACTGTACTCAGACCCGTAGACAAGGGAGTTTTAAGGGTTAAACCCTCCCCACCCCTTAGGGTCAAGAAATTTTGTGCAAATGATAGGATTAAATATTTTAAGTGCTTATATATATAGTAAAAACATTTTTGAAAATGACATATAGGAACTTTTGAACATACATATAAAAATACCTTTCTATTTATCGATATTAAAAACTATCAATATTTTTTTAAATCAAAACCCCCCCTTGGGTAAATCCTGGTTACGGGCATGACTGTGCTGTTTAAAAAAGCGCATCTGGCATCCCTATCCTGTACCCTCTGCAAATGTTCATGTCTATGATAGAAGTTACGAACATACATTTGCGATTAAATGGACTTGCATAAATTTTGCATATGCATATAATATATGCATATGCAAATTAAAATATCATATTTGCATATTCATGATTAGTTTAGTTCATTGTCTATAAATTTAAAATTTTCGCAAATGAGTATAGAAATTACAGACATTAGCACTTAAGAATAAAGTTATAAATATAATACAATAGCTTAAGAATAATAACAATTTAAAGCATATATAAACATATTTTTACTATCATTGAAATCAATATTAATTTTAGAACTAAGAAAATTATATTCTTTTAAAGTTCTATTCAAAGGTTCATACAATAAATAATTTGCTCTACAGAAGTTAATTTTAAAATAATCAAAATGACGTAAATTTCTTGTAAATTATATGCATATGCAAAATTTATGCAAGCACATTTAAGCGTAAATGCATGTTCTTAACTTAAATTCGTAAATTGCATATAATATGCAAATATGCAATTTTTTAATTTGCATATGCACTTAATATATGCATATGCATTTTGTATGCAATATGCAAAAATTGTGTTATGTTTTCCGAGATAGAATTTCTCGGGACACATATCTGTGTCATCGAAATTGTTTTGTGATCATTCAATACAAATATGCAATTTCATATTTTCCGCTGTCTATAACATACTACACGCAAAAATATATAAATAACTATATTCAATAAATTTGCATGTTGCAGAAACTTTTTCCTTACAGATTGGAAATATAATTGCCGTAGAAATATTCAATCATGGTATTTACAAGCAAATCAATTTTAATTTGGTCGCAAAAACTTAAGTATAACTTTGAAATAACTGTTTTATTGCAATGACAGTTTCATCTGACAGATGACTTTCTTCTGTTTCGACGCTATGACCACAGTATACAGATGTAATGGGCCCCTGAAACTAAATTTTTATAATCAACATAAATGCTTACATATTTAAAAAATATCACAAAACTAACCATAAAAATGTTAACATTAAAAAATTAATGATGACATATTTTAATTACTATATTGTCTTTTATAGTTCTAAAAATATATATACTTTTTTTACACTTAAATTTGAGTTTAATGCCAAATATGTTGCGAATAAATCGCAGTAGATTTAAAAAACCGCAGTGATGCAGTAGAATATTAAATTTTGCTAAAAATCGCAGTAAATCTACTGCAATTGCAGTAAAGTCCGAGCACTGCTCACTATGTTCCAACTTGGTGGGAAAAAATTTTGCTTGCCTATGCAACAGTCATATTCAATGAAGTTTTAGAAATAAATACATCCACGTTACAAATACTTCTACCGGGTGCTCGGAGCACTCATACGTGAGCATGCTCCTTGAATAAGCAGCCTTTGTCACCTCAAGCATATCCTTGTAGATCAGTTGACCAATCTCGGCTTCGCCAACAAATGGACGTCCAAGAGTGGTCAATCTTATAGTCGATACACATTGACTGCGACTAGCGACGAACGCCAATTGTCAAAAAATAGAACGCATGTTTTCTTATGAAGATGTATTTTTTGAAGACAGCACGACAAAGAGATAACACGACCACATAGGGTTGCCAGAATTAAAATTTGGTAAAACAGTACATCAAAAAAAAAAAAAAACAGTACAATTAAAAAAAAAACAGTACATTTTCTTTTAATAAAAACATAACATTTTATTCCAGTAAACATATTTAAACATAAGAAATTACATAAAAATAACATAAACAAAACAAAAACATGAGATCATAACTGAAACTACGAAATACTTTAACAAGTATTAATAAAACTTTAAATTTTATTTAGTTAAAAAATATTCGTAAATTCATGAATAAAAAAATTGTGTATTATTTAAAAAATTACATAGGCATATTAAATTTTCTCCTTGAATAAAGAATTGTAATAAATCACGAATTAATAAAAAAAATTTAACTAGCCAGTTAATTATTAACCGAGTTAAAAATAGTATTTGCACATTCAATAAAGTAATTGAACATTCAACATTTAAATAAAAAAAAAGTAATTGAAAATGATTACAAAAAAGGAATACCTAAAATAATAAGTATTATAAAAATATACATGCAATATTTGTTTGTAATTTTTTTGATTAAAGAATTGAGAAACATTTAAATTAAAAATGTAAATTTTAAAATAAATAAATAAATAAAAAACACCAGTTAACATCGTTGATTATGTAAAATTGAGACATTCTAATTACCATTATTCAATCCATGATAATGAAAAAAAAAGATTATTTTTTACAGCACAAATATTGCTACAAGCGTGACAAATAATTTTCAATAAAAAAAAATAAAAAATAGCAAAATTAAATTCAGTTATGCCCAAAAAAAAAAAAAATTTTAATATCGGCTTTTAGAATCGGTCTGTCTCAATTATTTAGACTCAATAACTAGTCTTCACTGGGAGATGGTAGGAATATATAGTTTACCTAAATAAAAACACTTTAAAAGTTATCTTATAAATATTTATCATTTTTTGGTACATCTTTTAAAATACCATTTTTTCCATCTTCAGTTTTCAAAAACTTTAAAAATTCGATACAGGTATAATCGTAGTTAGTTTTTATAATAAGTTCACTTTCCAAGTTTTCTATTAAGAGTCTGTTTCTCTCTTTTCTCCAAAATGAAAACATGCAGCTGAATATTCTTCCCGTAGCGGCATTGGAATGAGGAATGGAAAAAATAAAATTACATATTTTTTCAAAATTGGGAAACGTTCCACTGTTTAAAAACGCTTTCCATTTTTCTTCTACGGTTGTTTCTTTTTTTACGTTTTCAGCAAAAGTTTTTAAAGAAAGGAACTCATCAAAAAGTAGATCCATATCAATATTTTTGATACCAAACAATTTAATCACTTCAGTAAAATCGTGGAAAGATATGTGAGAATTCAAATTGAAGACACTGAGTTTTTCGAATTTATTATTTTTTAAATCGAAATGTTTTTCGATGTATGTTATTATGTATGAAAGAACTGCTTCGGCTCGTCTTTTAAACAATGATATTTCCTGTGGATCATCACAATTTCTGCAGACGGTTTCAGCTAAGTAACCATAAAACTTCTCGCTCTTTTGTTGTTCAAATTTGTCGCGAAGCTGTATAACTATTTTGAACATATCTACGATAACAAGGGTATCCTCCTCCAATTTTTTTATAGACGATGATAATGCAACTCCAATATTGTGTATAAATCCTAAATAAGCTTCGGAACTTTCAGACTCAAAAAATTCCCTTAAAACGGCTGAACAATCATCTTTGGAAAGAAAATATGTTTTTATGGGTGCATAGTTTTTCAGTAATCGTTCCACTGCAGGGTTTAAGCTAAGCCATCTCGTTGGTACATGGCGAAGCAATTCACTCCATTCTAAGTCACAAAATTCAAAAAACTCTTTGAGATTGGATGTTCTTTTTGTCGATGAGCTAAACTCATTAAAAAACTTTAATTACAATATTCTCTATATCGAACTTCATAAGTTTTAATGCATTTTTAAACGCATTGTTTATGATGTGACACAAACATCCAACCCTATGATATCTGGGTTACATTTTTTAAGCTCAACAAAGACGCTTTTTTTGCAGCCGAAGTTGACATTAGCATTATCTGCACAAAAACTAGTGACGTTGGCTAAGTTTAAATTGTTATTTTCTAATTTTGACTTTATAGACTCTGCAATATCAATTGACATTTCTGTATTTAAATTATAAAAATTCAACAGTTTTGTATTAACACCCGAATGTTTACAAAAATACCGTAAAACTAAAGGAAACGTTTTTATATTTCATTTATTTGACGCGTCGGTCGATATAGAAAATGGACGGTCAAAGGCTAGGTCATCTAACACTGTTTTAATGGCATGCTTAGCCAGGATGTTTGTTGTAATCTTTGACATCTTTGTCCTACCACATTTAAAATTGGACGCCACATTTGAATCGGCAAACATCTCCTTAAATAGCTTGCTGCTGCAATCTGCAGATTTGTAGCTGTGACTATGTGACACGGTATGATACGTGAATGCAGCCTCTGCTGCTGAGATAGCCTGTTGTGCTCCTTCTGTACCTTTACTGAAATTATGGGTTAAAAAGCAACTTACAGATTTTTGGTACCTGCTTCCCATATTTCGTATGTGTTTTGCTGTCCTCAAATGGCGTTTGACATCGGCAATACCCCCATTAGCAATAGAAAAACAAACGCCGCAAGATATGCATTTTGCCATAAACTCGTCATTAGCTCTAGTAATCCAATTAAAGTTGCTTTTCCAGCTATCTTGGAATTTGTTTTTACGCCGTGCTCTCTTTTTTTGTTTAGAAGATGATCGACAACTTACTTCTTCAACATCTGTGCTCGAGCTATTTAATAATATATCATCTGAAATATTCTCCTCGATTTCCATTTCTGAAAATGTATTTTTTAAACTAGGATAAACAAAAATTCGAAATATATCTTACCGTGGTGTAAAATGTCCGCTAAATTAAATCTTCTCGCAATATATACATTAGGGCGGGACAATTTGTATGGACGAATTTTTTGGAGGTCTGGCTCAGCGAAATTCGTAAAATACATGTAGGGACACGAATATCGTATCGATATATCATAGTATCGATACTTTTTCGTGCGATACGTGTACTTTTTCGATATTTTCGGCCAATCCGATATTTGGCGGTATCGATACGTTTTACCTAGTATCGAACCAAAATGTACATCATTATATTTACAAAGAAAATAAAATGGCGCCAAAAAGATCGAATGTATGGAAATTTTTCAAGCAGGGCGATAAGTGCAATTCAATATGTAAAATTTGTTTTAAACATATAAAAACTAGTGGAAACACCACCAATATGGTGAAGAACCTAAAAAACCATGGAGAACAGTAAGCTTTCCCAACTGTTTGCAGTTTTTTTTTCTAAAAATTTGCAAATTTTTTAAGGTTCAAGCAATATTCACAGAATAAGGAAAGCGAACTAGAAAGCGAGGAAGATAGCGAGCAAGAAAGCGCGAAAGATGTTGAAGCAGTGGATAAAGAGCATGGCGTTCCAAAACTAAGGGGAGGGCAGCTCACTTTAAAAGAATCCTTCAATCGACGGTAGATTAATTTTACTTAATATTTCCATGATAATCCCACACTTACAGACATATTTCATGCAGGTCAATGTTTGCAGAAGGTGGTGTGCAACACGCAAACCTGACAAAGAGCTTGCTGCGTTTCATGTGTGTCGATGGCCGAGCTTTCGATATTTTAAAGGGAAGAGGTTTCCAGCACTTGGTCAAGCAGCTTTGTCCCGCCTTTAATCTTCCATGCGTAGACACAATGAAGGCTCGTCTGAATGATTTTTACGAACTCTATAAGCAAAAATTTGTAAATGAGTTAACCAAAGTTGAGCAGGTTGCTCTAACGTGTGATATTTGGACAGAAGGAATGGCATGCCGCAGTTTTTTGGGTAACTTTCTGGAAAGTAACAGTTTACGAGGTAAAATTTTGACTACTGTGGAATTATCTGAACGACATACTTCTGAATGTATTGCAAGTCAACTAGAAGCCACTTGCCAACAGTTTGGCATTGATAAAAGAAAGATTTCGTGTATCGTAACAGACAACGCAGCCAATATGGTTGCTGCCGTAAACAACTTTGTTGGGACACATAAACATTTGCCTTGTTTCGCACATACTCTAAATTTAGTCATGGAAAGCATTATTAAAGTACCTGAACTGGCGTCGTTGTGTGAACAAGTGAGAAATATTGTAAAGTTTTTTAAAAATAGTGTTGTTTACAGTGACGAGCTTCGTAAAAAACAGGATGGCAACCCCTTAAAGTTAATATTAGATGTTAAAACACGATGGAACTCTGTTTTTTTTATGTTGGAGCGTTTTGTAAAATTGGCGCCTGTTGTACATCAAGTAATTGCTTTTAATACAAAAGCCCCGGCATTTCCATCTGCACTTCAGCTTGAAACTGTGGAGCAAATCGTGAATGTGCTTAAACCAATGGAGTTTGTAACAAATGAAATATCTGGTGAAAAATATATCACTGTAAGCAAAATTATTCCAATCATAAGAAATTTACGTGCAGAACTGAGTCAGTTTACTAAAGAAGAACATGAATTAACAAGACAAGTAAAAGCAGTTCTATGTCAAGAAGTTGATCGTAGGTTTAAACACATTGAAAATAATGGAATTATTGCAATATCATGCTTACTTGACCCAAGTTTCTGTATGATTTACAGTTTCTTCTTACAGTTTCCCATCTGTATGATTTAGCAAAAACAACTATTGATGTCACTGAATCCGTTAATACTGTGGAAGAAGAAAACTCTAAATATGATTTTTGGGACAGGTATAAAGAACTGGCACAGAGATCAGCAGCGACAAAATCAGTTTCCGATGTAAGCGAGTTATCCCTGTACTTGTCAGGTAGTGTGTCTCCCTTAAATAGTGATCTATTGAAAGAATGGGATAATTTTAAGATTATTTATCCGACTTTATACAAAATAGCTCGAGAATATCTACATATTCCAGCTACTTCGGTACCATCCGAAAGGCTTTTTTCTAAAGCCGGCCTAACAATAACGAAGTTACGAAATCGTCTTGCTGGAAAAAAGTTAAACCAAATTCTGTTTTTAAGTGATTTAAATGATATGGAGTGGGGTGTCTGAAGAAGCCCAAAAACTTTTTATTTTTTTAATATATTTTTTTGTTAAGCAGGTCTTAATTATAATAATAGCATTAATAACATGATCTCAAAAATAAGTATATTTTAAATTTTATTTATTTTTTATTCCTATATAAATGAAATATTTATTTTAATAAAGAAATTTGTGAATATTAAATGAATTATTGTTTTTTAAGTTTTGCAGGAATATTTAAATGATGAATTTAATATTTTTGTATTCTTTCAAGAATACTAAGAAAATACGCACAAAAAGCACTTGAATTTTATTAAATCAATATTAATAATTCACTTTATTTATTCTTACACATTACATAAAAATTATCCATTATCTTTCGCAACAGCTGATTTGGACAATTGTGCTTCTGAAAAAAAGACACTAATATCGTATCGATATTCACAGTATCGATACTTTTCTTTCAATATTTTGTGGGTATCGATTATTTTCTTTCGATACCAAAAAAGTAGGCATCGATATTTTTTTCTTTCGATATCGTGTCCCTAAATACATGTAATTTCAAGACTTTTTCTCCACTACAGCATATACAAATTCTGAAAAAAAGCTGTGCGGACTTTCGTAAATAGATTTTGTTCTCAATTATAAAATATGAATGTATGAATGTATGTGTATGAATCTATTTACGAAAGTCCGCACAGCTTTTTTTCAGAATTTGTATATGCTGTAGTGGAGAAAAAGTCTTGAAATTACATGTATTTTACGAATTTCGCTGAGCCAGAATTTGACCCGCCCTAATATACATATATTTATTATTCAGTTGATTGTGCTGTTTCTTTTGCTTGGATTATCATAATAACATAACAATGTTGTAAACATTTGACGTCTTTTGTAACAGGGTGTTTCAAATCATAATTTTTTTTTATACACTGAACAAATTTTTGTGATCAAACACTGAAAAATATTTTATTTTGTTTTTTTTTAATAACAAAAAGAAAGCAGCACAAAAAACAGTACAAACAGTAAAAAACAGTACTTTTTGGTACTGTTTTAGGTGCTATGCAGAAAACAGTACATTTGAAAAAAAACAGTACGTGTACTGCGAAAAACAGTACGTCTGGCATCTCTACGACCACAATTGTTGCTGCCGCAGACTTCAATCTATTTCTAATTTGATAGACGACAGGAGCGAACATAGCAGAGTTTGTTTATTTTTTGTATAAAATACAGATTGTCGCTGTTGCGTTCATTATAATCAAGTCGTCGAGAATACTGCGACATTTCTCCCTGACGGCAAGTTTTCATTTTGTCGGTGGACGACTGTTGCAGTCAATGTGTATCGGCTATTATGCTTGCCAGCGCCGGACACTGGCACAAAATTGTGATTCTCTTAACGTAGTGCATACATTGAAATACCTGCATGTATCAAAATTTAATATTAAAACAGAACCGGCAGAAATCTGTCAATATGTGGCTGGTAAACTAAACATAAATGCCGATTTGCTTACTTGCGTTAAACTTATTAAAAAAGATGCAGACGTATCAAAATTACGATTCGTTAATTTTAAGCTGGGTGTGCCATTTTCCTTATTCAGCAAAGCTTTTGACAAAGAAATTTGGCCCCTTTTCATTAAGTTAAGTCCGTTTATCACATATGATAAGCCAAAAACTTAAACGATTTTGCAACGATTCCACTTCCACAACACACGGAGGAGACTTCGTCAAATTCCCTTCAATCAGGGCTGGATCTTCCTCAAATATCATCCCAACCAGAAACACCAAAGCGTTCTCTTCGTTCAAAAAACAAATAATATGCTCTTCAAATTCAATCTCAGCGCAGGAGAACTCTTCGTCTACCTACGAATTTTCTCTGCTATCACTATCACCGTCGCCACGCTCGCAGCGTACGCTCTCGACATCATTTACTTCATCTATTCTAATGCATTGAACACATTGACGACAACAGCAACAGTGCGTCAAATGCCAAATTATTTTTACATGCTTTTCTTATGGAGGTGAATGTGGTGAAAATGTTGCAACGACAATTGGGCCTATTCTGCCAAATCTGTTATTCTGTTATGATTTTTCTGTTATGAATCATAAAAGATGCCGACCATAAAAGATCTGTTAAAATTGGTATTCTGCCTTTCGATCTTTTATGTTACCCTGTTATCAACCTTCGAAAACAAAAATCTATTACAATTCCGTTAACTTCTGTTATGAAGCAGCTGATTGCTCTCAATAAATTGAAAAATAAATTAATGCAAGTTGAAGAAGTTTCGCTTTAAACGTGTAAATTGCAAATATTTTTGCAAAATTAGAATTAAAGAAGTGCCGTGCCGTGCATTAGCATTACAAACTAGCATTGTTGATGTGATTAAATTGCTTGTTTTAAAACAATGTTGCACTGGGAGGACGACCAAGATCAGAAGCTTAAGTTTCAATAAAAGTCGTGACTGACGCAGTTATGGTGAAGGTGGAAGCGGAAGAGGTAGCCGCGTAGGTTACAAACATAAAGAGCAACTTGGATACGAGCATGTTGCGGTGGTCAAAACTCTAATAGAATGACAATCGTCGCGGCGGCGATAGTGGTAGGTCATCCTACCAACGACAAGATGTTGAATGCAGGAGGAAGCGAACTAGTAGCTATGATGGAGACAATGCTGAAATTTCCTCATACAATCGGCAGGATAATAGACGCAACAATGAGCGTAGTAACTATAAACGAAAAGACGACTTCTACAATAGTATATCATAGTAAATTCAACAGCATCTTTCGTAGCAGAAACGGTTGACGTAGTGGCGGCGGTGCACGGCGAGATAATAATTAAACAAGAAAGTTGCAGCAAAGTTTAATATTGCAGAAAGTAGAAATATAAATTCCTTTCTCAATTTAAGTTCAGCTTAACATATAATTATATTTTATGCTGAATTTCTTACACAAATAAAGGCATGATTTTACTTTAGCGCCCTCTTGTAAATATTTTTTCTTATTATGTTGACTTTATATGATTTAAATACAAATTCTAAATGTTTGATAGTTTAAATCATACTTGATTTTAAATACAAATTCTAGTTGTTTGACAGTTTAAAATCGTTTATCGAGGAAGAAAAAAACTTTAATTTTTTCTTATTTTTATTTAATGTATTTAGGCCTCCTTAGACTAAAAGTGCAAAAATAAAATGTCGGTCTCGAATGGCTTAGGAGATAAAATTCGCGAAAAATTACAATAAATTATTTTAACTATTTTTCCTGGAACAAAAGTATTAAGAGCTTCCAATTCCAAATCTGAAAAAAATTAATGGCCGCTCTCATCTAGCTTAGAAGTTATAGGGGTCAGAAGTTGAAGAAATAAAAAAAATGATTTGGACTTTCAGCTTAATATATAAAAACATGAATTATTCGCAAGCGGCTCTTTTTGCATTACCTCCATATTATGTATGTGTATAACTACTTTCAAAAATTTTAAAAAAGGCTATTTTAGCTTAAAAATGTTAAGTGTGTAGAAACTAATTTCCCTTCTACGAAGTTATCGCGACGATTTTTAATACATTTTTTAATTAATTTTTATTTTTTAAACCATAGGAGACAAACATTTTTTCACCTTTTGCATTAAGAAGACTGAAAATCATTGACAACAACCTGTATCTTGCTTTTTTTCGTAGTAAAATAGAAGAAAAACTACAAAAGAGACCGACAATTTTTTTAGTTACTTTGTGGGAGGTTGGCGTGTTTTTATGCTATTTTGATAAATTTTAAATATATGGTGAATATTTGAGATCAAAAGCTTATGTGCAAAATTTGAAGCTATTGCATTAGTTTTAGTGGTATTTAAAGAGATTTCACCGATTTTATAGTCACTCAGTATGAAAGGTGGGAGTGGTTTTCATCTGATTTTGATAAATTTCAATGATATGGTGAATTTTTGCGACCGATGCTTATGCATAGTCAAACAGATTACGTTCTCTTCCTTGAACCCACAGAATAAAAATTAAATTCTGATGAAAGGAAAAAAAAAAATGTATCTGTTATTCTGATTTCATAACAGATTTGTTCATGTAGAATACTAATTCAAGAGGATTTAGACCAAAATTTTCATTAAAAATTTGTTACGATAAAAGACAGAAAAATGTATCTGTTATTCTGTTGTCTTTCATAGCAGATTTAAAAGCAGATTTTGTCATGCAGAATTCCAAATAAAAGATTTTGTAAAAGATTTCTGACAGTTCGAAAAATCTGCTATGATTTATAACAGATTTCATAAAAGATTGTCGTGCAGAATACCAATTCTGGTCTCGTAACAGAATTTTTTCATAAAAGATTCCGCAGAATAGGCCCAAATGAGTGATTGCAACAAAGGCGCTGTCGTCAGCTTAGAATTTTTTCCTAATTTGACGTGTGACAACAGAGCAATATAAGTGTTTGTGTATACATGAATGAAACAATCTAATGATACTTCCAGATTGTTATTTCTTTCTTAATGTTGTTTCGCACTGTTGCAGTCGTCGTCAATGTGTTCAGTACATAAAACCGATTTCTGCTGCAACAACAATAATAACATCAGCTGTAAACAATATCGCTTCCTCTGTTCCTCTGAGTCTTCTCACTTTTCATGTCCGCCCCCGCACTTGATGCCAACACACTGTGCGCTCTCAGCACTAGCACTGACTACAGCATATTAACAACCGGTTTCTGCTGCAACAATAGGGGTATTCACGATTCAGTGCACTTGCCTGTGCAGTTGAGGACTTGAGCAGTTGTGCAGCTAGGTTTTCGGGAACACACCACCATCACCATTTCAAAGCTGTCAACATTTTTCAATGCACACAAGTGCACAACTGCTCAAGTCCTCAAGTTGAAGGTAATAGTAGAAAAGCACTTGTGCAGATTTTTGACGTACGTACATTTTGTTTTTGTAAAGTGCACAAGTCCTCAAGTCCTCAACTGCACAGGCAAGTGCACTGAATCGTGAATACCCCTAATAGCAGCGACATCAGTTGTTGACAAAACCGCCGTCGATGCATTTCCCCAGAGTAGCTATTCAATTTAGGCTGTGTGTCAAAAGGAAACTTTTCAGTCGTGGTAGGATAGAAAATATCAAGTTGAATAAAATTTGTGTGTGTTGAAATAAATTTGTCTTTTTTGCTGTGTCAAATGGACGATGAAATTTTGACAATTACAAATTTTTATGTTTCACATTTCGGTCGTGTTTTAGCGCAAATATTTTAATTAATTTGCATTTTATTCAATTTGCGACATATTTAATTCGAGTGCTTGTACTTGCAACTTATTTCGTAAGTCTGTAATATTGTAAACTTAAAAAACTTAAAAAATAACAAAATAATAATAATAAAAAAAAAAACGAAAGTGCTTGAGTTTGTGTGTGCGTGTGTCTGAGCCAACGATCTCCCGGTGTATCAGCAAGTGCAGCACAATTTAATTGACTGGTCAACTCTCCAATATTTCAGAAGCACCATTTCAGCATGTCTCAAGCACAGAGGCAAATTTCTGCCATTATACTCCGGCGTGAATTAAATAAATTGAAAGCGGAGAATTTGCGGATGTTGGAGAATGTTGGATAGCGAGAAATTTTTGCACTGCAATTCCTTATGCTGCTGGTGGTGGCCCTTGAAGGACCTTCGCCAGCAAAGAAAGCCAATTTAACTTTGCTGGACTTGCTGATGTACCGGGAGATCGTTGGCCCACACACACGCAAACACGAACTCAAGCACTTTAGTTTTTTTATTTTTATTATTTTGTTATATTTTAAGTTTTTTAAGTTAACAATATTAAAAGTTTACGAAACAAGTTGCAAGTACAAGCACTCGAATTAAATACGTCGCGGAAATTGATGTGTTGTTTTTTTTCTTCTTTATTTTTGAGTGTGTCAAAAATTCGCTTTCGATTGTCAAAATTTGTAGAAGCCCCTGGGGCAAGCACAAATTTTGACAATTATATTCACCTCACAAATGCCAAATATTGCTTTACCAACGGTCAAAATTTGATCATCCGACTGAAAAGTTTCCGATTGACACACAGCCTTATTACCAAAATGCTGGTGGAATCCGATCTAAAACAACACAGCTTCAACTTGCATTGTCTTTGCGTGAGTATGATGTTGTTGTTTTAACAGAAACATGGCTTCAAGAGGGTATTTCTACATCAGAAACTTCTGAAAATTTTTATCGTGTCTATCGCTGCGATCGTTGCCCACTAGCAACAATGCACGAAAGAGGTGGAGGTGTTCTACTTGCTGTGAGAGCCGATTTCAATAGCAAAATTATTCAACTACAAATAAATGATACTGGCGTTGAGCAACTTTGCGCTCACTTAAATTTCTCTAAACATCACTCCATATTTATTTTTGTATCTTATATTCCTCCAAATAGTTCTTTAAGCTTATATGAGAAGCATTTAGATAACATAGGAAGTATAGCTGAGACATTGGATATAAATAACACAGGGTAACACTGATTCTGCGGCATGGGATTTGGTAGTCAATTTTAGTATATACATTAATGAAGATCTTAGCCTATTATTTAGATTATTTGAATTGATTCCGGTTCTCGCGATTTTTTTTTATTTTTTATTTTATTTTTTTTATTTTACCAAATCAGATAATTGTTCTGGAGTTATGCGAAAATCTGTGATGAAACCTCCTTAATTTTTAAAATAGTGGTTTATCGCGAGAACCAGAGTCAATTCAAACAATGTGAATTATAGGATTAAAACTTCATTATCCCATGTATCTTAATTAGCTCCAAAAACTTATGCCGCAGAAAAAAATTCCTTTTTTGTTCCCCTGTGTAATCATTGTATTGTTCTTGGGGATTTTAATTTGGGAAATGTCTCATGGGCTTATGATGATAAAATTTTACTTCCATTTAATGTGAATTCGGATAATGAATCCTTGGTAATGGGCTATTTTTTATCTAATGACTTTCAACAAATTAATAATTCTGTGAATGATTAAAATAGAATCTCGGACTTTATATATTTAACAAATGATTTGAAAGGTTCTTGCGAGTGTAATTTGTCACCAATTTTAAGAAATAGTATGCATCATAAAGCGCTTACAGTAATTTTCGAGTTTTATAAATTTGATAGTAATGACGTTGCTGATGTTCTTCATGAACTCGATTTTCCGAAAGGGAATTTTATTCGCATAATCGAAGTTTTAAGTGCAGTTGATTGGTCGGAAAAATGCTTACAAATTTATTTGTGACAAGTTTTCACATGCTATTAATAACTTTGTTCCTTAAAAACATAAAGCATTAAGGAATAAACCTCCCTGGCTTAATACGCGACTAGCTAATTTAAAAAATGTTAAAAACGAAGCATTGAAAAAATATAAAAAAACAAAATCTGATACTGATAAATTAATTTTTTTTCAAAATCGAAACGAATTCGATTACTTACACAATTTTTTATATAATAGGTATATTTTTATGATTGAGAGAAATTTGAAGGCAAACCCTTGAATTTTTTGGCAGTATATTAATTCAAAGCGTAAAACCAATGGAATTCCGTCGAGTATGGAGTTAAATGGCGTTAAAACAAATAATTCCCTTGAGTCCTGTAATCTTTTTGCTGAGTTTTTTCGGACTGTTTATGAAAAATATAATGATTTGACGTCTTCTGATGTAATCACTAGTTTTGATTCTCCAAACATTGATTTCGTAGAAAATATTAATGTTTCAACAGGTGACGTATCATCCGCTGGATCAAACTTAAAACCTAGCTTTAAGTATGAACGTGGTGGTTTTCCCCCCAATGTTTTTTAAACTTTGTGCTGACGCTATAGTAAAGCCTATTACTTTCTTGTTTAATTTCTGCCTTAAATCAGGCATTTTCTTAGATTCCTGGAAAATTGTCTTTGTTATTCCTATTTTCAAATCCGGTGATCGTAACAATATCACCTACAACTATAGAGCCATTGTCAAATAAAGCACTTTTGCAAAATTATTTGATCTAAGGACTGCAATATGTGACTGTCAACATGGATTTTTGCCTGGAAAATAACTTGTACAAATCTGGCATTGATTTCAGGCAATATTGTTGATGCGTTAGAAAGTTATAAGCAATTAGATGTTATATATACTGATTTTTCGAAAGCTTTCGATAAAGTGATCTTGATCTTAACATTTTACTACTGAAGTTGAGTAAATATGGTCTGTCAAATATTTTGCTTAAGTTCTTTAAAAGTTTTTTAATAAACAGAAAACTTGTTGTGAAAATAGGAAAAACAATTTCTGAGGAACTTATTGATGCCTCATCTGGAATTCCTCAAGGCAGTCACTGTGGACCATTACTCTTCCTAATTTTCATAAATGATTTACCAAAATGCTTTAAATTCTCTTAATGTTTAATGATCGCCGATGTTGTTTAACTCTTCTTTAAAATCTCAAAATCGTCTGATTGCCTTAAGCTTCAGAGTGACGTTACGCGATTCCATGATTGGTGTACTCTAAACAACATTAGTTAAAATTTTTCAAAATTTTCTGTTGTGACATTTTCGAAAAGCATTTTTTATAATTTTGAAATTAGTGGTCACCAGTTAATACGCAAGCAAGAAATGAAGGACTAAGGTGTAATATTTCATACAAATTTTAGTTTTAACTGTCACATTGATTATATCATCTCTAAATCTTACGCTATGGTCGGATTTATAAAGAGAAATACGCAAAACTTTAGAGACCCAACGACAATCAAATCACTTTATGTAGCACTGGTTCGTAGCGCAATTGAATACAGCTCCATCATTTGGAATCCTTTCTATGTTGAGCATTCTAATCGTAGTGAACGAGTTCAGAGGAGCATAACCAGATATGCGCTTAAAAATATGTATTGGCCTCATGGTCTTCCTTCCTATAATTCTCGACGCAAGCTCCTTGGCTTGCAATCTTTAAATGACAGAGGAACCTCGTACTCTCTGTTATTCGTATACCATTCTTTCTGGCAAAATAAATTGTAGTGACATACGAGATCGTTTCGTTTTTTATGAGCCTCCAAGATCTTTGAGGACTAATAGACTATTTGAAGCTAGAACAAATGACCCTATTAATAGATGCATTTTACTTTGTAATTATTATGCGAACGTCCTTGATTTAAATTCAATTGAACACCGCTTTAAATTAAATATGTTTGCGTTATTTTAATTAATTAATTAATTAATTGTGTATTAGTTAAGATTAGTTAAGAAACTTTTGTATATAGTCTGTAAGATATTATCATCCGTAGACTGAATAAATAAATAAAAATGAGTGCTTCTGTTTCCGGCTCCTCAGGCATAACCTACACCCATCGTCCTCGGTCAGAGTCATCTTCCCAAGATGGTACATGAAGGGACCATGTCCTGTGACCAGTGCAGTAAGCCAGCTTAAAGTCCTTCGATTGTATCGGATAACTTTGCTGCCTCACTACGAGACCACTTCACGGCCGCCTTCGATTGCCTGCAATTAACAGCTTCTTCCCACCTTGTACCTCCGTCCATTGTTTAATAAGGCCTGCCACCATGTTTTCGCCTATGGCAATACGTGGTTCTGGTCCACAGAATTCTTCTGCTGATCCTTCTCTTGCTAAAGAATCAGCATCTTCGTTCTGTTCTATGCCAGATCTCACCCACATGAGTGTGAGCTCATTTGTCTGAGCGCACCTATTGAGTTTTGTAAGACATTCTATGGCCAAATTGGAAGTGGTGTCTGTCCGTTGCATACACCTAATCATAGACTGATTGTCGAGAGCAATGACAATTTTCTTACCATTGATCCGGCCATCTATCAGGTGGTCCAGCGCATGCACTACGCCAAGAATTTCCGCCTGGTATACAGACACAAACCTCCCTAACCTCAGTACACAGGATAGGTTTAACTCTTCTGAGTAAACGTCTGCCCCGGCTCTGCCTTTCATCAGAGAGCCGTCTGTGAATATAATCGTTACCAGTGATTTCTTCACAAACGACTCCATCTGTTATAAGAGTTTTATAACATTTTTCTGTTATTCTTACTCTCTGTCTTCCGTCCATATGCATACACGTCTCCCTGACATCTCTCTGTGCAAAATTAAGGATGCGCATATGACCATGCAGGGTCGTTGCCCCATGCCAAGTACCATTTTGCAACATCCTGAGGGCTGATAGCGCCGCTGTTTGTTTTTTTCTAAATCCAACGGCAGCATACCTAACAAAACCTCCATTGCGCTTGTTGGAGTGGTGCGTATTGCACCTGTTATTCCAACACACGCCAGCTGTTGGACTCTATTCAGTCTCTTCTTAAGGGTTTTCTGGCTGACTTTTGCCCACCAAATCACCGAGGCATACGTGATGACACGTCTAACTATCATAGTGTAGACCCATTTCATAGCCTCCGGGTTTAGCCCCCATTTGAGACCACAAACGCGTCTACACTGAAACAGAACCCTCTTGGATCTTTGAATTCTACCTTCTACATGCTCGTTCCAGTTCAGTTTGCTATCGAGGGATACCCCTAGATATTTAGCCTTCGTGGTCATGTTGATTTCAGCTCCAAAAAGTCTGAGTGGTTCTCTCCTCAGGCCTACTCTCTTTCTAGTAAAGAGAATATTGTCTTATTTGGCTGCGTTTACGGTAAGGTCTTGTTCTCGACACCACTCCTCTACCATTCGGAGTGCTCCCTTTATGATGTCAGAAATGGTGTCAATGAACTTACCGCGGACCACCAACGCAATGTCATCTGCATACCCTAGCGTGTGTATGCCATGGTTCCATCCATTTTTAGGATCAGTCCTACTTCAGTCCTATTCTTGGAGAATTAATCTTTTGAAACCATTTTCTGAAGCCTACATGCTTCTGATATAGTTTTCATCCCAGAACATAAGTCTCTCCACGACTGCCTTTTACGTTATCGTATGAGGTTCTTCAGTTCCCTTTTCCGTGCCTTGTAGTTTGCCATGTTTCTGGGGCTCCCCTCTCATGTGCAGATTGAAGGCCTTCCTAACCTTCTTCTTCAGAGATTCGAGTTCCGTGCACCACCATCGCGTCGGATCACCCTCGTCTACTGAAAGGACATGTCACTTTGTAAGCTTCGATCATGGCCGAGCTAAGATGTTTGACATGGCTTTCTACTTTCGTCGTATTCCCTGGAACTTTTATCGCTTTTTGGGTCAGTGTTTCCCTCAACTTCGCCTTATATTTCACAGGATCTGTATTCTTGGGAATCCTGACCTTCCTGCTATTACGCTGGCGTCGGATTCCGTATTTGAATTCAAACTGTATGGATCTGTGGTCCGACATGGTTAACCTATCCACGACCCTCCAATTTTCTATTCTGTTCAGGATCTTTCTGCAAATGAGAGTTACATCAATGACTTCCTCTTGCCTCGCATCAACGAAAGTCGGTTGTGTTCCTCTATTTGCTACCAACAGATGGTACCTCTCCACAAATTCAAGCAATTACTCTCCTCTGTCATTGTTGTTGGTGCTTCCCCACGCAGTATTATGCGCGTTAGCATCACATCCTGTCATCACTCCAATTTTCCTTTCCTCACAGTACTTTACCAGACTCTCCACCTGTTTTGAAGGTGGTTGGTCTGGAGAGTCGTAAGGAAGATACGCTGAAACTACCATACAGGCACCTGTACCGTCCCTGATTGTCACAACGGTGAGATCCGGGGAACATAGGTGTGGCATATGTACCGCTAGTATACCATGTCTCCTTTTGGAATTTGATGAGAGCTTGATCAAGGCCTCAGTTGAGTTCCCCCCTGCCAGCCTGATCGCTTCCACCTCATCCGTCAGGCACCACACGGTGAATTTGACGCCTCCTTCCTTTGCATCTCCGAACTTCGTTACGTTACTAACTCTCCATTTAGAAGTGTCTGCAATGCACCGGTTGTGGGTCTGCAACCTCCTCAGGATGACCTCCTTGCTTTCAGAAGTACCGTAAACAAAGATGAGCAACCTTCTAACGTCCTTCAATGCGTACAGTCGGTTGACCCGCAATTCTGCCCCTTTTATAATTTCGTGTGCTTTGGCACGGTTTGGCACAGCCATGCCTTGGATGATGGGTTCTTGCACTTGAGTACAATAATTCCTTCCTCCAAGTTTGCATTGCCAACAAATCCTACATCGCCATCACTCTCATTGATGGCCAAGATCAAAATGAGCTTCATCTGAAGAGATGATTTTTTTGGCAAAATCGGCATCTTCTGTAAGTCGATCGCAGGCCCACTTAGCGAAGCGAAAACGCATTGGATGGTCAGTTGGCTTCAACTCCTGAACCAATTCGACTTTGTATGGCGTCATACCAAGGTCTTTATGCAAAATTCGTCTCAATGATGTCTCCGAAATTTTCAATTGTTGAGAACGACGGTGAATTGATGTTGATGGCGCTTCACGCACACTTTCTGCCACAGCAGCAATATTCTCGGGTACGCACTGCTTTTGGCTTTTCACGCTTTGGTTTATCGATGAGGATGCCAGTTTCTTTCACTTTTTTCACAAGATAACGAACATACGGAGCTTACGGTGCTTCTCTTCTTCCAAAATCCGTACGCAATTTTCGCACACATTCTGCAACATTACCATGATTTTCAAAGTAATGTCGCAATATATCCCAGCGTTGTTCAAGCGTATACACAACCATATTCGTTTAGCGCAAGGATAAAACTAATTACCTGTCAAATCAGACATGAGCTAAGTGTTACCATTCACGAAATAAGCACTAGTTAAAAAAAAACGTTAGATGGCGGACCCTTTACATAAAAAATAATATAACAACTAATTCAGGACTTTGTAATAAAATGAAAGTAAAAATACAAGATTTATTTAAAGTGGCTAGAAATATAAGAAAGATTAGCGAAAGAGGCTAACATATGTATAAGACATTTTTTAAGTAAAACAAATTAAAAAATTTAATTAACCCGCATCCGTCGTTTGCATCAAATTGATGCAAATTTTTTATTCAGATTTATATATTAAGAGCAAACATGCATGTTTTGATTTAAATCTTTTGCTTCTTTAATTTTTTTGCTAGAATTAAGATTTGCAGTTTTTTCTTATTTTAAAATTAATAAACATTCATCATGCATAAAAAAAAATTAAAAATTAAAAACATTTCAATGAATTATATATTCTTTTTGTATCTGCATCAAATTGGTGCACAAAGTGCTTTTCATTTCTAAAAAGTTCCTATGGATGCGGGTTAAAAAAGTTATTAAAATTCCAATCTTATTTTTTGGTAGCAAATGTTGGCGACCCAGTAGAAATTTTAAAAATTCTAACAATTTGTCTGAAATATTTTGTTAAACAAATTTCATATACATATTCAAATCATGAATACTAATCATGAAACTAAACTAATTTTAAAGCAATAAACAAATATATTAACAAAATGCATATTAATTATTCGTTTAAAGTTTTTCATTGTCTGATTTGGCCAGGGGAGCAAACGGTTGTAGTAGGGGGGGGGGGCATTGCCCACCTTTTCCCCCTGGCTACAGGCCTGTATTGTACTATGTTCCATTATAGTAGATAATTTTGTTTTATTTAATTATAACAACCAAAGCCAAGATTAGCTTAACAAATGTAATTTAAAGACATAATTTAAATTTATGTTTAATTTTAATATCAAAATAAAAATATAATAGAAGTAAAAATAAAAAAAAATAAAAAATGGGGGCCTTTTATTGAGGAGAAGCAGAGAAAAAAGTTAGAATAGATTGTCTTAAAACGCCTCTACCTACGATTTCTTTTAGTCTTCGAGGCAGAGCATTCCGCAGTCTAATGGCGCTTATGAAGAACATGCGGGAGACTTTTAGCGAATTATGCCTAGATACAATCAAAATATGACTTCTTCTAGACAAGCAAAATTTAAGTTTTTCGTACAGATAAAGGGGTTTTTCATGAATGAGCTTATGTAGGTAAATGCAGTTTCTTGCATTAACAAATGCAGTTAAATCACATCCAAGAATTACATTCCTGAAAGTGGAGAGATGATTAAATCTTCGTAATACACATAAAATAACGTGTGACATCATTAAAAGCAATTTGAAGTTTTAACTGGGAGGATGAGTCGTATTTAGAGTATACTAAAGGGTGATTTTTTAAGCGTTTGGTTTTTAGAAAATTAAGAAAAAAACGTTGTGATTTTAATTATTTTTGAAAAAGTACATCCAATGATGCCGCCTACCCACAATTCGCACTAAACAGTGCATTTATCAGGGTACATTAGCAGCTCTTGAACTGTCTCTGGCTGTTCTTCAGACCATATTTGGCAATTCTATTTGTTGACGTAACCATTGAGTCAAAAATGAGCTTCGTCGCTGAAGAAAATTTTTCGATAAAAGAGTGGATCATCATCCAACTTTTCTAAGGCCCTCTCACCAAACCATCGACGTTGTGGTAGGTCACCCAGCTTCAGTTCTTGCACCAGCTGTATTGTGTGTGGTTTAATACCGATGCCCTTACGTAAATACTTCCAGGTGGTCGAATAACACAAGCGACGAATTGACATATCGCGGTTTTTCGTTGACGCAAATGCTGTTGATACGAATGCCTAGAGTGTGAGCGCTAGCGATTACGAACGTCTGCGACACAATAATGTCAAACAAGGCAAGACATGAGGAACAATCGCCAAAAGCAAGGAAAAGCCATGCTTTTATGCTCATTCGCACAAAGGAAAAATATTAGTTGCAGTGTTGCTTTTTTTGTAAGCTATGAATACTGTTACCAGACACAAAAAAAAATGCAATATTATAAAAGTAGATTTTAATTAAAGTCATTGTGCTTCAAAAAATCAACTTAAATGCTTATTCGGCTGCAAGGTGGATAGCGAAGAGATTGAATACGATTGATATGATCCGATATTAAAAACAAATTTTAATACAAAAATTAGTTTTATTAATATAGCCAATTGTATAAAAAAATTGATTTTAAGCGTTTTTTACATAAATTATTTTTTAGACTTGACTATTGAAAATATAAAAACATTTTGGAAAAGGTAAATTTGGCAAAAAAAAAATATTAGTGGGCGAAAAAAACGTTTAAAGAAAAGTTTCACAATTTTTGTGCAAATCTGGAAGAATTTTTGCAGAAGAATACTACTCGTATATCATATAAAAGTTAGTCAGGAATGAAATTTTTACTTGCAACATATAATAAAAGCAACTTTTGAGTAAATTTTTCAGTAAAAAGTCAGTACTTTGGACATTTTTGAAATAAAGATAAAAAATATATACACTGACCTAACGGCACAGTTGGAACTACTTTTGTTAAGTCGTTTATTAGACTTTCTTTGAAAAAATTTAAATAAAATATATATAAAAACAATGGAATCAAATCAAATTTCAAAACTTTGATTTTCAAATCGTTTTTTATTTATTCTTATGTTTTATGAAAAGTCGGTATACTAAAAATTTCTACAGTTTTCTGAAGGTTTCACTTCTATTGTGCGTGATGGCAAAACACATACTTTTTCTTTTTCACAAATTTTTTCGTTTAGTTTTTGTTTACATTTAGGTAAGGCACCTCACGAGAAAAGTTGTTCGAGAGTGTGTCTTAAAATAATTCTTGTTAATGTTATGATGATTTCCCAAATATTTCGACAGTAGCGATAGTCATCTGTGAGCTGGAATGGTTTGAAATAACTTCTTAAAATAAGTTTTTTTTGTAAAAATGTTGCCTGTTGTAGTAGTTTAAAAAATGCAAACGCTCAAAAATAATAGTCATGAAAAATTTCTTCCAATCTGCACCAAAAAATTTAATATTTTTGCATTCGGATTAAAGATAATGCAGTTTTTCGTGAATTACTTTAATTATTTTTAATTTACTTTTATTAAAATTAAAAAACCTATTTATTTTAAATGCGATCCTCACTTGTGTAAAGGTTACAGGTAAATTGCAATTACAATCAAAAACTATAATCGTAATCTTTAAAAATAAAGACTACGATTACTGTAATCATAATCGAAATATCTTTTATTACAGTAACAGCAATCGTTATTAATAAAAAAATCTCAATTTCAATTACTGGAGTAATCAAAATATTTTTTATTACGATAACAAATATCTTTATCAATTAAAAATTACAATTACGATAACTGAAGTCATAATAACATTTTTTGATTGCAATTACAGAAATTATTTTAAAACCAAATTACAATTACGATTACTGTAACCGTAATTTTTGTGTTGTAATTTAATTCTCAAGAGAATTTATTGTGAAAGTTAATTAAAAATTCTGACGTCACTTTATCGGCGTCATTCATTATTTTCTGACGTCACTAACCGCATACTTTATCGGCAGTAGAAGAAAAAATGTTTTCTTTTGCTGGAATATCCATGAATTATCCATGGCGGCACGATCTTTCCGATTTCTGATTTGAAAACTTAGTCTTATTAAATACAAATATTTGTTTTAAGCTCAAATAATTATAAAGATATTATATTTCTTTACAATTATAAAAAGTATTGGTTTTAAATGTTTCAGATAATAATATGTAATTGGTTGTATGCTCCTTTCAATTTCTATTTTCTTTAAAATTGATTTTGTTTTGATTTCTAGCATTCAAAGAACATATTGTTCGAAATAAAATAACATTTAAATAGGCTTAGAATTACGAATTCTGTAGTTTATTTGTTTTTTAGTAAAGGAAAATATTTTAAATAAGATACATATACTTATTTATGAAATAATTAAATTAAAAAATAATGATTACGATTACAATAGTCTTAGTTGTAATTTTTTTTATTGATAAAGATTACTATAATCATAATAATAAAAAATTATGATTACAATTACAGTAATCGTTATTGTAGTTTTTACAAACGATTATTGTAAATATTAAATTCTTCTATTACAATAACAGTAAACGCAATTGAAATTTGTGTGTATACAATTACAGTCATCGTAATCGTAAATATTTTTTTAAAGATTACGTTTACTGTAATTGTAGTCGAAAAGTAATTGTAATCGCAAAATGTCCATCTCTGACTACTACGCAGGTTTACATATGCAAAGACTGCGCATGGTCGTTGTGCTCCATTTATTATACCCCACGTTTAAAAAACGTAATGGGGGTATATTAATTTTGTCACTCCGTTTGTAACGCCGATAAGAAGGCGTGGCCGGTATAGAAAGGTATATATGTTCCTGATCAGCATCACCTCCTGAGTCGATTTAGCCATGTCCGTCTGTCCGTCTGTCCGTCTGTGTCCACGCTAGCAGCCGTAATTTTTGAGCTATCATAACGAAATTCAAAATATAAGCTTTTTATACAAAAATGGAGGTCAAGTTCGAATCTGAGCAAAATCGGATGTAAACCACGCCTACCTCCCATACAAAGTGACTTAACCAAAACGGTAAGATCTCTTTATATTCCACAAAAATCAATTCAATGACTTCAAATTTCGCACAGTCTCTTAAATATTTAATATTTATTTTGAGTATTAAATTTGTAAAAATCAGATGAAAACCACACCTACCTCCCATACAAAGTGACTTAACCAAAACGGGAAAATCTCTTTAAATATATTGAACAGTTTGCTTAAGACTTTATATATACTCTAATTCGGCCGTGGGGGTATTTTAACTTCGGCCTAGTCGAAGATAATTCCTTACTAGTTTTTTAAATATCATTAAAAATAGCAAAATTTGTATGAGCTGTCAACTTCGTTTTGACAATTTTGGTCACTGGTTTTCAGTCCTAACGCTACCTTGCCTAATTACACCATGGACTCTGCTTTCACATCGCTTCTTACGAGAACGCTAACGAGAATATCAAGCGTATTCCTTGCATTTTCGCTACTTGGCCTGCAAAATAACAGAAAGAATCTGAACACGTGTTGTAAAGAAATTGCGTAATGTAAAATAAATATATATGTATGTAATATAAATATTTGTAAATAAATATATACAATTTTATACTTTTCAATAATGATTTCGTACGTTGGCATAAAGAATGCTCATCGAATGTAGAATATTGTTGTTCTTTTACCGCCAAACTTTCAACTATAGTTTGTTTACCAATTTAGGTCGCGTTTAAAATTAACTTTCATGCACTCTATTTTAAAGATTTTACTCAGATTTCTTTAAAAATTTTATTGTCATAAAAACTCGCTACTGGCGTCACAGCAGAGAAAAGAAAACAATGAACTAAAAACAGCACAAAGAAGAACGCTCTGCTAGAGAAGGTCAGAGAAGTATGAAAACAACAAAAATTCATGCAGCAGCTGACACTCGAGCTTTAAGTGGAGCATCCGAATGATCTCGTGGTCTGGAGGCTGCCTTTGCATCAATTCGCAATCGTGACAAAGTGTGCTTTGCAGCAATCGTTGTTTGCGAACTCGAGCGGTATATATGCATTTTTGTCTTGTGTGTGATTACAGTTGACGACGATTGTTACTCGAGTGGAAAAAACTGACGAATGGTCTCATGCAAATCTCTGGTACACACTCTCCGCATACGGGTTAGTGAATTAATGTGTAATAAAGTGAAACAGGTGCGACATTTGGTCACAATAGCTTGAATAGCGTTGTTCGGTGGGTCGATTACGACGACCATAAAATGGACGTAATTTGCGAAACACATTTCTCACAGAGCACGAATTTTGATAATAAAATTCAATGATTTGCAAGCGCTATTCGTTTGTTAGTCCATTCATGGTGAAACGGCAAACCTTACTGAGCATTTTTGACTTTGCCACATGTTCACATGTTACGAATCACGCGTGAGGTATCAAAAAACGTACACTGAAAACATAAAAGCAAAAAAATCAACCTTTAGAAACACCAACGATTATCTTTGCAAACACCTCTGAAGTCAGCACCACCACACACTATGCCAATTAAATTGTTACATGTTTTGAGTTTGATGTTGTTAATTCTTCCGCTTCTAAAATGCAAACTAAATTTTTATTAAATTGTTTGCTTAAAAAAAATCTTTTTATTTATATACTGTGAGTCCGTCCTATCCTTACGTTATATGCTTCCTAGTTAAAAAACACTAATAAAGTTAGCAACGTTCTTTAATAAAACACAAAACTGATCTTAGTTTCATACATATTATTAATTTATTAAAATATTTTTTAACTTATGAGTAGATAGATGTTAATACTTACATCAATAAGTTAAGCACATTTTATTATTTTTAAATTAAAGTAAAATAGTTAATTTAATGATCTTTTAAATTATTACATGAATTAAAGGCAACAACAACAACTAATAACTGACATCAGTCAGCTAAGTGATTGAATCTTTACAGAGTTTTTGTTGATGTTGTTGCCTTCTTAAAAACGTACTTGATCTAAAAGTAAAATATCTAAAAGTTATTTATAAATAATAAATTAAAAATCAAAATAAGAAATCAGGAATTTAGAGACAGCAAACTTCACTTTAGAAAGTATGAAAAAAAAATTTAATAAGCAAAAAATAAAGTTCTTAAAATCGCAAAAATTTAATTTAGGCCTTAATTATGTGATGCTGGTTATAAACTAAGTTTTGTACAAAATACATTTATAACTTTTATGACTTATTTTTGTGTGTTTCTAAGAGTAAATTACAAATAAGATAAAATATACAGTTACAAACTAATTAAGGACTATTATTAAATGGTACTAAAAATTTATACAAATTTTGCAATCTTAGAAAATAAGGGAATAACTGAAGTAAACTTCTCAAAGATTGCCATTTGTTGCAAATATTGTTAATATTTTAACCAAACTGTTGTATTGTTGCTTTAAATTTAAAAATTTTCGAGTTATTCCAATAATTGTAGTTGTATAATTAGTACTAGTAGTAGCAGTAGTAGTAGTAGTAGTTGTAGAGTAGCAGTAGAAGAAGAGGAGTTTGTAGTATATTCATAATTTCCGTTTCGATAAGCAATAACAGATTAAATATGATTTGAAAGTTTCGAGAAATTTTGCGTACTAATTTTTGATCGCCATATAAGCTATATGAAAGAGTGTTGTTTTTTGTGTTATAACCTTGGTTAAGGTCATGCTGAAAGCTTGTGCTTTATACGTGAAACATCAAGAACTCAGTTTTGTCTTAAGTCAACCTAAGTTTTTATTGCTTATCGACACAAATTTTGTTAAATTAATAATGTTCCCATTCGAATAAAAGCTGCTTGAGTTTATGAAGTTGTAAAATTTTTGTTGTTTTTTTTCGTTTTTGTTTAGGTAGCATTTCCATATTGAGCTAGGCAAAAAACTTTAAGCTTTCTTTTTAAAGGCAAATAAGTTTTAGTTGTTGTAGTTTGAAAAATTACTTGGAATTTTGTAATAGATCTTTTAGACAAGATTTTTTTGTTTCAAATTTTTAGTATATGTATATATAAACTGTTGCTTATTCGGGAAGTTTTTGCAAATTCATATTCATTCTCTCTTGATTACGGCTCGAACTTCGAGAAGATTTTCGATTGAACGATTCCAGATATGCCGCTGGGGTCCAACCTTCTGCATTAGCTTCTGTGTGTATGGAAAAGTAAAGAATGAGAAAAAAAATATTTTAGAATGATTAGTAAATAATAACAAAACGTGTCGTAAGCTAATTAAATAAGAAATGCAAAGATATTCGTAAGTGCATATACTTATATTTATAGAATGTGTAAACCATGCACAAAACTTAATATTAAAAAAAAATTAATCTGCCAAATAACGGCTTTATACTATAAAGTTTATAGGGACTAAATAAATTACCACACTTAGTCGTTCGTACAAAATACATTTTGTGCGGTTTTGGTTACAGCCTAAACATTTCAGCAAACAATTAGACTGTTGAGCAAAAATTTTTTTTAAAAGTCTACTCGGATCTGACGCTGCGCACAGTGCTCCGATCCCACACAAGCATTGAACAAAAATAGAAGGAGTTGTCAGTTTTTAATGAAACTTGGTTTCTAAAATGAATTCAGTTTTGAAGTAGCGCTGACGATTTTTTGTAAAATGTATTTTTGCGGCTGTTTTTTACTAAATCTTACAATGGCTTGTTTAGCACTAAGCCAGCGGTTTTTAGCACTTTTTTCTGTTTTAAAAAAAGATTATGCATTTAAAACACCTTTAAATTAAAGAATAGCAGATTTTAAACAATATCAATGAAAAAATTTTAAATAAAACCATAAAAAAATTATTTCTCATGTTTTTATTTTAATTATTGGAATCACTTTCCTATTCATCTGATGTGATAGTTTCAGAATAATGGTTTAAGAGTGTATTTAAACTATCTTAAGATATTGCATTAGATGTTTTTTCATCTTGAATTAAATAATAATAATTTACGTACTTATCAAATTCCAAACTTTTTTTAATTTTTTCTTAATATTTCTCTTAGATGACAGCAGTGATCAGAAGATATAAATAAATAAGACATCAAGTCTCTGTTGCTGTCTTCTCGTCCCGTTTTTCGAGTATGATTTAAACAATTTTATTCGTACGTGTTTATGATTTGCCTCCAAAGTTTTTTTAGATAAACAACCTTACACAAGTAATATATTTAGTTTTGTATATGAAAAAAAATCAAAATAATCTACCTATTGGTAAATCAAAGAACTTGATAACATCGCATCTGTGGTTTGAGACCTTATGAACCTTGTGTGATATGGAATCAATCTAAAAAGTGTAATGTAAATGTTTTTCGTTATGTTGCATACACTTACAGTATGTACATACATTACTGAAAAATATTACTACCCACCGGGAAAATGAGAATTAATTCGTAAAAAAATCAGGAATTGAATGCATTCTTGTGATGCATTTTAGAATGTATTCCCAAGAATATATAAATTTAAAGCAAAACCTATGAATTGGAATCAATAAACAAAAAATTTATTGATTCGTTTTTATTGCTGCAGGAATCGATTATGAAGTAAATAACAATTTATAATAAAGTAAGTGTTGTTAGATTCCTTGCTTGCTTTTATGGTAAGTGAAAAACGAATTGATTCTAAAACAAATTTTATAAGCTATAAGCGAAACAATAATCAATCTGTTATGATTTATATTTTCTGTGTGTTGTTGTTGTTGTTTTGGTTTTTTCAGATATTTTTGAAAAACGGTTGTTCTGTTGTTTTCCTTTCACGTGTTTCTTAAAAATTTTATGTTAATAATATTTTCTGTTGCATTTGTCACCAAAAAAGTGTTATTGGAAATTGCGTCACTTGAAAAATTGACATCAGAAATTTCTAATTTAGTGAAGTATGCAAACCAATTAAAGAGTAAGTAGCTTTCTTTATAATTATTCTTATTTTTTAATAGAATATTTTTTACATATACTTCTTCTTCATTTCAAGTTTTCGGCAATGGAGTCCATCATTAAACACAACCCTTTGCCTCGCAAGTTATTATAAGCAAGTTAATAGCAAACAAAGTGCTTGTAGAATTCAATTTTGGGGGCATTAAAGGAAAAAACTGCTTTAGAAGCCTCAAAAATTTAAATAATGTATTGTTTGGTAGGTTATGAAAAACCATCACTTTTTACTTGTTTAAATTATTTTTAATGTTTTTTTTAATGCAGATTGCCTTTGCAAGGAAGGATACAACCAAGAACAGTTCCAAAAAGATACATTTGAAGCAAAATTGAAGGAGCAGCCTACTCATAAACATTAACATTTTTGCACTAAATATGGTATTATTATTCTTTCTCATTACCTAATAATTATCTCTCTCATGTGAATTATTATAATATAATTTTTTTTATTTATTGCTTAAAAAATAATAAAAGATTTTCAACTCTGCCATACAAACCAATGTACTATGAAATTCATTCATATGAATCTATTCTAAAAGGGCTTCTTAGGGATTCATACTTTTCTCATATCCAAAAAATGCATACTTTTTTCATTTAAAAGAATCCATTTTATAAGCAAATAATAGAATCGATTTCAGCAGTGATTCAAGTGGAAGGCAGAAATGAATGTACTTCTTTTTGTAGGACATCACAATGTTTAAAATAATCAATTCTAGAATCAATAATTGGAAAAGTGAATTTATTCTTTTTTCATACACAATTGATTCTTTTTTCCCGGTGGGTAGCTTCATACAACCATTGCTAGTGTTTTTTTTTTTAAACTCGAACAGCACGTTTTATTAAAAAAACTTTAAACTTGTTTTGGTTTTGTTTACATTTTGCCACAAAATAAGCGGCAAACCAAAAAAAGGTAGGAAGCAACAAGTGATAGTATTGACGTTGTTGAGAAAAAATTGCAGGATTTTATATATTACTCAAATTGATAAATTTGTTAATTTTTTTCTTTCAAATTTAAGTTTTTAAATTGAATCTTACCCAAATAATTTAAAATTAAAGAAAAATAATATTCTGTAACAAAAATATGAATGATTGAAAATCAAGGAAAATGTTACTTTAGCCACTTTTTTAAAAATATAAATAAAAAAAGATCGGAAAAAATCGGAGAAGATTTTTCATTTATCTATTAATAAAGGGTGTTTTTTATAGAGTGATAAAACTTTGAGTTGGCATCACTGCTTTATTTGACCACCCATTTAACAGCTGATAGTTGCTTTTTGTTAAGTTTGCTTTGACATTTTATTATGAATCGACTTACACTAGAGCACTTGCAATTTGTGGAAATTTTTAATCAAAATAATGGTTCTGTTCGTCAAACTTATCGTGCACTTCGTCCATTTTATGGCGTTCATAATCGTCCTTCAGAGCTGCTAATTCAAAGAACAATAGATCGTTTTCAGACCACATTTACTTTTACTGATAATGTGTATCCCGTGAGACGCCGAACAGTGCGCACTGAAGAATCTGTAGCCGCTGTACAGGAAAGCATTGAAGATGATCCTAATCAATCAATTCGTCGCCGTTCTCAGCAACTGGGGTTGTGTCCTTCCACTTTAATGAAGATTTTACGAAAAGATCTGGGCTTAAAACCTTTCAAGGTTCAACTTGTGCAGGAATCAAAGCCAAACGACCAAACGATTTGGCGGCGCACAAATCGGCGAATGGGCTGAAGCACAAATTGATATTGATTTCGAATTTCCATGGAAAATTTTATTTTCCGATGAAGACCATTTTTGGTTCAATGGGTAAAAATGGGTGTTCCAGATTGCGCCTTGTACGCGCCTGCCGTGGCGGCCACATGGCCAAAATCATATTTAAACATTAATGTCATTAAATTTTCTATTTAATAAAGTCCGTTTTATTGATATTTAAAATATATTACTATGATTTATTATGATTTAAACTTGTATCACTCTATAAAAAACACCCTTTATAAGTAAATAAAATAGCACATAATATCATGAGGTTTTTTTGTCCATATAAATTGGAGAATTTTTAAAATTTTCATCTTTAAAAACTTTAAATTTAAAAATTAATTAATAACAAAACTTTTAATAAATTTTGGAAACAAAAACATTCAAAAATAGCACCAATTATAAGCTTTCCAGAATATATAAATTTGTTTAATAAAATTATAAAATGTATTTGTAAACATTAATTTCCTGAAGCTACTCAAAAACAAAAATACACAACCAATTTATTTTAAATAAAAATCACTCATTTTGAACTGCTCTGGAACCCAAAACAATAATTTTTAAGGCAATTTGTTGGTTGGACTTTTACCGTTAAAACGATACCAAAAACTTTGAATTCGGAGCAAGTAATTTTTTAGATTTTTGTCCACTACTCGGAGCACTGTGTTGCGGGGAGAAAATATAGGCCAAAACACGAAATCATTTGGCTCAGTTTTTTCAAGTTGGCTCATATTTTCGAGAAACGGACTTTTGAATTTGCCAACTTAGACGGTTTTTCAGAACATCAATTTATGTGTTTTTTTTCGATACATCTTGTAAGCAAACTGAGTTTTATCTCATCTGGTGGTGAGATTTTGTTCGTCTCGACAACATCTACAACTTTTACCAACAAACCGGCCCTTTTGGATGCATTTCTCCCCGCAGCGTCAGATCAGATTAGACTTTTGAGAAAAACAAAAAATTTCCACAGTGTTATCGAAATCCACCTTGCTGCAGTTATCTTGGAGTTAATTGGGAAAACTGATTGGTTCATTTCTAGCGAAATACTCCTGTACAAATACAAAGTTGTGAATAAGTACAAAAATATTTAGCGCATAACAGTTAGAAACTACAGAAGATGCTTAATAATTCTAGAATATGTCGTACCGGCAAGTACCCTTATTAGCATGCATTTGGATTTTTTTCTTTCCGATAAATTGGGATCAAAATATCTTGACTTCGGCTGAAAACGACTACTGTTTTTACGCCACCTGTCGAGAAGAAAATGCATTAAAAACAAACATTAACTTCTTTGGAATATTGTTGTTTTGCATTATTTACGTTAAAAGTATCAAGTCTCTATGTGTATAGAGTATAGTCTTTTCAGAATAAATGCTTTAAATTTAGTCGTTTGTTTTCCCTACTTGCAATGTCATCTTAAGCACAAAAGGAATTGCTTGTAAGTAATTGCTTGGTTTTTATTCATTAGGCTGAATGATTCTACGGCTGGAACAAGGTTGGTCTTTCTCTGAGTATTCTTAATATTTTGCATAAAGAATTTATTTATTAATTATCATTACTAAATATTAATATCATATTAAATAATAAGTCCAAAAAATGAGAGGGAGAGAAAGAGAGAGAGAGAGAAAAAGAGAGATATACACTATATGTTTATTTGTACATATCAGTGTTGCCACTTTCTGTACAATTACACAAAGCGTATGTAATTACGAGAAGATTGCACTGTAGATGTACTGTAAGCATTTTGCGTAATTTTATAGTTGACAGTTTTTGAAGATCCTTCTAAAACAACGGGAAAAAAAGCTTGAACATTTGAAGACATGAGTGGATGAATGTCATGTGTCGCATTTTCGGGTTTTTAGTGTTATACGCATGGATGAAGGCATTATGTTCATATAAACCATTTTAAAACTTAAAACAGCCATATTTTTGGCTATTTTAGAAATTAGCTACTTCAAAAAGTTTGATTTAGTATACATTTCAGTACAAATGTGAAAGTTTTTGTGAAAAATATGATGTGAGTGTCAACTCACTTCTTGGTAACTCGGACCATTGTACCATATCCGCTGTTTTTCCATATTCTAACCCCTGCACCTCTACGCCTAAAGCCCCGAAGAGGACTGCATGGTTTTATGGAAAGGCAAATTGGACTGCGTTAAATAAGTTTTATCGCAGCTTCAATTGGAAATTATGTTTCGCTGATAGAAATGTCATGATACAAGAAATTATTTTATTGGGTATGCGGTCTTTCATACCCAATAAGATGAGAAGCATTAGACTAAAAGATCTCTCATGGTTTAATGAGACTTGCAGGATTGCTGTCAGGTCCAAAGAGGAAGCCTTTCAGAATTGGCGTTCTAACAAGAATACCGACACTAAAATACTTCGCATCGAGGCAAGAAATCGCTGTAATGCAATTTTAAAACGCGAAAAGTTTCTGCACGAAGCTCGCATTCAAGAACAGGTTCTTCTCTGCCCCAAAGGCAGCAAAAATTTTTGGTCATTTGTTAAAAGAGTTAAGAACCAGACATTGTCATCGATTCCAGCTCTTTTAAAAGATGACCAAATCTTCACTGACTCGGCTGATATAGCGAACCTATTGACTGGATTGTTTGCACAAAATTCCACTCTCTCGGATTGCAATCAGCCACTGCCCTTTGTTGAGGGTGGATCTTTTGCAATGTAGGAGATATACTTTCGAACGAGAGCAGTTAAAAGGCCTCTGGTTCTGATGGCATACCGCCAATTGTGCTTAAAATGTGTGCTTCTTCGCTGACTCGGCCTTTGCGCAACCTTTTCAACATCTCCTACAGAACAGAAATATTTCCATCTTGTTGGAAGGTGGCAAATGTCCAGCCGGTACCTAAAAAGGGTGATGCCACGAAACCTGCAAACTACCGACCCATTGCGATATGCTCTACGCTTTCCAAAGTAATGGAGAGCGTAATAAACTTCAACGTTATGAACTATCTGGAGCACAACCAACAGCTCAGTGACTGTCAATTTCCGTAGGTTTCCGTAGGGCTCGCTCTTCTGGTGATCTTATGGCGTTCTTAACCGAAGAATGGAATAAATGCGTTCACTTTTTCGGCGAGAGCAGGGTTGTTGCTCTGGATATTTCAAAAGCGTTCGACCGAGTGTGGCATAAAGCGCTCGTGTCAAAACTTGCTACATATGGTTTTGGTGGTAACTTTGCTCGATGGATCACGTGTTTTCTCAAGGAAATAACGATTCGAGTCGTAGTTGACGGTATTTCGTCCGAGAAGCACGCCATCAATGCAGGAGTACCGCAGGGTTCAGTTCTATCGCCAACCTTATTTCTGGTTTTTATCAACGACCTTCTGTCGTTGACGCATAACCCAATACATTCATTTGCGGACGACAGCAGCATTTGTCATTCATATTCATTCAAAAAACGCCCAAGCTCTATGGAGATTGAGAGAAAAACGCAAAATATGAATGACACACTCCTTAATGATCTACAAAAAATCTCCGAGTGGGGTCTTGCTAATAGAGTAGAGTTCAATGCAAGCAAGACCCAGTGTTTTTTGCTAACCCACAAGCGAGTGAATTGCCCTTCAGCTCCTCTCATTATGAATGGTGTGGATCTTGTGGAATAAGCCGCTCTTGACGTTCTGGGCATATCGATCCAATCTGATCTTCTTTGGAATGATCGTATTTTCGCTGTGTCGAAAGAAGCGGGCAAGTGCCTAGGTTTTCTAAAACGGTGCAAAAAATATTTCACTTCAGCTGATCTTCGCATGATCTACACCTCATATATTAGGTCGAAAATGGAGTACAATTCGCACATTTGGGCAGGGGCTTCAAGATCTTATTTGGAGCTTCTGGACCGAATTCAACGTCGTGCGATATATTTGATAGGGAATGAAAGTAATTCATCCTCTCTCAACTCTCACTTTGGGATCGACGAAATGTAGGTTGCCTAAGCCTTCTGTATAGGTATTACCATGAGAAGTGTTCAAGGGAGATACATGGCCTGACGCCACCAGCTCGTGTGTTTCCCAGGTCCACTCGGACAGCTTTCCAAGCCCACCCCTTTACCATTTCATCGATGTCTAATAGAACCTCGCATTACCGTGATAATTCGTTCTTTGGTCGCACGGTTAAGTTGTGGAATAGTCTCCCTGCGTGTGTGTTTCCCGGCAGTTTTGAACTGTGCAAATTTAAAACAAATCTTCACCGACACTGCTCCATCTATCCACCCTCCAACTAACTATCACCCATCTTCCGAATCAACACAATGCTTACACATTTATAGGGGGCATCCCATGAGCGTTGGTTCAGTTTAAAAAAAAAAGTTTTAGCTCAATTTTCTCGAAACTGGAAATTTGAAATTTGGGATTATGACCGCTTTGAAAGAGGACTATGACCGCTTGGGATTATGTCCGCTTTTAAGAGGTCATAATCCCAAGTGGTTTCAACAAATACTGATATATGTGTTGATAAGCAATAAAAGCTTAAGTCTGATTTCAAAGTTTCGAGAAATCTTGCTTCAAAGTTTTCAATCGCCATATAAGTTATATGAAAAAGTCTTTTAATTTTGTGTCATAACTTTGGCTAAGGTCATGCTAATAGCTCCAGATTTTGTGTGTTTATAGTGCTATATGCGTGAAACGCAGCTGCATCAATAACTCAGATCAGTCAAAAGTCGACTTAGGCTATTTTTTCTTAATACAGATATAAAAGAAATGATTTGCCCTTGTACGAAATGGTGGTAACAACATCAACAAGGTCAAATCAATTTTTGTTTGGTTCTTTTTTACGCTAAAATAATTTGCCTTTTTAGACAGCGAAGCCGGTGTTGGACTTACTGAGGGTTGTAATCCCTAAGCAGCGGCCGCCTATTAAAAAGATAAACCTAAATGTTTAAGTTTTAAGGCTGTGTGCAAATTGATCTAAATGCGACCTAAACTAAATTGTGTTGATAAAGCAGTGCTTCCTAATTTAGGAAATTAATAATCGTATTCATTTTTGTTGGATTATTTTTGTTAATAATTAAACAATGATACATTATTTTAAAATTGGGCAATTTTTTGGGTTAATTTTTCATTTAATTTTTGGGTCATATTTCAGTTGGGTGATTTTTTATTTTCTTTAAAAAAGTTTTAGGTGATTTTTAATTTTTTTTGGGCTATTTTTCAATTAATTTTTTGGGCCATTTTTCTTCTGGGCGATTTTTCCTTATTTTTGGTCGATTTTTCATTAGGCGTTTTTCATAGCGCCGGCGCTTTCTTCTTCCATTATTTAGGTAAATTAGTAAATAGTTATTTGAAAAATTAATTTTGCTATCACCATTCCGTACAAGGGCCAATAAATTTGTTTAAATTGAAATAATTTGCCTTTGAACGGAAAGTTGTTAATTCAGGTACTTAAATACTTAAGTAAGTATACAAATAAAACATTACATTCTTTTTTAAAAATAAACAAAAACAATTTATTAATCCAGTTTAGATATAATAGTAATAAATATAACAATATATAAACGTCCACTACTATAAACGGCCTCAATAAAAACATTTTCACAAAGAAGAATGCAAAGCTTTTATTTGGGATTATGACAGCTTAAAAAGAGGACATAATCCCAAATTCATTTTGGGAATATGTCTTCTTTTTTTATTCTTAGACATGACCGACATGACTGCTTATCTTATTAAGCAGGCAAAATCCCAAATTCAATTTTTGGGATTATGTCCCCTTTTTTTGAGGACATAATTCCAAATATGAAATTTGAAATTTGGGATTATGTTCCTTGGGGCTATGTCCCAGCACCGTTCATTTACCATGATAATCAAGTCATCTGCACTGATTCACAAATGTATTTTTTCTTTTTCGTAAATGTTTAGTAAATGTTTCGTGAACTTTTTTGTTTTAAATTCGTTTTTTAATTACTAAATACTTCATTGTTTTGCCCAATTTAAAAATCTGGAAACAAGTGGCGCGTGGGCTAGTCATATATATATATATTGTAGGAAAAGGATGAAAACATACATCGTGCCAATTTTTTTCATCTCCGCAACGTTACTTTTTTATCTCTCTTTTCTTATTGGCTGCGGAAGAAAGAGCTCAAGCTTGTTTTTGACACTTAATATTTGATCGAATCTTTACGAGTGACGAATTGAGAGAAACGTCAAGAACAATGCATTAAAAATTCTGTCTGTCGTACATTTTTTTCTCCAATTCGTACTATATGCGTATGCACTCACACTTTTTAATTTTAGCTTTAGCACTATTTCAAGTACTCTAATTACATTGTCAATAAATAAAAATTGGGCAAAACAATGAAGTATCATAAGAGCTACAGCTCAAAGGATTCAATTTAAACTGAAGACTTCATTGCCTGGAAGAAAACGACATTTTCTCTTTATCGATTTTATTTATGTCGAGTTAATTATCATCTTCCAGCCATGGTTTTTCGAGATAAAATTATTTTAGTTTTTAATGTTATTGAGTTATTTCAATCGGAACGGCTTAAGGAACCTGCTTAAAAACTAATAAGACTCATGAAAGGAAGTGAAATCGATAACCACATAAGACGTAAAGGAGATTGCATCTGATAAAAGATCGCTACAACCGACATTTACTCTATGTGTGCAGATTTCAACGCCAAAACGAAAGCTACAAGAACCAAAATTGTATCAGCAATCACAAGATTGAACTACAAGTTATGTTCCCTCACTTTTGTATACAAGTTATCTAATTTGAGAGAGCAAGCGGAAAAATGCTCTCTTTGCGAGAAAAATTGCAAAAAGTACTGGAACAGGTTTTTGCAAAAAGTTGCAACTTTTGAAGAAAAGTCAAAAATATATGTTTATTTCTTTTGTAAAAATTTGACAAATGTCGGATCAAAAGAATAATAGCCGATACACATTGACTGCGACTAGCGACGAACGCCAATTGTCAAAAAATAGAACGCATGTTTTCTTATGAAGATGTATTTTTTGAAAACGGCACGACAAAGAGAGAACACGACCACACTTGTTGCTGCCGCAGACTTCAATCTATTTCTAATTTGATAGACGACAAGAGCGAACATAGCAGAGTTTGTTTATGTTTTGTATGAAATACAGATTGTCGCTGTTGCGTTCATTATAATTAAGTCGTCGAGAATACTGCGACATTTCTCTCTGACGGCAAGTTTTCGTTTTGTCGGTGGACGACTGTTGCAGTCAATGTGTATCGGCTATAAATTGGCTTCCTTGTTGTTTTTTTGTATTGTTTTAATGACTGGTACTATAATTTTACACCAGCCGTCAAAACATGACAGCTTGCAATTTGCTGCGAATTTTTGCTTTGCCAAATTTCTGTAGCAGAATGTAGAAACATTTGACAAGGACTGGAATACTTCTTTTCGCTCTCCTTTGCGAATTATTTGGGTACGGAAACAGGAAATAGCAGAAAATAGCACGAATTCGTACGAATGTTCAAGTACGGGAAAAGACTTAGTATCTTCATGAAGAATATTTAAACTATAGCGTGAACTCTTGGACTGGTGGAAGAAAGGAAAGCAGTATCTCCTCACTTAGCTGCTGTTGCTAAGTCCCATTTTAGACAAGGCGATATGCCAACGATTTCTCCCGACATTCTCATTTTTGCTATTCTTGGATGCGGGAGCTCAGGAGAAGGGATCAAAAAAATCGGCCGTACCAGCTTACTTACTCTTTCCCTCCCATCAACAAAGTGTGAAACAGCAAGAAAAAATTGCTTGGCCGAACTCCATGTTTGCTTTGAATCGTATTCGTAACAAAAGAACATATGAAAAAACCAGTGAGCGACATCGGTGGCATATCGTCAAATGTAAAATGGGACTTAGTGTTTATCAGCAATAGAGATGAGTCGATATTTTGATAACAGTGATTTTGTCACTGCTACTCGTACAGCCTGCTACGTAAAGTAATGTCTTCTATTTTAATCGTATGTTTAATTTTGGTATTTATTTGCAATTGAGAGTTCTGTACGTACTTTTCAAGTTATTAATATGAACGTTAAAAATGCTAATTATTAAAAATATATATATATTTTAACAAATATTTAAACTGATATCAGGTAATTTTTGATATAATATAACATATGTTTTTATTAAAAAAATTATTTTAATTTTTACCTGTTTTGCTGAAAAATTAGGATAATTTTTTTTATTTTTGATCAAGATCTTTAAAATTATAAGGAAACTGCAGAAAAATCAATTCCTTTAATACACCCAAGAAGCAATCACAGGCATTTTTCACTATGGTTCTAAAGTAGCAATCACAGTGAGTAGCAGTGACTGCAAAGCAGCAGTTTTGCCCATGACTAAATAGTAACAGTCGCAAGCTCCGTGCCAAGTGAACGTATTTTTCTAAAGCTGGACCGGTTTTATCACATAGAAGAAACACTTTGAAAGCAGAAAATGCAGAAAGAGTTTTACTCATAAACTTAAAAAAGAGTTTTTAAATCAAATTATTTTTAATTACCCTTTCTGATAGCCTGCAAACCTTTTGTGAGGCAAGAGTTGCTCTAATTTATCCCACGAATTTCCTTTTTTTTCTACTTCCGCACGTGACTGGGAGGCACTATAACTGGTCATGAGAGCTTCTGCCTATGCCAAGAAGTTAGCGAAAATAAGAAGAGCTGTAATTGCAGCAATTTTAGTGTTTGCTTGCGAAATTACGCTCGTTCTTAGAAAAGTACAGAGTATAAAAATATCGAGTAAAAGCATCGACTTTCGAGGTACACTCGATACCAAAAAATTTGATACCAAAAAGTATCGAGATTACCCATTACTAGTTACGTTACAAAAAACAAAAGTGATTTTTGAGTTAGATTACAAAATTTCCAAAACTCCCTGGATTGGGCAAGACTTTTTGTAAACAACTTTTTTAGAAAGATTTAATTTAATATAAGCTTATTTTCCATAATTTATTTTCTTCTCTGCTTATTATTACGCTTTTCGATCTGGAGTGACGTTACTGGCGTTACGTTAATTAAATTTCCATTGTTGTTTGATCGGGTAATTAAGTAATTACGTAGTTAATTATTTATGTAATTAAGTAAAAAAAAGAAATTAAATATAGTTTTGTTTCCTTGCTTCAACCATTTTTGCATTATCCTTAGCCAATACTTTCCAATGCTAAAACAAAAAATTAACGAAACATTTACTAAACATTTACGAAAAAGAAAAACTACTTTTGCCAAACAGATCGAGATCATGGATAAATTGTATATATGTTTATTATGTATAAATTGCTTTAATTAGTAAAATTACAATATTTCTCTTAGATTATATCATAAAATAATAAGTTTTTAATAAGTTTTAATATTTTGGTGACGGTAGACTTTTCTGTGGAAATGTCAATATACAATTTGTTGCTAATATAATATTCGTTGTACTGTAAAAGTTTTTTTTACATCTTATTGTACTAACAAGTGTAAAAATAAATACGAAATAAGACAGCTCCACTAGACAGACGGGACAGATGGACATGGGGAAATTGCCTAAAGAGATGATGCTGATGAATGCCAATAAATATTTCATAAACGATGAAAATTCTTGATTTTTACTTCAGTTGTTCACTTACTAATTCGGCGCCTTTTTGTAAACATTGGTGGAAGTTGGGCAAACTTATAGTGGCTGGAAGTATGTTTTGTTAAAATCGGCGTTTGTGAAATAACTAGATCTTTGCCCAAATCTTTTAGAAAAGCAAAAACAAGTATTGAACAGTAAGAAATTATTTCTTCGATAATAAACTCTAGTCAAAGAACGACTTAGAACTAAAATATTTTGCATTAATCCTTTTTAATCCAATTAGAACACACATTTTTTAATATACTACTGTTAGCTATTACTAAACCACAAGACACCGAAGTAATACCTATTGGGATAAAAAAATTCTTGGCCCTATTTTCTAAGTTTAACTCAGTTAAAATATCTTACGTGCCAAAGGTTTTCTTTGATTCAAAAGATTAACAAAGAAGTTTTTGGGTATGACATTAAGTACATATGTATATATAAAGCAGAGGAAAAATCACAAATATAACTTATTGGCAATTACAACGAGTTATAGTATTTTAATAGCCCTATTTTGTCAAACGCACCGCACCCCTCACCTCACTTGGGGTTTTTTTGCTTGGCAATAAATTTCATAAAAAAATTTCAGTGAGAGAAAGACAGTTTGTTTTATTTGATATGAAAACAAAACTACCAGACAAAAAACACCAAGTGAGGTGATTGCGTGCGTTTTACAAAAAAAGACCATTCGAGTAAGTGAACTGAATTAAGGGTCAAAAGGTTTTTTAACAATAAAATATAATTAAAAAATTTACCAATAAAAAAGAAATCGATAATATTTATAATAATAATATTTATGTACAACATTTATAAATATATTTATAAATAATAGTGCTTATATATAATATTCATATATTAACAACTTAATATTTCAGCCTTATGATCCCCTTGTAGGACTTTAAAGGAACAAATATATATAAAAACTTGATAAAAGAAGATATGTTAACGAAATTTTACCTAGTACACGAACAAACCACCAGCCAGCACATCCAACTTTAAGTAATTCAACAGCGTCACCTTCACGTATTGAAACCTCAGAATGACCCATAGCTACATAGTCAGCTAGGGCGAGAAATTTACTGCCCTAAAATGTTTTCGATAAAGGTTTAAGATCATATTACAAATTTATACAGTATATTATGCAAGCAATAAAGATACTAAATAATTAAACAGATTTCAACGTGTGCTCATTAAATAATGTTAGTTTAGGTTCTACAAGCGTGTTTTTGCTGCAGCACTCATATAAAATTTTTATTTTATCGATTTCGATAGATCTTATTTAAAAACAATAAAATTGTATAGGTACAAATATAGACTACATACATAAGCAAACTAAAAAACATTCAAAATAAAATCAATAAAGATATGCGTGAGTGAGTGTGTCTAATGTTGGTAGTGCTTTAATGGGTGAAAAGTTAATGGTTAATGTGTTTCAATATATTTTTTGGTTTAAGGGAAATTTTAGACAAAAGCGGTTAAAATTAAGGCTTATCTTAGAAGATGCTTTCTAAAAAAGTTTATTATATACAAAAAATTTAATTTGCTTGTTAATTTTACATCTTCATAACTGCGAAGTAAAATTTTTTTTAAATAACATATAATTTGTATGTGTAAAGATGGCGCTAAAGTTGGTGCGCTTAAGCGAAAATCGGACCACACCATATCTCGGCTCCAGATCTTCTGAAAATAAAAACCAAAAATTTGTTCGAAAAAAGACCCTTGAATGCACATCTTTTACCAAAATGGAATAAAAAAATGGAAAATTAAGAAAATAATGAAGCTTGGAAAAAGTAAAAAAATTTACCTTATTGTTGCGTGTGAAAACTGGACGAATTTTTTCACAGACGCCACTTTTGATAAAAGATGTATAGAACTACAATGCAAACAGAATACAATAAATTTTCGAAGTAGTGTGGCCCGTTTTGAAAAAGTATGTTTCGAGAAAAACAAGTTTAAAGTTACTCTGGTTAGTTGAAGTGACTTTGGCGCACCGGGTTTTAAGCGCTGTAGAAACTGTATTATAAGCGAGACTGATTTTAAATTTTTTTACATATTTTTGAATGGTGGCACAACAATAATCAATTAAAAAAATTCGTTTTTCAAAAAATAGTTTGCCTAAAACCTCCCTTAATGATATGAACTACACTGAGAAAAGAGTTGGGTTTCGTTAACTAAATATTTTGAGGTTGCGCCGATATTTATTGACTATTAACAAATTTTGGTAAATATAACTGAGTGGCGGCCGTCGCCTCTCTGCAGACAATAGCAAACCTCAGAGAGTAAGAAATACCATGTAAAACTTCTTGAGAACATGAGTCGTCGAGGTAAGACGGTAAGTCGAGGAGTAACCAAATATCGCTTTGCTATACATTATAATCCACTATTTTAACTTCAAAAATAATTAATAAGTATTTTGTGGATAATAAAATATAAGATAATAAAAATATGAAGTTTTTTAGTTTTATTAATTTAAGAAAGCATTTAATAGTTTGGTAACTTTAACAAAATAAACACTTGTCTCAACTAGAAGGCTCAAATTTAGTTAATAAAAATAAATATTTTCTTAGTGCATTCTATAACTATAAGGGCAATATTGTTCATCTCTGGATGTCTTAAATCAGTGGATTTTTTCTGGACAGAGCCGTCAGTCTTAACGCAAACCTTCTCAGAGTTATTCAATATAGTAAAAAAGATGGAGACTTCGAAAGATGGATAGTAAGGGATTAAGGGATGGAGACGCGATGGAAAGCGCAAGGCTGTTCTAAACGAGCATTATGTGATATCTTCTACAGATTTCATGTGGATAAGCTCGAATTTGGATGCAGAATCGTAGCAACGAATTCACTATTTCCACCTGCGGACGAAAGGCTGGCTACGGTGTTAAAAATGTTGGACTAATTTTTAATTTAAACTTTAGATTAAAGGAATTTTTAATCCAAAAAGTACTATTTTTTTATCCCTACTTTAGTTTAATTAATTTTAATCTAAAAATCAGTTTAAGCTTTATAGTCTTTAGAGAAAGTCTAGACTATTTTTGGACTACGACTTTAGCTGGGTCTCAAACTCACTTTCCCAAAAGCTTAGTTGCATTCTTAATGAAGCAAAATTAGCGAAACTTTGTGACCAACTGCGATAGATGAGTGGATAAGATGTCGGATTATTAAAAGGATTGTGCATTAGCTATTCTACATGTGAATGCGTGAAGGTATGATGGAACAGATTAAAATGAACAGAATGAATTAAAAGGATTGTGCATTAGATATGCTACATATTCTATTGTGAATGCGCGAAGCTATGATGCAGCAGATCACAATAATCGATCAAAAGCATTGTGCATTAGCCATCAAAACAACAAAAGTAGCAAGGTTCCATTGAACGTTGAAAATTATCATAAGATGCCAATTTTTTAGGTGTAGATTTAAATTGCTAATTCAGACATGAATGTTCATAGGCACTTAAGGCAAGGCCGGTGGCCTAGCGCTCGAAAATTTAAGGTATTTATATAATTTTTTTAAAGAGTTAAAATATTGAACAACGATATTTAAATTTTTAACGTATATTGTAACACTCATTCATCATAAAAAAATTATTTTTTTTATTTCAAAAATTGTTGATCATGTTCAAAATGGCGCTCAATGAGACGCTCTGAAAGAAAAGGGGCATGGGCGGTGTTGTAGATTTTGGCTTTTCTATTTATCTGAAAAATAAAAGCCAAGAATATTAATAATCACTATGAGTGCACCAAAATAACGTTAGAAAGACTATACTTTTCTTTCGCGTCACGATTATGATCGTCACACCTGTTATTGTACTTGAAGTAGGAAAAAATCGCACTGAATTCGAATAAGTTTTACACCATATTGTTTTTGTATATATTTAATTAAACACAGCCTTCCGCTGTGGCTTATTACAAGCTTTTTTTCGGAACGCTGGCTTCCGCCTCTTTTGTTATTATAAGAGTTATTATAAAATCGATAAATTTCACGTTTTACTTTGTAAACATTGAATCTTAATAATTTTTAACGGTTAAATTCAAACCTTTAATTATCCATTGTCAAGTCATAATAAAATCTCAAATTTTGAATAACTGTGTATATCTTGAATTAAAACACTTTTTATTGGTTAAATTAAAAGTTTTAAATTACCTATTGTAAAAGTTATCCAACAAAACGGGAGTCTGATTTCCCACTAATAAAGGATTATTCATTTTACATCTACGAACGTCATTCTCATTTCGGAGGGTAAAAAGTTTCAGCGCCTCACCAATTTTGAAATATCAAAAAAAAAGTAGTCTTAAATAATGCCTTTTTATAAATACAATTTGCAAATAATAAGCGATCCAAATATTATCACAACACGATCAGGAAAACTATTGATGTAACATTTGTTAGAAATATCGATTATATTTCATCTTTAAAATGTACACTCTAAAAACTGATTGAAAAATCATTACAATAAATGTGAAATTTCACGACACTTATTGGAGATTTTATAAAAAGATCACGCTATGCAGCGGGCTTTTCAATTTCTGTCTATAAATCAGCGTTTTTTCCAAACATGTATATTTTCTACACCTTTGCCACTATTTCAGGGAGTTGTCGCTCAGAGAATCCTAAAAACGCTCCAGTAGATATTTAACTCTATTGGAGCGGGTGTTATGCTTGACCTAAAATAAAAACTTTTGCTTTGACGTCATATGATTTCGAAGAGGTTATTCGAACAAGTGTCACATTATATAAAATTTAAACTTTAAATTAAAACTTTAAATTATTCAAACCTACTGAAGTTGTGTGAAGAGTGCGAAAGCAATGATTATAGGACAAAATTTTTACACTTTTCTAGCGTGAAATATTTTGAATTTGGCCCTCTGAATAAAACTACATAAATTAAATGTAGGAAATCTGTTGCCAGCAATAATTACTGTAAATTCCCATGGGTTTTTTGTTAGAGTGTACGCTTGATATTTTAGATATTAAAAACCAATAATTTCATTAACATTTACAAAAATAATTCAAAATTAATGTAAAATAAAAATGTAAGGTAATAAAATTTACTAGTAAGAATATTCTTTTTTTTAGTCAACAGTATGGTATTTAAAATTTTTTAATTTAAAAATTTTCTTATTAAAAAAAAACATCAAATTATTTAACTTATGAAACTGCGAAAAAGCTACGTCGTGTGTCCAGCGACGCATCTGTTTTTTTAAGTTTATTTTTTTTTATTTTGCTAACATGCATTCTGAGAATTTTAAACTTTTTGTGGATTAAAAATAATATTTTTTGGAATAGAAAATTTTAAACTTTTCCTTTGATTGAAAAGTAATTTTTTTTTAAATTTTGTTTTATATGTAATCCACAAAAGTTTAAAATTTTGTCCAATATTTTTTACCGTGTACGATGCGCCTCAAAGCGAAATTATTTTACATAAGCCTAATTTGTGCACTCGTTCCAACAGAGGAAAAAAACAATTCTTTTAGAGGCGCTATCTTTACTCTTACAAAAATCCACCTTAATTTACAGCAATTATTACTGGCAACAGATTTCCTACACATAATATAGTTTTATTTCAGGGAGTCAAATTAAAAATATTTCACGTTAGAAATGCGTAAAAGCTTTATCCTATAATTGTTGTTCTCGCATTCTCGTTAAAAGCTCTCTTCTAAAATTATCTCTTTCGATCTTGTCTTCGTTTATAAAAAAAACGCTAGAAATGCGTGAAGTCTCTCAATCACACATTTATTTTCAGTAAGCTTAAGTAATTAAGCTGTGACCAATCTATTGTTTAAGCTTTATTTAAATTGATACTTGTTCGAATAAACTCTTCGAAATCATATGACGTTAAAGCAAAGGTTTTTAATTGAAGTCAAGCGAAACACCCACTTTCAAAGCGTAAAATATCGCTGCCAGAGTGTTTTTAGAACTCTTTCGCGACAATACTCTGAAATAACGAGAAAAGTAGAGAAAATATACACATTTTGCAAGATGAATTGAAAGATCCTGCTGCGCAGTGAGATATTTTTACAAAATCGCAAAAAAATGTCATGATTTTTTATTCAATTTTTAGAGTGTCTAACGAGCCTAGAAGACCTGAACAGCCGTTGTCTGGCCCACGACGTAAAAATAGGTCTCGGAGAATTTAATGCGAAGGGAAGGTAAATTTGGCGTAACTGACGGTGAGTTCAGTCCCCGTGAGACTACTTCGAACAAAGGTCTAAGACTGATCGACTTTGTCGCGGCGCGAAACATGGTAGCTAGTAGCACTAGATTTAAACACCTTGATGTTCATTAGGCCACCTGGCTGACTCCCGAAAAAACGAGAAACCAAATTGATTTGAAAAAAACTTATATTTGCATGCGGTTATGCCATGCAAGGAACATACCCAAAGGAATACAACTAAAGCTGTATGTCGCTAAGCTGCAATCCCAACTTACTACCGTGGTCTATTCCGCTCAACTCTTTGTTAAGCTCAACCAACGAACCCTTGGAACTCACGAAGCCGGTGTAATATGGATACTTTATACTTCATGAGCTTTGTCACTGAGGAAATCATTACTTTCCGGGGACCGCAACCTAAGAATTAATGGTACTGCCGAGAGTGTCAGCATTAAAACGCCGTATATAATAATAATGGGCTGCACTCAGCTACAATGCGAGCCTTGAGAGAAAACTGCAGCGAAAATAGGAAGATAGATACCTTTTTAAGCGCATAAAGAAAAAGCAAGGAAGACGTGAGCGTCACACACTGCCTCCACTTACAAAATTTGATTGCATGCGAACTGTCAAATCGAATTTCATGATATCCATATTTCATGTTATAATATTTAGATGGGCACTTCGTCTCATGCGATTTCATTTTGGAATTGTTTGTAAAAGTTCATTAAATTAATAATTTCTTCCATTCGCCCTTTCCATTTTATGTTTTTTCACTATTTTAATGCTTTTGCAATATTTTTGCTTGAAAAGTTCTTAAAAATGCACACACTTACATATTTTACTGAAAAGCGCCAGCTCATCTCATGAAATATATCTCAAGAAATATTTCAAGAGATAAATTCCATGATATGAACAATTTCATGATATGAGTGGTCTACACTTGAGATATATGACATGAAATTCAATTTGACAGTTCGCATGCAATCAAATATTGTAAGTGAAGACACTGTGTCAGGAACACGGAATATTTCAGGGCTAGAAGGATGTATCGCTACTCATCGACCCAAACCCAACAAAGCAGCGAGTCAGCTGAATTCTTTAAAGCCGGCAGCGATGAATGTTTAAGGTGTGTGCATAAAACTATCAACAGAAAGGAAGAGAGATGCCTTTTCAGACACAAAAAGATGGAGCTAGAAAGGCATGCAAAAAGGATGTTCGAACATTTTTTCAAAAGGTTTTGACAGATGAAAATAATTATCTGGGTACAGATAAGGTGCAAGCATGAACTAATTAGCAAAATAGGGCTAGCGGAGAGCCCAACTAATGAGGAATCAGTCATATTTAAATCGCGTATAATAACCTTCACTTAATAGGCCTTGTGACGGCCATAGCTTAATGGGTAGAGTGCGTGACCACTAAGCTAAGGAACAGTAGTCGCTCGGGTTCAATTTCCAGCTCAGACAGAATGTTTGTCAGACAATGCTGAGCTCCAGAGAGAAGACAACTATCATGTTAAGCTTCTTGAGAATCTTGAATATAAAAGCCTTTCGGAGTCAGCATAAAACTCATAGGTCCAGTTCTCGATTATTTGTTTTCAAAAATTTAACACAAATCAAACGTAGAATTGGTGAATACAAGCTCGGTCAAAGCTTGTATTGGCCAATTCAATTTCAAGGGCTGAAATGGAAATTATATTTAAAATATACTCTCAAACGCACTATGTGGACCTTATCAATGTGCCTTTTGACCCGGTAATTCCAACAGACCAGGTTTTCAAACAACGTTAAATTCTGAAAAAAACTCATGAAAATAAAATCGAGACTCATCATCTCTTTACAATTATAGAACTGTGTTCGATAGCCCAAGGCGGGATAGCCTATTCGCAAAAATGTTTTATTTTGATATACATGTAAAGCTAATAAAGGGCCTGCAGGATGATGTTGAGCAATAGATGTAGCTCCGTCAAGGTAGGAAATGACCTCTTTAACTTTACCTTGAAAACAGTCTTACGAAAGGAAATTCTTACGAAATTTCATCGCTATCGAAAATAAATCAGCAAAAGTGGGTTTGACGAGTGGGTAAACGAGAACAAAACAAAGTTTATGTGCGGCGTTCTAGGTCATATGTTACAACAGGTGACTATGACTTTGATATTGTCAAGGAATTTATATACAGTGGCACCGCCGTAAACAGCAACAACGATGTCGGCCTGGAGATAAAACGAAAAATAACAATTGCTAATAAGTGTTATTTCGAGTTCAGTAAGCAAATCAGATCCAGATCTCTTTCTCGATTGTTGAACAAAACTAATACCTACTCCTCATGGCGCTGAGGCATTGGTGGTAATGCAAGCACACGCAGTCGTTGTGGGGATGTGTGAGAGGAAAGTTCTTTGCAAATTCTTTGGTCCTGGTCAAGTCGACGATGACTATCGCATTCGAGTGAACCACAAGTTCTCTGAGCTGTACGACGCCATTGACGTAGTTCAGCGTCATAGCACGTCCATTAGGGCGCATCAAAAAATTTAGATCGTATTCTTAGAGGTCTCAAAAGTTGCATAGGGTGGTCAAGATCTCCCAAATAAAATTTTAGGAAAACATATGGATGTCTTCCTCTCCTGCAAGGACAAAGTTGTATTTTAAGAAAAACAGTAAAAAATCACGATCTCAAAATGCTTTCATTTTTGTAAGAAAAACTACATATGTCTTAAAGTAAAAATTAATAAATACTTTAACCAACAATATCCCGCCAAACACGATGCCTTTCTCGATTTTTACGTCGAATAGGATATTCGAATCTAAAGGTACATTCAAGGTAGCATAGAACTTTTGATTGCTATCTGATTGTCTAAATTTTGGGGATTTTGATTATTGTATTGACGTTTTCCTTAAATTTAGTGAATTAATAATTTGCTTAAGCATTTTCTTGTTTTTGAGATATACTTGAATGCAATTTTTTAACTTTTTCAAAAAAATTAATATAAGGTTTTATATCTCGGGCACCAGAAGTGGTATCGAAGATAATTTCCTAAATTTAGATTCTTCAAATATTTCTGAACAACATCCTGTCCAAAAGAATCAATTTATAACACCAGGTTAAGAATGAATTTTATTATTTGGTTAAACACCTTAACTCAGCATTCACGAAAATGTTATACTAAAATTTGGAGTTTCTGAGCTTGCCATTTACTAAATAATTGTTGTTTAGACGTGTTTAAATGAAATAACCATAAAGGAGATATGAACAAATAACCATAAACGTTACATTTCATGCTTGAAGTAACTTTTTTAAATATTAAAATAGGAAAAAAAAGTCTTGGTCCTTTCTGCTGTTTTAAAAAAGATAATTTTAGACAGGGTTTCGTTCAAAACTATTTGCAGAATCCGAATTGAGAAAATTATCTTCGGTACCACTTCTGGTGCCCGAGATAAACAACCTTATACTAATTTTTTTGAAAAAGTTAAAAAATTGCATTCAAGTTCACAGGACCTTTTGGGTAAAAACCAAGAGTAGCATCGTGTTTGCCAAAATATTGTTAGTTTAAGACTACTCTGACACGTTTTTATTAGCTTAACTTCATGTCTGTCCGGTACAAATCTTGGAATCCATTTTTAACCAACTTCCCGATGAGTTAGAGTTTTGAAACTTAAAACTTAGCTTAGAATTGGATAACAACACAATAATCACTTATTTTCTTGTCTGTATGTTTATTTGTTTGGCTAAAATACGAAATTATTTGATACATACATACATACTGAAACTCAAACAAAAATACTGAAAAGCTCTGTGACATTTTTAAATTTAAAAATTCAAAACTGAAGTGAATTTATTACTTCAATTAGAAAAACTTTTGGTGTGAGTTTTGTAGCACATTGATTTATAACCACAAGGTAGTGAGATCAAGCCTCAACCATGTGGACGGGATTTTTTTTTTATAAAACAAATTAAAATTTTGAAAAATTCACCACTGAGGATGAAAAAAAAATTGCTTTATAATCGTTCGGTTGTGAGTTAGAGCCTCAACAATGTCAATGGATTTATTCCGGTTTTTTTTTTGTTAAATTTTTAATATTTATAGAACTATTTTGGTTTCTTAAACAAATTCTTTTGGCACCTTCAGTGGTGAATTTTTGAAAATTCGAATTTTTAAAGTTTTTGACAAAGACAAAAATCTATATAAATAAAAATCAAATGTCGTTCGTTGGTAATTGCATCAGTTAAGAACGGCTGAACCGATTTGGATATTTTTTTTTTTAAAATGTTCGTAATAGTCCAACTTAGGTTTTAACGGAAAGAAAAATTGACCACGCCCACTTTGCGCCCACTTTTTTGATTTATCTAAAATCGGAAAACGGCTGGACCGATTTGGATAATTTTTTTTTTAATGTTCATAGTAATCCAATTTAAGTTTTGTCGGAAAGAAAAATAGACCACGCCCACTTTTGCGCCCACTTTTTTCAATTTATCTAAAATCGGAAAACGGCTGGACCGATTTGGATAATTTTTTTTCAAATGTTCGTAGTAATCCAATTTAAGTGTTTACTGAAAGAAAAATTGACCACGCCCACTTTTGCGCCCACTGTTTTGATATCTATATAAATAAAAATCAAATGTCGTTCGTTGGTAATTGCATCAGTTGAGAACGGCTGGACCGATTTGGATATTTTTTTAAAATGTTCGTAATAGTCCAATTTAGGTTTTTACGGAAAGAAAAATTGACCACGCCCACTTTTACGCCCACTTTTTTATTTATCTAAAATCGGAAAACGGCTACACCGATTTGGCTAATTTATTTTTTAAATGTTCGTAGTAATCCATTTTAAGTTTTTACTGAAGAAAAATTGACCACTCCCACTTTTACGCCCACTTTTTTATATATACCTAAAATCGCAGAACGCCTGCGCCAATTTGGCTAACTTTTTTAAAATGTTTGTAATAGTCTACAAACGTTTTTTACAGAAAGAAAAAATGGGCGTTGGACAAGGGGGCGTGGCACTCTCATACAACCCAAATTTGCGATATCGAATAGCTTTTTAGTTACAGACCGCACAGGCTCGGAATTTAATATTCGAACTCAATTTACACATTAAGTTTAACTGATAACATTTTATGGTGTTGGACAAGGGGGCGTGGCACCTCCCATACAACCCAAATTTGAGATATCGAATAGCTTTTGAGTTATAGTTCGCACAGCCATGGAATTGGGTTTTCGACCACAATTTACACGTGCCGTTTTACTGATAAAATTTTATGGGCGTTGGGAAAGGGAGCGTGGCACCTCTCTTAAAACCCACATTTAATATTTTGAATAGCTTTTGCGTTATAATTCACACAGCCCCGGAATTCAGTATTCGACGACAATTTACACGTGCAGTTTTACTGATAACATTTTATGGGCGTTGTACAAGGGGCGTGGCTCCTCCCTTGCAACCAGAATTTGCGATATCGAATAGCTTTGGAGTTATAGACCTCCACAGCCTCGGTATTCGAGCACAATTTGCACATGTCGTTTTACTGATAACATTTTATGGACGTATGGTGTGGCAACCTCCCATAATTTGCGATATCGAATAGCTTTTCAGTTACAGCTCGCACAGCCTCGGAATTCGGTATTCTACCACAATTTACACACGCCATTCAGGGGGCGTGGCACCTCCCATACAACCCAAATATGCGATTTGCGATATCGAATAGCTTTGAAGTTATAGCCTAAGAATTCATTTTTCTACCACGATTTACACATGCCGTTTCACTAATCAAATTTTATGGGAGTTAAACAAAGGGGCGTGGCACCTCTCATTCAACCCAAATTTAGATCAACCCAATGCAGGTTCACTGATAACATTTTATGGGAGTTTGGCAACGGAGGCGTGGCAACAACGCGCCGGGTTCCAGCTAGTTAGAAAATAATAATTAAAGCAAAAAAAATTTTTAATATAACATGTTTTTATAACGGACTAAAAAGTATGAAATAATTTCTTCTAGAGTGGAGTTCTCCTAATAGCGTGGGGCTCAAGCTATAGAGAATATTAACCCTGCACCACTAACCTTAGGGTGTAATCCAAGTTGGGATGACATAACGTCCACGGAAATAAGGTCCGTTTGCGAAGTAGACATAATGTCCATGGACCTTATGGCGTTTTCAGTCTGAAACACTGCGCGAATTTTAATACAAATTGTTAAATTTTTATACATTAATTTAAAAAATTTATTAAAGTTCGGTGCAGTTGTCTGTACAAAATTCTGCATTTACAGAAAACTGTGTTAAAAAATTCTGTATGCCAATATTCTGCAAAATATGGACCAAGAACAACTAAGGTAAATAAGCCTAAAATAACAACTTTCCGTGCATGGCCAAATAATTTAATCTTAAAACACACCGTTTTGTATCCCAAATCAAGTTAAAATGCTGGAAATGGAGAGCAGACTTTTTGAAAGTAAAATTTTTAAAAAACAGTATATTGAAATAAAGGAAAATTAGACAAACAGTATTTAAAAAATACTGTCATTATTACAGCATTTTGACAATGCAGACTTTTGACAAGCAGAAAACTGACCCGCTCCCAATTTATTATTTTATGATAAAAAGATTTGCCCTTGTGCGGAACGTTGTTTTTGTCATACAAAAATGATATTTTTCATGAAAAATTCGATATATATAACGTGTTCAGTAAAATTCTTTTAAATTAAATTTGTATGGACTTTATGTCCGTTTTGATTTGGACATTATGTCCGTTTGAAGCAGGTCCATGGACATTATGTCATCCCACCGTAATCCACCCAGTCACTGTTTCTATGCAGATTTCTAATCAATGCATGTGTGACGAACTAAAAATCAAATGTGTCATCAATCAATTGTTGTATTGAAAAACATTTTAAAATGGTAACAATAATCTTGAATTTATTTAAAACCAAAATTTTTCTTAGGTTTAAGCTGAAAGTTTATTGAGTGGGTTAAGGGATCTGGGTTAAGAAATAATTTGTTCACTAACGTACTACGATAGTTAATAATACTCCTTACTATTCTTCATAGCATGCCCCCACGTTTTTAGGAGAACTAAAATCCCTTTTCTAGGAGAAATTATTTCGTACTTTTTAGTTCATTTTAAAAACGTGTTGTATAAACAAATTTTTTTACTTAAATAATTTTTACTGTTGCTTTAACACATATTTAGTTTTTCTTACAAAAAATAAAGCATTTTGAAATCGTGATTTTTTACTGTTTTTCTCAAAAAAAAAAAAAACTTTGTCCTTGCGGGAGAGGAAGAGATCCTTATTTTTTTCTGAAATTTTTTTATATTACCACCCAATGCAACTTTTGAGACCTCTTAAAATATGAAATTCGAAAAAAATTGCAATTCGATACGCTCTAATGTCCATCGTATGGATGACGAGGCTCTACCGAAAGATATGTTGGAAGCAAAAGTAGAGGGCGACCATGCCTTCGATGGATTGGTCCGGCCGAGGAAGCCTTTACCGCGCTTTGTGTAAATTCTCTTTCTGTGTCATAGTTAAGTGAAAAGCTCATTTTTCAATTCATCACACACATTTTTACTTTACGATTATGTAACAGCTGTTTATATATTGCTCAAGTGAAAACAAAGTACCGGCCGCGACATACTGGTTAAGTGTGTGCCTCGTAAGGAAAGTTAACCATGAATTAATCACAACCATCTACTCTTCCAAAGATTGTATAATATGATCTTTGATTAAATACTACTCACAACATAACACAACTAACTAAAGCTTAAAGTCAGTTCGAGGGCCAAAATGGCCAATTTATTTTTGTTTTTATTTTTTGAAAACATGTCGGTCTTTGTAGTGTAGTGAAGAGTGCGCTAGACTATCAGCTCAGAGGTCCACGGTTCGAATCCGGGTTCGGGCATAGTTCTTTTCACTTTCTTTGTTATTTACTACACTTAAGAGAATTATTGAAACAAGAAACCCACAGCTAAATTGTGGAAAATGTGGAGCTAAATGACAGTAACAACTGTGGGCTGCAAATGATTGCCGAGATTGAGGCATAACACTAGGTTCGGTTACAAGCAATTTACATTGTTTTTCACGTTTGTTCCGCCAAATCGATAATTCACGTATGGTTTCAATCAACTTCTCCTCTAATAATCCATCCCTCTCCTTTCAGGTAAAAAGCCAAATGTTGTTTGTATAAGGCGCATGCCTTAGTTCTTTGCTCTTTTTTTTTTTTTAAAAAGTCGTTCAAAATGTTTGATTTTCTTTCTGAAATTTTTTCGTTCGCAATAGCTTCGCAAAATCTTTAACGTCATTTGCTTAGTGATTTAATTTTAAATGCTGGCCTCACTACAAATGTAGGTGAGCGACCCTACAAATATAGGTGATACCCTGCAAATTTTTCCTATACCACTGTGTTGTACTTCATAGTTAGTTTTACTCAAAGAACCCCTGCGAATGCTTGTTTTAAGATTAACGTATTATTTACAGTAGATAAAAAGTTTATAACTTAAATTAAATTTTTACTAAGCAATTTATTATTTAGCAACTAATCTTTTTGAAATTAAAAAATTAGTTAAGGAGTATTGAATAAATTTGCTATGTTAAAATTGTTTATTTATAATTAGATTTTAATATGATATTTTGGTACCAGAGCCAGTACAATGAGTGTAAAGGTGTTAAGGCTATTGTGCTTTATTCAGTTTTTTTCTTTTAGCTAACATTGCTTGTAAGTGAAAGTGATTAAAATCTTGCACAACAGATTAACAAATAGCATAAACATTCATTATGGATTTTTATACAGATTTTGTGGTTATGTTAATATTAAGTAATGTTGTAGTATATTTATACAAATTTGTCAACATGTTTCTTTGGCAATATGAGTTTGTTAGGCTTTAACTGAATTTTACATTTAATTTACTAATGTTATTTTCATTTTCTAATATATACAGACAGGCACACACACACACACACATACACACGCATATACACTTTAATAGAGTCAAACTTACGTATTAGAACTATATTGATGGACTGGATCCATTATAAAAATTCGGTTATGGTTTACATAGTTAACAATGGCACGTCGATGATGCGGATTTTGATGGTGATGAGGAAGTAGTTTGTGAGCGACAAATTGTCATGTTCGATAATAGCAATAATAACAACAACAACAACAACAATATGAATGACAGAAACAACAGCAACAACAGCAACAACAACAAAGTACAAAGTAGTTTTAAAACAAACATAGTTTTTAAATCATTTATATTTATTAGATAGTTATAGGAATGAAAGCAAATATAGAAGAAGATAGTAAAAAAGCAAAATTACAACAGAAGGAAGAAACACACATTGCGACAAACAATATTGCAAACAGATTTGATTGTTTTGTGTTAAGTGTTGATTGTGTGTTTGTGAAAAAATATTTTACTACCCAGTTTAATATCAAGTACTTAATATGTATTTAAGTACCCAAAGAAAACATCTACATTCTCTTAGTTACGAATGGATATTCGATTGTTTGCTTTAAAGAAAATAAAGAAAACTTTATAAACTTTTCTTAAGTTCAAGAGCACATCTAAAACAGGTTTCGAGAAGGTTTTGTCTTATCCCTCTATAAGGCAGAAGAGATATTTCTATTACCATCACTTTTATTTTTACATTTTAGTATTTAGAATTTGCTACTAATGTTAGTGGGGAAAATATTGCTTGTGCCTTATAAAGGGTCAAAACACAAATTCCAGAAATTGAAGTTGCCAATAGGTTTCGATCTTTTAAATTCAAATGAAGTCTTATAAATGAGCTGCTCAGAGCACAAGTGGCGTTAGTCCATTTTTGGTAGTTTTGAGAAAATTAAACATTTAGAAAAATTCTTATAATAAATTCCAAGTATTTAGAACTCAGTTTTGCTTATAAGCTGGGTCAAAAGCATAAATGGAGGCTATCCATATCGTAAAAAATAAACTAAATAATACCAAAAAGTGATGCAGAATATTGCATGCTATTAAAAAAATTTGGACTGATGCCACTTGTCCAATGAAGATTTTTTAAATTTTCCCGTTTTCGCTCTAAAAATCTAAGGGGGGATATTTTACAGAATATATTGAAAAGAAATAACAGCATTTCCACTTAGAAGTTGGACAAAACCACTCCTTAGCGATTATCTTTATTATTAAGGGAGATATAAAATGAGTGGACTGACGCCACTTGTCCACAGAAAATTTTTAAAAATTCCTCCTTTCCGCTGTAAAAATGTAATGGAAAATATTTTTAAGAATTTTTGATGAGGAATGACAGCACTTTTACATAGAAGTTGGACAAAACCATCCTTTAGCGATTATCTCCATTATTAAGGGAATTTATTTAAAGCTCTTGACCTAGCTTATAAGCAAAACTGAGTTCTTCATACTTGGAATTTATCTTAAGAATTTTTCTAAATGTTCGATTTTCTCAAAACTACCAAAAATGGACTTACGCCACTTGTGCTCTGAAAAAATAATGTTATTTGTCAGAGCAATAATAAAGTATTGCATTTTGTTCAGAGATTACGTAAGCTAGGAGTTTCTAGACCGACTAATAAATATGTTACATTTTTCTCTTCACTTCTACGTACTTAACTCAATTTTCCTAAAAAATGGACTTGCGTGGCGTAAAACAGCTCTAAAGTGCTCTAAACAGCTCATATAATAAAAACAAGTTTCTCAGTCGGTTAATTTTCGATCAATAATCTTTCACTTTTTTAGAATTTTTCTAAACTCAAAATTGAAATTGAACTTCATGACGCTGGGGTTTAGCAAAGAGAACTTTTCGTCCTGCTTTGTTAATAGATACAGAAGCGGACAAAATTATTCACACATATTGCATACTAAAATTTCCCACTTTATATCTTCCAATCGTTAAACATTACACTAATACTATGTTAATACAACAGATTCGCTGTTTCATTACATATCTCAATGCAGTAATAAATTTACAAAAAAGTGTTCATTTACAAGAAAATTAAATAAAATGTAAAACAAGTCATACGTGAGTAGGTACAAAATTATTCACATAAAGCATGTTTTTTTAACTGATTTAACCTTGCAACAAAGCAACTTATAATGCGAGCATTCAAAATTCCACTTATTTTGTCATTTTACGTATTTGGCTTTGGCGTGTGCGTTGTTAAAAATTGATCTCGTGTTAAAAATGGGTCGGAAACAAAAAGAAACAAGTGAAGCTAAAAAAAAAAAATAATTCTACATTTGCACAATGAATATAAATCAAGTGCAGAAATTGGCTAAAGAGAAAATAAAAGCCGTTTTACTATTTATAGTATAATAAAATGTTTAGAAGGAAAGGAAACTCCTCAAAGCCGACCTCATACCGGTTGGCCATGCAAACTAACCACATTTGATGAGTAAAAAATAATAAGAAAATAAAAAAAAAACAAAAATTACTTCAACACAGGTTGCAGCAGAAGTTCAAGAAGAAATTTAAAGAGTAATTCATCCGAAAACGGTTCAGAAAACGTGCCGGTTATTGTTTGCGAGTGGCGGGAAAAAAACCTCTTATCAGCAGAGCCAATAAGAAAAAGAGGCTAGGTTTCGCAAAGGTATATATATATAAGCAACTTGATAAATATAAGCAACAGTAAGTTTAACATCTTTCAATCGGATGGAAGGATTCGAGCCTGGTGAAAACCCAGCACTGACCTAAAAAAATAATACAATTGGTACAGTGAAACATGGTGTTGGGGGAGTCATTGGTTGGGGGCTTATGTTAGCGGCAAAATTGGGAAATCTTGTATTTATTGACGGTATTATGGAAAAATTTGTTTACCTCAATATTTTAAAAGAACATTTTATAAAATGTGCGCGAAACATGAGTCTTGTTAACAACTTTTATTTCTAACAAGATAATGACCTCAAGCATACTGACCACGACGTGCGTATGTGGATCATACATGAAGCACCTCACATTTTTCCAACACTACCACAATTTCCAGACTTAGACCCATCAAAAATTTGTGGGATGAAGTCGAGAGGCGTGTTGCTAAAATTAACATAACCAGCAAGGCCCAACTAAAACAAATACTCCAATAGGAATGGAAGAATTTGGATGAAAGTGTGACTATAAAATTGGTCCATTCCATGCAGAATAAATTAAACGAAGTTATCAAGCAAAAAGTCATGCCAACTCTATATTAACATTTTACTGAACCTAATATTTTTTTGTGAAAATGGAATGTCTGAATAACTTTGTCCTTTTAAAATCTGAAGATGCTTATTTTTAATGTTATTTTTTATTTAATGGAAAACAATTCTGTTTAATTTTTGTTATTTTTAAATAGACAATTAAGATAAGTTTTTCCTAGAATAAAATTTTTGAAAACATTAATCTATTTTTATTATATACCTAATGAAATGAAAAAATGGGTGCTGTGTGAATAATTTTGTCCGCCTCTGTATGCATGAAATTTTTTAATTAAATTGGATTTTGGTTCCTATAAAATCACAGAGAGTATGTACACCTAGCAAAATAATTATAAAGGTAACCGTTTTTTCTTTTACTAAATTTATTAACCTCATAATGGGGCCATAATATATAAAATAGTTTGATCACTCTCATTGCTAAGAAAAGGAAAAACAATTTTTACTGTTTTCGGAGCGGATTTTATTTGAATTGTAGTGAACGCAGAAGTAAGCAAATTTTTATTAGACTTTTTTTTTTAGTAATAATCTTGGTTTCAAATAAAATACATTTAATTTTTACAGAATGCCACATAAAAACCATTGACAGAAATAGAAAAAGGAAAAATCGAAGCTTACCATGATCAAGGGATTTCCAACTGCGAATTGCGTCTTTGACAATTTTATAAATAAGGCTGACAAGTATAAGACCGCTAAGCGATCAGGAAAAACTCCACTTATCAATGACAGAGCCAAAAGGGAAATTAAAAGACTTGCTGTTAAGGATAATTTAAGCGCAAAGGAAATAATTGGAAAAATGAACTTAAAAGTCGGAGTACGTCGTGTGCTACAAGTACTGAAACGAGATTTGGGTCTCTCATTTAAAAAAAAAAGTAGTAAACCGGCGATTTTGCATAGGCACAAAATGGCCAGAATTCGATTAGCGGAAAAGCACAGAATTTGGGATGAAAAATGAAAGTCGGTCATATTTTCCGATGAAAAAAGTTCAATTTGGATGAACCAGATGGTTCAGACAAATATTGGCGTTGCAAAGGTGCTCCCAAAATTAAGCGTCATCGCCGAAACTTTGGTGGATTCTCTCTGATGGTTTAGGGAAGTATGGGCTATAAAGGAACCATTCCAATTTGCTTCGTTAGCATCAAGATGGACTCGCTATATTATACACAACTGTTGGGTGAAGTTCTTGTGTCCTTTGGAGAAGATATTTCTATCCCAGAATATATAGTCCAACAGGACAATGAGCAATTCACCGCTCTCGAAAAACTACAGAGTTCCTGGAGTCTAGGGGTATACCAACTCTCGACTGGCCTGCTCTTATTCCTGATCTGAACCCTATCGAGAACTTATGGCACATACTATCAACCAAGGTTTTCTACCATGGCCGTCAATTTAAGGACCTATAGGAGCTGAAAACTGCAATTCATGAAGAGTGGAAGAAAATTCATCTGATGCATATTTATACTTTGATAAACTCACTGCCGCCTTGAAAGAAGTTATTAAAAACAATGGACATCATACTTCTTATTAAAGTTATTTTTATAATTAAAAAGATTTAGTGCCTTCATATTTATTCGCACAATTTTTAAGTTTATTTTTGTTTTCTTCTTTAATAAGTTTAAGAAAAAATTGAAATATTTTTGATTTCCATTATTTTATGTTTAAATCAATTGAACTAATAAAGTATGCAGCTAATTATTAAAAATGTTTCTTAATTCTCTTCAAATTATTATAATTATTTCTGAAGAATGCTGGGTGTATACAGAGGTGCCAGTTTGAAGTGCACTCAAATTACATTTTACAAACATCCGGAGAATAGAAGAAAAAAACAAAATGAATTATACTTTTGCCTCATGCGCACCTATAAAAAAGTATAGGCAGCGTCAAAACGGAAGCTGAGGCAAAGGCATAATTCTTTTTGTTTTTTCTTCTATTCTCCGGACGCTTGTACAATGAGACTTGAGTGGAAGAGCATTCGAAATCGAACTGAGACCTCTGTATATATACTCTCTGTGATAAAAAAAATATTAGGAAAAATGTCAAAATTGTTTATATCTTTTCCAAATGAATTCCTAGAGTGAGTGCTCAAGTGTATGAGCTGGTCCTATTATTTTTTCACCTCCAACATCTTCATAACTAGCACGCGAACTTCCAATTTGAAGATTCTTGAATTTGAAGATTCATATTTTCATAGGTTGTGGCTTCAATTTTATGTACTGCTATTGAGCGTGCATTAGCAAGTTAGCAAAACAATCAGCGGCAACAGAGTTTTTACGAAACCATAATTGACATTAAAGGTGTTGAGAGGTCAGTTCGATATTACACCCCCTGCTTTAACTGTTTAAACAGTTTAAACTCTGCTTTAACTGGCTTTTATACTGAAAATTTTGATAGGGATGTTTTCATTGACATCTTCTTTCCAATCGTGCTAAAAAAATATACATCTAAGGCATATCATGCTCAGTTGGTTGGTTTATGTAAAAAAGTAAAAAAATACTAAAATTTTTAACAAGTATTTTTAATTAATAAGTGTCAAGAGAATTGTCCAAGCATAACATTTTGTATTTTTTTTCGATGCAGAATTTTTTTAACCCTTAAACATACCGAATTATAGTCTTTAATAAAAAAATGGCGGTCCATTTATGATATAATTGCAGTTTTAAGTTATTGCCATATAAACGAAATTTTTCGCTTAAGTTGCGAAATTCTTTAAACTTTTTGAATGTAACTCAATATTTCTTGATGGAAACTTACAGATAAACTAAAAACTTCGCCATTTAAACTCGATTTTGAGCTCCAATTAAACAAAAAGTTAAAAAGCTATGTGTGTAAAACCAATTTACTGGCGAATAAAAGGATTGCATGGAGGTTTCGTTCTTGTTTTGATAATCAATAAAAGTTATATTATTTAGTGGTTTGAGTTCAGTTTAAAGCGCTTTTTTTTTAAAATTGCATTTTGTTGCACAGGGATCTTAAAAGTAAGAAGTTACATGGATTAAAAATAAAAATCTATGTCCCTAAAAAGCAGAGTCATATTAAAAAACTCTTCCTACTTTTACTCTTCGGCAAATTCTCTTTAGCCATCACAGAGCCATACAGATGCTGAAATTGTACAAAACTTAAATTCATCTTGATAAATTTTTGATATGATTTCTGTACAGTAGAATATATGATTTTTGTTTTATTATATTCTTTATTCTCAAGAGTCTGCCATGTTTCCATCGTACCTATTATAAATAAATTTTAATCCGACGGTTAACATGACTCATGCCCATTAACTAGTGACTAGGGGTCCAATCCCGGAAGCTTTTTCGATTTTTAATCCCAGGACTAGTTCGGGATTGAAAATTTTAACAAGGAAATAATTCAAAACGTTTTTAATACAAGTTTTTGTTATATATTACTTGAAACTAAAGAATGTAAATTAATTCATTTATAAAGTAACAAAAACAAAACAAAACAAAACACATTAAGGATATTCACAATTGTGTGGTTTTCAGTGCATTAAAAAAACCCCGTGGTGTTGTAATACACTTTACCGAGCGGTTTTTATATTTTTTCTTGTTTTACATAAAATCTCTAAAAACCAAAAGTGTGGCAGTTTTAAGTAGCCCAATGACGTGGTTTTAAAAGTTTCATAAGCAACTGATCGGTTGCCAGATATTTTCTAATTGCAAAAATTAAAGAAGCTCAAAATGCAAGTTCAATTTTTTTATGCCATACATTAAAAAAATATATCAAATTGGATAGTTATTTTTTTTGCATAGTAACAAAAAGCTATAGTGGGATGTTCCCAACCACAAATTCTATTTTAAAGGGTGCTCATAATTGTGATTTTCAATGGCAAAAAAACCATACTACAATACCACACAATTTTGAATACCCTTATTGTTTATAAACACAAAAAACATAAATAAGTAATAACATAAGTAATTTTTATATTTATTTATTTTGTAAAGCTTTTTTTTAAATCAAATCGTTTGGTTCTATGAAAAAAGGATGAATCAACATGATAAAAATAAATTTAGAGATATATGTGACATTAAAGTTAGTTGGATTTTCGTTTTTGTGGCGAAGAAAAAAATTTGTTTGGCCTATTTTATAAGAAAAATCAATCGGACAAAGCTCAAATTTATGTTTTTTTATCTTTTTATGGCTTTAATGATAAGAATATTAAGAGGGTTAAAAAACAAAGGGTTGCTATTTTTAAACGGACCGCCATTATTTTTAAAACCATTCTGCATGCAAAAATACTCAAAAATGTTATATTTGCATAATTTTTTTACCGTTGTTGATGAAAAACTCTACGTAAAATTATTATAATCTTTGGCTTTTTTTGCAAACCTTGCACTTGCCTCAGCTGTTAAAATCTTTGTGGCAGAGCTTAAGTTAAGACATCAACCAACTCATCCTTATCCAAATTTTGTGTCAACATACTAATTTTGGGTGATTTTTGAGCTCGATGTTTAAGAGTGATCGGTATTTTTTTTAAATCTGTGTTTTTTCGGTGTTTTTTAGAAGGAAAATTACCGTAACACCGATGGAAAATGTCAAAAACCGACAACGAGAATTCATCAACCAGCAACCCTGACAAAAAGGCGGCGATGGTGAATTGCAAGTTTGCAAAAAATAGAACAAAATTAGAAATTTCAAACGTCAAGGAAAAGCGTGGCGATAAAAAGGTTGAAAATAGGAGGTGGTACTTCAACCTTGCGCCAACATCTACAAAAAAGACACTTGGTAAAGATGCAAAAAAAGGTTTCCTTGTAAACAGGTGTTTTTCTTCGGTGGAAAATCGAAATTTACAAAACCGGTTATCCGAAAAGAAGTTTTTTTAAAAAAAGTGAAGCTCAAAATGCAAGTTCAATTTTTTTATGCCATACATTAAAAAAATATATCAAATTGGATAGTTATTTTTTTTGCATAGTAACAAAAAGCTATAGTGGGATGTTCCCAACCACAAATTCCATTTTAAAGGGTGCTCATAATTGTGATTTTCAATGGCAAAAAAACCATACTACAATACCACACAATTTTGAATACCCTTATTGTTTATAAACACAAAAAACATAAATAAGTAATAACATAAGTAATTTTTATATTTATTTATTTTGTAAAGCTTTGTGTGACATTAAAGTTAGTTGGATTTTCGTTTTTGTGGCGAAGAAAAAAATTTGTTTGGCCTATTTTATAAGAAAAATCAATCGGACAAAGCTCAAATTTATGTTTTTTTATCTTTTTATGGCTTTAATGATAAGAATATTAAGAGGGTTAAAAAACAAAGGGTTGCTATTTTTAAACGGACCGCCATTATTTTTAAAACCATTCTGCATGCAAAAATACTCAAAAATGTTATATTTACATAATTTTTTTACCGTTGTTGATGAAAAACTCTACGTAAAATTATTATAATCTTTGGCTTTTTTTGCAAACCTTGCACTTGCCTCAGCTGTTAAAATCTTTGTGGCAGAGCTTAAGTTAAGACATCAACCAACTCATCCTTATCCAAATTTTATGTCAACATACTAATTTTGGGTTATTTTTGAGCTCGGTGTTTAGGAGTGGTCGGTATTTTTTTTAAATCTGTGTTTTTTCGGTGTTTTTTAGAAGGAAAAATACCGTAACACCGATGGAAAATGTCAAAAACCGACAACGAGAATTAATCAACCAGCAACCCTGACAAAACGGCGGCGATGGTGAATTGCAAGTTTGCAAAAAATAGAACAAAATTAGAAATTTCAAACGTCAAGGAAAAGCGTGGCGATAAAAAGGTTGAAAATAGGAGGTGGTACTTCAACCTTGCGCCAACATCTACAAAAAAGACACTTGGTAAAGATGCAAAAAAGGTTTCCTTGTAAACAGGTGTTTTTCTTCGGTGGAAAATCGAAATTTACAAAACCGGTTATCCGAAAAGAAGTTTTTTTAAAAAAAGTGGCTATCCTTGCTGGTGATGAGTTTTTTTTTGGCAGGTGTAGATCCAGAAGCTTTGTTAAGGTTTGACAGGGGTGCGAGTTTCCAATAAATTTTGAAAATCTCGTTTAAGATGTTGTAGGAAGCTACAACTTCCATTGTGTTTAAAAAAAAATAATAACGAATTTAATGCTGGTTAAATTTGTAAGAGAAAAAATTTGATAGCCAGAAGGCCGCCCTAAGCGATAATTCCTTGCAAGGCTCATGCCTTTTGTTTAAATAATTCTAAGTGTCTCACGTGAATGAACGCCGTATGGCCGGCTCTCCAGTTTCAGCTGTGGCATACTGATTTGAGAGTATGTTTAAAAATCATGCAGGATACCGATCGGGTACCCCTGACACGATATTGCCGGGTATCCCTGCACATTGTTTTAAGTTTTGAATTTAGCAATATTGTTCTAACGAACTATTATAATCGATTACCAATCAGCAGGGCTAGGATTTCGATATGTTCTTTTTTCTGTTGCTTCTAAGACATTTCCTGGCTATTTAGAACGTTCATTTATGTTTCCTGAAAATTTTTTAGGTAATTTTTTCGTAATTACTCATCGTTTTTTATCGGTTTCAGTTTTCAGGATATTTTTAATAGATTAAGGGCATTTTTTGGTAATTTTTAGAGATTTTTAAGTTATTTTTTTCGTCATTTTTTGACATTTTTAATTTAAGAGCATTTTTCGATGTTCTAGGTCATTTTAGGCTAATGTTAAAATATTTTTTTTTCGTTTTTTTTTCGTGCCACAAAATGTAAAAATGAAAATTTTTAAACATATTCCTTTAACAACAGAGTCTCTTCAATCAAAACATTACCTTTTGAAAAAGTAGTAGCTTTGTTTATAGACCTTGTAGAAAGATGAAACAAGTGTTAGATAAAAACTCAGGATATGCTAGTTTTTGTTAGGTCTATACGCATGCTCTATTGCAAGCGCGTCGGAAGCTAATTTCATCTGGGGGGCAGTACAAATGGGGGGGCAGTACAAATGGTGGTGCAAAAAAAAGTTCACCAAAATTTCTTCAAAGAAACATGAATGTGAATAAACAAATTTTTTATTTTAGTTTAAAATAAAAAAAATATAAAAATATATAAAAAATATTAAAATTTCATTATTTTTAAAACTTCTTCCAATTTCGATATTAGAGATCATTCTGTAAAGGATCTTTCATATGGTAATATGAAAATATAAGAAATAATAGTTGCTTTTATAAAGCAAGACTAGGTATATCTTTACATGGTTTTAATGCAATAAGGTACAAAAAGTTATATCAATTTAAATTATTCCAAAATGTTTCTTTCTGTCCTTGCGAGAAACAAACTCTTTCACCACCTCCATCGAATTCAATTCCTCGGTTTTATCTTTGTGAATGTGTATAAGTGCCGCATGAGTGAGTCGTTTCTGTTTCATAGTTGCTCGAAGATACGTTTTAAGTCGTCTTAGTGCACTAAAAGAACGCTCAGATGAAGCTGCTGATGCAGGCACAGTCAAAAGCAAAGCAATAAGTTTTTCAACTTCATTTAATAGTTTTTTTTACAGTAACCGAATTTTTCGCAAATTGGGATACAATGTCACTACAATTTCAAGGTGTTTGGCCAGACAATTGCTTCAGCAATTTCATCTGCAAAAAAGTCATCTGCATAAAGATCAAGTTTTGTTTTTAGATTTTGTTCAGAAGGCACTTTTCCGTTGAAGGCTTCGATTACAATATTTCCCAACGATTCCAGAGTGTCAAGATCTATTTAAATGTACAATAAGATTTACAAAGTGCCAGTTTACACTAGCTTCACTCAACCGACTCACCGAATGTTAAATCAAAGTGAGTCGGTTGAGTGAAGCTGGTGTAAACTTGCAAAAATAAAAAAAAAGTAAAATATCAACCTGTTTGATCGAATCTAGCCGTTATCTCATTTGAGAGAAGATCTAAAATTTCGAAATAATCTTTTCGTAGCCGATCATATAATGGCAACTGTACTGAAGGAACCGGATTTGATGTTTCTTCAAAGCGTCGAGGTGGATTTTAATCAGCTAATTCACAGTAGGGGCTTTCGCATGGTCCAAAACATTGGACCAACATGGCAGATTGTACAACATGTAGTACCATGCGCAAGCTAAAACGATAGTCGAAATTTTTGCCGTTAATTTCTGCCGATTGTACAATATTGTACAACTATGTAAAATTACTGCTCAATTGTTAGGGCATCTAAAAGTTGCTTAGCTATTAGCCGGATGTGTTCTGCTTGAGAGCTTGCAATTAATGATGTTGCTTTAAAAGTTGGATCGTTCAAACGCTCAATCAAATAGTCAATATGAGTTTTCCATCTAACTTATCGTACAACATGTTGTCCAATATGGAAAGCCCTAAGAACATGTCAAATTTTTTCTTACCAGAGTTGCAAAATTAATAAGCATTAAGCTACATACTTAAGGGTGCTTTTAAACTGAAGTGGTGGGTTTGCAGTAGAAACTCTACATTTTGTTCTATCTTTTTGCAAACACAGAGAAAGAAAATGGTTACCCGCAAGCATGCTTATGAAGAAGAGAGAAAGAAGAGGAAAATATATAATACAAAAATAGTATTGTTGTGAAAAAAACTGATATTTTGAATAACTTTTGAAGTTTTCCTTTTAAATTGTTTATCTAGCTAAAAAAGTGGGGGGGCAACTGCCCCCCTTGTCACCCGCTTCCGACGCCAATGCTCTATTGCAGAAATATTAAGGGTTAAAAATTTAAATACTATGAAATTTGAAGAGGATCTTACATTCGATGACATATCGTCTTTAAAATATGTTCCTCTCGTCAGTGCAGAAGAGGAAAGGAGATTTTCTGTTTAAAAAACATTTTGCCAGACGATTGACGTTCTTTCAATTTTAATAATTTAAAATGTACCTTGTAATATACTGTATCGCTACGTATAAAAATTATATAAAATAAATTTCAAGTTTAGTAATGCTTTATTTTTAAAGCATTATTATATTTTTGATTGTTTGCTTTTTTGACGTAATTTTTTTTTACTTTTTAGATAATTTTCTGAAGTTTTTAGGTAATTTTTGTAATTTTGTAGGTAATTTTTTGCAGCTTTTTAGGTCATCAAAATCTGAGCCCTGCTAATCAGATTTCAACTAGCCCTATCAACTATTCGCATATTGACTGCAACTAAACCTGTCAAAAACCGACAATGAGAATTCTGGTTGAGGTCCCTTCAACCAGCACACACATACACCTCATACATTTGGCCCTCCTAAGGGTCAATGTGGGAGAGATATATATACTATTTTTGCCACTTTTGTATAGGGATGCAAAAAGTTGATATGGAGTAGGTATAATCGTTGGGGTTTAAAAATAATAGAACCACCTCATACATTTGGCCCCACTAGGGGTCAATTCAGGAGAGATACATATGTACTTTTTTGACATTTTTTGTATGGCGACCCCCATGTGGGTACCATAAAGAGGGAACAATTCGGGACAGATACGAGTATTAACTATTTTAGACATTTTTTCCATGTTTTGTATGAATAAATATGATTAAAAGAAATGTTATGGTTGATCTTCTGTGAATGTGAATGACACATTACTTTAAATTAATGTTTTCATGTCATTCTTTGGTGCGAGCGTACCAAATAACATTTTAACATTCAAAGTGGAATTCAAAGAAAAAAAAAGGCAAATAAATCTAAATGAAACAATATATATACCAATGAACTCTTTTTTAAAGTAAAAAGAATTTTCATTTTGTGGCTTCTGCTCTATCAATGGGCCTTAAGTAAAAAATTTTTTTCTGTGAGAGAAACCTGCATTTTTGTGCGACAAAATATTTTTACTAGACACAATATCAGAACAATAGGTTTGAGAAAGCAGTGTAATATTTAAACTGGGTAGTTTATGTTTCAATGCAAAATGAGAGCGAAAAAAGCTTATGCTGAATTTATGCTCGCTAGTTTGAAAGCAACGTTAATTCTACTTGTTTCAATGCTGTTTGTAGTTATTTTGGCGAAACTTTATTGTTGTCAACTGCCGCAGCGAATATTTTTGTTTCGGTTGATTCGTTAAAATTTTTTGTTTTATCTCAATTAAGCTTAAAGTAATTTATGTATATTTACACTTTTTACACATGAGTATTTTAAACTAAAAATAAATTTGAATGAGCATTTATGGCCGACAGAAAATACTGCTACAAAATTTGTACACATACATTATAAGCCTTTTTTAGTTTTTAAAATAACTTTGATATAATAAAGTGATATTTCTTAGACCTCTCAATTTATGATTTTGGGTTATAATCGGTGTTAATAAAAATTATAAATTTATTATTGAAAATAAAATATAAACAAAATTAATAAAAAACAAGTACAATATTGTTTTATATTTAAAAGTGACCTTGAGCTCTATTATAACCCAAAATAATAACATTTTTAAGATTTTTAAAATAATATAAGTTTTGTACTTGAATTACAGTATCTATGTATTGCATTTGTAATAATTTAACTAATTTCTTATTCTTTTTTTGCATTAAATTCGTTGTATTGATGATGACTGTGACACCACGGCGATTAGTGTTCAACCGAAACATAAAATTTCGAATTTGATTTACTGTTACGCGGATAGGAGTGACCGCCATCATTACTGTAGGCCCACTGTGCCAAGAAATTTAAGAATGTCTAGTGTTGACCAATACGTTCAAGAAGAGTTCCGGAGGGTTGTGCGGATGACAAGCAAACACATGACACCATTTTATTTTATTATCGTTTTTTTTTTAAATTTTATTTTTTGCAAACAGTATTTTGTACCGAGTAGTTTTGAAGTTTGCAGTTTAAGGTATTGTTTTTTGAGATTTTAAATAGATTTGTGTTTTGTGCATGAAAGTAAAAAAGAGAACCCAAAAAAATCAAATAAGACAAATAATATAAAACATATAATATAATAAACTAGATGTAGGGATCGCGTTTGAACGATCGAGAAAGAGACAGTAGAAAGTAAGAAAGAAACAAAAAAGCAAATGAATAAAAAATGAAAAAGCATGATATAAATGAATAAGACCAAAAGTTTATTATTATAAGTATATAAACAAAAATTTAGATGAAATTTTGTAAAAAATTATCGACAGTTCGAGAGAAAAATAATGTTATTGGTTTGAGAAGTATTTAGAAATTTGAAAAACTTTTTTTTTTGTCATATAGAACAATTGCCCATTTGGCTTCAGTTTAAAATGCCAGTTTAACCCCTTGATCCTCAAATTATTTCTAGCGGCTAAACTAAACTAAGCTAAACTAAAATATATAAATTTAATTTTTCAGCTTATTGTGCTCTAAAAAGAGATAGTTTCGAAATTTTGACAAAATTGGTTAAAGAAAATGTAAACTTTCTCATGATTGCCCAATGTTGCATATCGGCCATTCCAAGCCTAATGAATTTTTTTTTCGAAAAATTGACCTCAAGCTCTTCGAAGTGCTTAAAATTTTGGATTAAGGCTCCTTTCTCACTTATAAGAAAATAAGTTAATTTTTTTATTGCCATTTTTTGTAAAATTATGGAGGTAGCATATTTTACTAAAAGTAAAAATCAAGGAAATGGAGTCATTTCCAATAAATCTTATCTCTGTCATCTGTTACCCTATTTTTATAAATGAAGTAGCGTTAGAAAGGTATCGCTAGAAAGGAAAATTGAAAAGTGATTTTTTTAAAAAAAAATTTTTGGAATTTTTATGCTAGAGTTACAAATTTTTTGAAAAAATAATTTAATTTGCTCACACATATCTTAAAAAGTGAACTTGTTTTTTTTTATTTATACGAAAAAATAAATTTTGCACAAACAAAAATTAAGATGGCCAAATCATAAATTTTTTCGCAATTTCAGTTTTTACTGACATACATTTCACTTTATCGTTCCTAACTTCTATACCGTTTGATATATTTTAACAAAAACTTCAGCAAAAATGTTAGTCTTATTAGGACCAATAATTCCTTTAAGGCGAATTTACACGATTCACTATCATTGTTCACTTGGAATGAATCATATTATTTGAAAAATGTAAATTGAGTTTCATCTTTCAAATGAAGATGATTGTCATCCACCTTGAAGAGTGAAATAAGTAGAAGGTCTTCCTACTTTTGATGAAAGTGAAAGCAAATCGAACGGATTTGTCATTCGTACTGGAACACAATTGAAAGGTGCTAACATAACTTCAAGGAGAAAGTTTATATTTTTTTATTTAATTGCTGAACTGCTTCATATTTTCCAAATTTGGTTCAATGGATTAGTTTGAACGGCGTTTATTTATTTAAATTTTTTAAACGTCAACAAAATTAATCAGCCAACTAATATATTCTGACATTCAACACAGAACCATCCATCAAATTCTAAAATAACACTTTGAATAATGTAAATGAAAAATTGATTTACTATCACTGTTCAACGTTCACTATCATAATAATGACCTCAAACGTGAGATTGTTCCATTGAACTGGAAAAAAACCGTAAGAAAATAATTCACAAATTTGAATTTTAAGTTTTATTCACCATTGTTTGTAAGTAAGTTTAGGAAATTTTAAATGCAATATTAAAATTTGTTAAATTCTGATAAATTTTTTACTCAAATTTTTTAGATAGCTCTTTAACAAAAAAGCTACAACAATCTTTAATCGGCCTTAAAACATAAATTTTATAAATATAAAGTTGATCAGAATTTAACGAATTTTAATATTGCATTTAATATTTTCTAAACTTACTACACTACAAATAAAAGTGACTACATCCATAACTTTACAAAAAATGGCGATAATATTTTTTTTGTATTTATGTTCTTATAAGTGGAAAAGCAACCTATAGCCAAAATTTTAAGGAAATCGCAGAAGTCAATTACGGCTTACATTAGGCTTGGAATGGCAAATTTTATTAACAAATAAAAAATTTCAATTTTCTTTTTCTTTAAACTGAATTATCGCTCAAGGCATACCCCTCTTTAAAGAAGGGACAATTTTTTCACACATGGGCTAATTTTGACCCAATTTTGATTTTGACATATTTTTAAGTGATACCGTTAGTTTTGTGACATCCGTGTCTAATTGGGCACCAAGGCAATTTTAAAGGTATGCGCCTGGAAAGCTGCCCGAGTGGACCTAGTAAACACACGAGCAGGTGGCATAAGGACGTGTATCATTATTACTTCGTGGCGAGATTAATTCCGAGTATCTTATCTCAGCTCCAAATTGTAATATCCCAAGGAGAGGAACTAGAAATTTTCAGTTTTTCAAGTTGAGTCAGTGCAATTCAAATTATGCTTTTCATGAACCTTTACTATGCATGTGCAGTGATTTCAATAAAAACTTCAACATGATTAATTTTTCTGATTCGGTAGACGTCTTAAAATGGAAAATTTTATTACATTTAAATAATTAAATCAATTTAACTTCATTCTATTATACCTAACGCAGTTTTGTAACAATGTTATATCGGTAAATATATTGGCTTTCGTAATTCTATTTAATTGTGATTGTTCTTTTTCTCCATTTTATGTCAATATTATGTTTTATACAGTAAGCACCATCATATATGAGTAGTTTTTTCAAAATTTGCTTTTTAATTAATCAATATTTAAATTTTAAATGGAATTATGATTTATGTGCTCTAGCTTCCTGTTTTAGATTTAGACTAAATTCATACTATCACCTAGATTGGTGTGCCAGAGTTTATCTCTTTTCCACACAAGTTTATGCGGCCCACGCAGGCATATCCAACTAATTTGTATTTTGGTTTGGAGGACATGAGCTTTATCTCATTTCCACGTAGGTCCTTGGGTTGGACAATAGCCTCAAAACAGTTATAATTATATAGTGTTTTGGATCGTGTTTGAGCTCGGGATTATTATTTCGAGTACCTTGAATCAACTACCATTTCATTCGATGTTGCTTATTTATATGGAATCAAAAATACTTAAAATCGTGTTTTATATTTGTGACCCGGTAAGTTAATAGGGACCTATGCTCAGAAAATAAGTTTTGGAGAAAAACGACTTTGAAGTTAAAAAGTTGATTTTGATGCGCCTGACCGCTTTTATGGCTTGAAACTTGTTTCTGCCAAAACTAATGCAGCTAGAAAGCTGTGGTTTGTTGCATTAGAAAGTGCGTGTTGTCTACTATAAGAATCACCAAAAAAGTAAAAATCGATTTTTTTCGACCCATAGGTCCCTTTTAACTTACCGGGTCACATATATTCAATTTTTAAATTCCGCTAAAAAGACAATTAATGTGCTTAGTGGAAACTCCTACTTGCCAATAGGGGGTATGTTTTAGTAAGTGCTTTCTGTTTGTCTTTGTCCCGGCTGATCTGGGCACGATCTAGAATGTGAATCGTGCATGCGTATAACACGGGCTCTACGTATCTTTAGAAGATCTCATACCTCCAGGCGAATAAAAAAAAAACACTTACCAAGGTAGCACCGGTACATAACACTTATGCAACCAACATGACGTCGATGCTCAAGAGAGTTGATGAAATGTTTCATCCCCTATCAAATATCTTGTATTTCGTTGAATTCGGCCCAGAAGTTTTGAAAGGGAAGTTGAAGCCCATGCCCAAACACTCGCATTGTACTCCATTATTCGCCTTATATATGAGGTGTAAATCGTGCGGAGATCAACTAGAGTAAAATTTTTTGTACACTGTCTTTAAAAACTAAGGCACTGCGACACAAAGGATATATATATTTTATATCAAGAAAGTACAGGGAATTGACCATTTTAAAAGATTGCATAAGGAGATTGTCAAAAATTTATTGTCGCTAAATTGGTACAACAGTCATTTAGTTAGAATGAATTTTAACGCGATCTGTCGTTTAATTTAGTTTTTAATGCATTTTCTGGAATCAACTTTATTTCTTTTATCAACCGAAAAACGGGTGCCTCGAAGTGGTAATTTCTGTTCTGGAAAGAGGAAAAGGTCAAGGGGAGCCATATCCAGTAAGTACGGTAGTTGTTGGAAAGTACTTATTTGTTGAGTTTTGTTATTGTGAGATGGTGCGTTACTGTGAGACGTCTTTATTTACTGTCTGCGCATCTGGCAAGAATTTTGACAATCCCTTCAAGCGACCTTTTTAAATTATCAATTCCCGGTTCTTTCTTTCTTTCTTTCTTAATGATCGTTTTAACGGAGATCAGATTTGATCGATATGCACTGAACGTCAAGTGCGACTGACGCTTATAGACCTATTACGGTTCACAGCAATACACTGCTGTGTCTTATTTTAAGTATTAGCAATGTACACAATAAAAACAGAAATTACTGTTGTGTTGTGAACCGTAATAGGCCAATTAATACAAGATCCACACCGTTCATGTTAAGGGTGCTAAGAGGAAATTTATTCGTTTGTGGGTTAACAGACAGCACTGGGTCTTGCTTATATTAAGCTGTACTCTATAAGCAAGAGCCAAACACTCGGAGATTTTTTTCAAGTCTTAAGTGTGCCAGTATTTTACCTTTTTCTCTCAGTCTCCAAAGAGCTCGAGCGTTTTTTAACATCATATGCATGAAAAATGCATAATAACAAACGAATAAATGGGTTGCAAGTCAAAGACAGAAGGTATTTGATAAAAATCAGAAACAAAGCTAGTGATAGAAGGCTGATGGCGTGTTCATTACAAACGTGCCCAGGCAGTATATTATGACACGGATAGATCTGTAATTTGGGAAGCATGTGATTTGCAAAGTTACTAACGACACCATATGCGATTAGTTTTGATATGAGTGCTTTCTGCCACACTAGGTCGAACGTCTTTGAAATATCCAGAGCAAGAACTTTACTCTCACCTAAAAAGTGCACGCATTGGTTCAATTTTTCGCTGAGGAACGCCATTAGGTAGGCTTCCCAGCTGTCCCGGATTTTGCGGAAGGTCCCGGGATTTCTGTAATTTTTACACCACCTGTAGAGTGCATATATGCGGGACGCCAAATGTCCCGTATTCCAAAAAAAGGTTTTTATAATACCTTTTCTCTACAATTTATTATTAAAAAAATAATACTTCTTTAACCTTTTTATACTAAAGCAAATACGAATTGTTATTGAATTTCAAATAGTTACAAAAAGATATAATTTTAATGTTCCTTAGATAGTATGCTTAAGTTTTTTAAAATAATTTTTCACATGAAAACATTAAAACTGCTGAAATTGTTATTTAATGGAGTGCTACTTTATTATGATAAAACAATACGACTGTTTAAAATAAATGTCAAACAAACGTTTGGCATTACTTCATGTAGAAGCTGTATTTGAATTTAAAAAATGTACTGCATTGTCCCGTATTTTTATGAGCGCAGTCCCGTAAATCAAAGTTTTAGATTTGGGAAACCTACTATCAGTAGCTCATTCTTGTAACTCGTAACGAATGCAATTACCGATCCATGTTACGGATTTGACGTCACTCTGACGTAATGTGTAATAATCTGAATCGATTTTTATTCGATTCGTTCGTTCAAAATCGATAAGCTGTCACATGTCCTGATTTCACTTCAATGGAATCTTTACAAAAAGTGTTTGTGTAATGCAAGGTTCATTTATAAGGTTGTGGCACTTGAGAGAAATGCACTCTTTTTTCCACCTTTGATTGAACTGTCACCGTGCTTTTCTTTGTTCTATGCATTCATTTTCTTGATTTCTTTTCATCCATTCTAACAGTTCGACCGAGCTCGCTCCGAAGTGCCACAACCTTATAAATGAACCTTGGTGTAATGGGCCGAATAAACGACACAAATTATTTGCACAAATCGGAATTTGTGCAGTTTAGTTGTGCTGCCTGTGGCCGGTGTGTGCGGTTTGTGCAACTGGTTGTGTAAAAATCAAAATGATTTTGGTGTTTACACAAATTTGCCCTCTTCCGATTTGCACAAATAATTTATGTCGTTTATTCGGCCCATAAGAAAAGTGAATCGATAAAAATGAAGGCTTTTCTCACTCATTCTGCGGCAAGTGAGAGTTCTACCGATTTGTTTAAATGACAGTAATGTTGTGCATATATGAAATAACAAGTACTCGCAATTTATATTAAAAAACGGGTACTTTGGCTTAAGCTAAATTTTTCTTATAATATTTTTATCAATTATTATATTTTTGTTTGTTTTGAAACGTTTTAGTTTTCAAGGTCATGCGATTAAAAACGAATGGCCGTTTACAAAAAAGAAGGAAATTTAAGCAAACAAAATATTTATAAGAGCAATGCAAAAGTAACCGGTTACAAATAAAGTTTATTAAATATATTTTACCTTATGTGCTGAGCCCAATAGTTTATATCATAAACTATTGTTTTACTACGTCTAGCTATCCTGAGATATGGAAAGTGGCAACTGTCATTCCCATAGCAAAAAAGTCAAATGCCTGTTTGCCATCCGATTTCCGGCCAATAAGCTTATTAGGATCGTTATCCAAAGTATGCGAGCACCTCATGGCTGAACAAATTTTCAACCACTTAAACACTTTCGGTCTAATGCATAATCTACTGCTCTGGTAAAAATTTTAGATGACATTAGAGTGCCATATGATATGGGCCATTTGAGCTTACTCTGCCTGTTAGACTTCTCTAAGGCGTTTGACACTGTGGATCGCTCTCTGCTCTGTAAAAAGCTCATGTCTAACTTAGGTTTTTCCCATAAATCTGTTCGTTTTATGTTCAACTACCTGAATGAGTAGCAGATCTCAAAGAGTAAGGATAAAAAACAACTTCTCATCTTATAAACGTACAACAAGTAGAGTTCCGCAAGGCTCTGTTTTAGGCTCGATTCTGTTTACTATGTTTATAAATGACATATTTAGTAAATATAATCTTGTTACCATGCATGCTTATGCCGATGACTTGCAACTGTATATGTCCAGACCCATTGGTCTCTATGAAGATTTAATAAGCTTAAACTGAATCCTCTTAAATCTTATGTATTGCCGATCTCTAAAACCCTATATCAAAATCTTGATGTCCCCCTAATTTTCCTTAATGGCGTTTTGCTAAAATCTGTAAGTAAGGCCCCTAATTTAGGCTTCAAAATAGACTCATCTTTGTCCTGTGAAGATCACGTAAACTCTAGCGTGAGTAAAATATACTATGTGCTTAGAAATCTCCGAATGACTGCAGCGTTCGTACCTGTCGAATCTAGAAAAAAGCTTGTTCTACAAATGCTTATGCCAATATTTTCTTATTCAGAAGTCGTTTACAGCAAACTCGATTCGAGATCTACACATAAAATGCAAGTGGCTTTCAATAATTGTACTCGTTATGTCTACGGTCTTCGGAGATTTGATCACATTTCACTTTTTAGCAACCAGTTATTAGGTCGTAGCTTACTCAGATATCTCGAAGCAAGAAATTGCATTTTCTTACATAAGATCATCCACTCTCGCTGTCCAGGTTATCTTTTTGAAAAGTTAAAGTTTTGTAGGTCAAGGAGAAGCATGAATCTTGTTATTCCGAAGTACAACTTTCGAAACTCAAGCCGTTTGTTTTTCGTTAGCGCTATAAGACTTTATAACTCGCTTCCAAACTACATTAAAAGTATCTCGAACACTAAGTACTTTAAGCATTTAATTTTCGAATACTTCTCCTAACTCTTTTACTCCTTTTTTTATTCTATTTTTAACTACTATATAAACTTCTCTTTTCAAATTTTTGATACGTATATTATATTTGAATTGCATTCTTAATCATTATTGTTCATTTTTAAGTTGGACATTTTTTGTTATATTGCAATAGTCTTTGCTTTAAAATTTCAAATAGTTTATTATATAAGTTATGTTCTGTTGATATATATTTCAGATATGCGGCATGTAAAAGATATGTCTTAAATGCCAACGTTATTTGCAAATAAATTGAAATTGAAATATTTGCTAAGTTTTTGTTAGACATCACTTAGTGTCAAACTATTTACATTCATAATTGTTGATTATTTCCGCAAGCATTATTACACAACAATATAACATAATTAATTTACTTAAACTTCAAATAATCACTTTTTAATAAAAAGACTATCACCTATCTACTCTACCACCTTGACTCAATTTCGCAACGTTTCTTCTCGATTTGTGTTCTTTATTATCACGGACCAAATTTTTAACGATTTCAACGCACACAAACACAGAACGAGCTACAGGTCTCCTGTGGAGCAGGCTCTACGGAAACTATATTGACGGTCACTGAGAAAATTATTGTGCTCCAGATAGTTTACTAGGTGGTAATTAATTGCGCTCTTCATTACTTTGGAGAGTGCAAAGCAAATTACAATGGGTCGGTAGTCTGCAAGGTTTGGGGTACCGCCGTTTTTTTCGACTGACTGGATATTTACAACCATCCAACACGATGGAAATACTGCTGTTCTGTTGGATATGTTGAATACAAATACAAGTATGCACTCAAGTATACAAATGTAAAGAGAAACAAACGAGTGCATAACAAAAAAGTTACAGAGTCCCTTAAATAAAAAACATTTACGCAACATTGGGGATCAAAGGGTTAACAAAATGGAATTTTATTATATCGATCACTGATTGCAAATCCTTTACATCACGATGAAATGATTCTCTTACAGACACCAATATCGTTGTTTTTCTTTCTCAATGTTAAAACCAAAACCATTTTTGATGAATTTAAAAAAGACTAAACTGTGACTACATGTGATGATAATGAATTGAAAGATTTGAAGTTTTTATGGCAAAATTAAATTTAAAAAATTAACTTAAAATTCGTTCATTTTGAGAGAAAATATCTGCGACTTGAGCTGCTGCTTACTGCTAATTCTGCTAGCAAAAGCTGCAGCAGAAGCATCATCACATAACTTACCGGTGTGCTGTTGTCCTCAATCGTGGACATTTCATCCTCACTATTTGAGTAGTCGGAGCTCCAACCACACACATCTGGCGCCGCATCCTTATCTGTCGTCGTAGTCGAGGTTGACGAAATAAGACTGATGCCACCTGCACCTGCAAGTGCACCTGCCAGTGTTGATGGGCAACAGTTGTCGTCGCCGCTGCTACTGCAATTCGAGTTACGATTCGATGACTCTGATGAGCCATCACAACTTATCGTGCGCTGCGGTGTCCCCATTAATATGTTGGGTGTATCCCAGGAGGTGGTCTGGCGCAGACCACGATGATTAAGTCCATATTGCTTGATCTTTTCGCCCTTCAATTCCTCGAGTTGATTCAATAGGACACGCTTGATTTCCGCCACCCATTTGTTTTTGATTTCGAGCGTGGGTGCCTGTATCGTGTGCACCTCCTGGCGACCCTGCAGCCAGACTTCAAAACGCTTTACGTCGCCGCGCACAGATTCAGTCAGACCGATTTGTGACATCTATTACGAAGAAGAGTGAACGGATATTATGGATTAAATGTTATTTTGAGAAATCTTACCTTGAGATAGTGCTTAAACTGATAAGTACTCTTGTTGTGACCCGTTTTTGAGGTTTGCTTGCAGAATAGCATTGACTTTTGATACAGAAAAATGTGTCTTTGCTGCGGCTTTATACGCAACCGAATGTCCTTCTTGGATTCGGTCCAAACTTGAAAAGAGTCCTGCAGCAAAAGTTCTCCTTGTTGAGCAAGATCACTCTAAAAAAGATGTGAAAAACATACCAAAAAAGAGATGCGTCAATTTGGACACTCGGCAGAAACGATAATTCTTGTCAGTTTCACTGATTTGAATATTGTAATAAAAAAGTGCGAAAACATATAAAGCTTTATTTTAAAAATTAAAAAAAAAAAACACTTTTAAAATATAGTAATAACAAAAAGCAAAAACGTGAAAATGTTAAATAAGTACATACAGTAATACAAAATAAGTCAAAAACTAGTAAGGAATTATCCACGACTGGGTCGAAGTTAAAATACCCCCACTGTTACTCGATGTTTAGAATTTTGTTAAAAAAACTGAAAATTTTGCCCACTTATACAAAGTGGACGTCATCATAATAGTAAAACTTATATAAAATAAAAAAATGTTTAAACTTCATATTGTGCACATAAGCTTTAATAAATAAAAAGGGCTCTGAGTTTCAAATGTGAAATTTTTGGACAAAACCAAGCCCTATAAAAGTGACGTCACCAAAATAATACAACATTCAAGACCTCGAAAAAACTAAAGTACAGCCGTGGGAGTATTTTAACTTCGGTCCAGTCGAAGATAATTCCTTACTAGTTTTTACGTATTTACCTTTTACTTTATTGCTAAAATATAGCAAATTTTATTTATTTTTTCGCAAATAAATCAGAGCGATTAGCGTCCACGCACTTTCACGAAACAAATGATGCATAAACAAATGATTTTCTTAAAGTGAGGCTATTTTTTTTTGAGCACTCGTTCATTTGTTTTCCGTTATTCCAAGCGCAGAGCAACAAAAATTCGAGACACATTATGGTATGGGTAGATTGATTACTTTTGGTTATTACGAGCACCCTAAATTGCAATTGAGTACTTTGTAGAATAGCTTTGGGAAGGGCTGCATGTTTGTTTGATCTCCCGGTTTATGTAGATGAGTGACAGCTGGAAAAGCGTTGTCACCAAATAATTTTTTGTCATTTTATGCGTGAAAAATTTAGGCCATTAATTGGGCGTAAAAAAGTTATTCTAATTCACGAGTAATTTTTAACGTGAACTTCGCAGCATCTTATCATTTACTAGTAAGCCAGGGGAAAACGGTCCTGTCACAGATCGGCTTACTGCCACATAAGAATTTTCATGCCAATCGGAAAAAAAAATTTCAATTTTTTGTATATCTGAACTGGCATTAACTGTAGTGCGACTACGACCATTTTTAGTACTGTTCCCGAATGTAAGTATACAAACTAAATTACCAAATTGAAGTCTTATACGAACAAAATCGTCTTAAATAGAGTATTTTTATTGATTTGTGGGCTGTAAAAGAGGGCGTGGACACCCATTTTTAATACAGTTTCAGAAAGAAACCATACAAACTAAATTATCAAATTTAAGTCTAGTACGGTCATAACAATCCGAAATATTTATTGATTTGTGGGCGATAAAAGGGGGTGTGATTTTTTTATAAACCGAGATATTAACTTTATTAATCGAGATATTGACAGATATAGTAAATTTGGTTACCTTAGGTGTTACCGTTCCTTGGTCTTATAGCAAATATGCATAAACCAAGTTTCATTATAAAAACATGCACAACTCAGGAATTATAATTTCTGAAAAGTAGGCGTAGTTATAGTTCATCAACGCACATTTTTTGTTGAATTGTCGATAGTAGCCATACAAACTAAATTACAAAATTTTAGTCCATCACAACCGAATTCGTCTGAAATATAGCGTTTTTGTTAACTTGTGGGCGGATAGGGGGTGTGGCAATATTTTTTGTGTATTATTCAAGATATTAGCCTTGACAAAAAATATTGTAAATTTGATGCCCTTATGTTAATTATTGTCTATTTTTGTCTAAAAGGTGGTAACACATGGAAAAAGTACTCAATTTGGCAAGAAAACATACTACCCAAACAAGTCAGGGGGTCAGCTAGAGTAGATTGGTAGATTGTCACTTGGTACTTGGGTAGAATGGCACTTTACAAAAACAAACTGTACGGCATTTGCCAATATACCCAACTACCCTAGTCAGTGTGAATACCCCTATTATGTTTTACATTCTTTCTTTTATTTGAGAAGGAGCGTTAGAAGCTGTTTGAAAAAAATGAATTAAATACGCGTAAGGAGAGGTTCTTTAGAAGCAGCTATGACAGAGCTTCTGATGGAAGGCCTTGAAAATTCTGCTACTGGGTATAATGCTTTGTGCTTGTTTAACACGACGCTACCATTCTGTTGTACTCTCTCTCTTCGGTACGGTTTTTTCCATTCCCTGGACGATAATCCTATAAGAAGAGTATGTCAATTCTCTTTGGAGGTACTTGAGCTACGTTGCATAAAGCCTACGTCTTCTTGACACCAACCTTACACATTTTGCATCGGGTTGAGATGTGGTGTGAACATGAACCACAGCAGAATCATTTTCTTTTTCAACTGTTGACTAATCTTAAGGTTGCGAATTTGGGTATTATATTCCAGTTTAATATAACCAATTTCTTAACAGTGTTTCAATTTTTTTTTTTTTTAAATAAATCATGGGCATAAGCTCCAGATCTTCATTAACTGTGTAGAAGCATGTGATTCAAAGGCATATCCTTATAAAAAATTACTGCAAACAGATTTTCTAAAATAAGAAAATGAAATATCAAATTCTACAGTGGTTCACTTTACACCACATATTTCACACCACCCGATGGAAAATGTGTTGAGTTTGCTGTCTCAAAAGTTGGTTAAGTCAGATAAGCACTTCGATATTAACCCTTGGATGGACTATGTCGTCTGGCCAGACGAAATGGGTTTTCTTTTTTTAATAACTTTGTTTCTAGTTGCTTGATTGGCAAACTCTATCGTGATTTTTCGAATATATTTTCACTCTTTATGACAAGTATAAAATCGAAAAGTTCTGTACATGTTTGCAGTGATAACTTTTGTCACAAAGTCAAAATCTTCAAATATGGACTATGTCGTCTGGCCAGACGAAATGGTTTTTTTTTTAATAACTTTGTTCCTAGTTGTTCGATTAGCAAACGCTTTTTTAGACTTTCGAGTATGTTTTCCTTTTATATGAAAAGTATAAAATTGAAAAGTTCTGTAAATGTAGGTAGTGATAACTTTTGTCTCAAAGTCAAATTCTTCATACGTGAACTATGTCGTCTTCCTAGACGAAATTAATTTCTGATAGATAATAGCGTAATATTCTGTTCAATTTCATATTCTTCTCTTAACCTGGGTTCCTCAGATAACAAGATAAATATTGCTCAAACATTCATATGCATATATACTCTGAAACATAAAACTACCGTTAGCCTACCTGTCATTATGCTATACCATCGTAATTGGGCACACCTGTGATTTCGTCTGGCCAGACGACTTAGTCCATTTACTGACTATCGGATCATGACCCATCCGAGGATTAAACTTAAAAAGTGATCTACATATTCATGTGACAAAAAAATGTATCTTTTTTGTAGTTACGGTAAAAATTTAAATAACTAAAGCTATCCATTTAAAAAAAAAAATTAATCGGCATTACATTCGCAATAGCTTTCAGATTTCAAAAATAAAGTTTTGCAATATTTTATTCAATTATGTAATAAGTTTAATTTTTACTTAATACGAACTGCAACCCATTATCCATGTGACGCCTATATTTTATATTATAATTTTTTTAATATCAATTTCCTTAGAAGATAAGCACAAATAATGAGGTAGAAACAATTTCTTTTTACCATTATTCTTCAAAGGATCGTTAAACTTACCGGAAATCCAGTGATCGCCACTTGATGCATTGAATCATTGACGCACTTCAATACTATTAACATACAGTCCAGTGCCTTTTGTAGTTCCTTGGTGCAGCTTCCGCTATCACTAAAACGCAGTAGATCCTTCAGCAGCAGCTGATACTTGGTTATGCGTTGCACTGGCTTCAGAAGATAGGCGGCTAATGGTAGCTTGTGGCCAAGACGTTTTTGACATTCCTGCAGAAATAGATGAGTGTCCACTAAAGTCTCACGCAGACGGTCAGATCGCGGTATATTTTGACAGTAAAAGGAGTAGAGGCGATAGAATGTATCCCGCTAAGAAAGTTCAATGTTAAGACGAAGAGGGTAGAGCTTATAGTATTTTAGCAGTCAAAAAATGATTCCAGACTCACCCTCTGCACAAAACATAGAGCAACTAATTCGGTGGTTGAGATGCAGTTTTCCAAGTCCTTCAAAAATATTTCATTGTGAAATGTGTACAGTTCGTGCAGGTTACCGAAGAGTAGATCTTCCTTGCCTTGTAAACTTGCTGGCACCAGATGTGAGAGCTCTTCGGATTGCATTTGATCGCAGTAGCCCTGCAATGAAACAAATACATACATATATTGATTGAAATTAAAGAATTTATTGGCAAAGCAGATTTTATGAAAAAAAGGGGGCAAATATATTGGAATTTATTAGTAGAAAACACTTTTGTCTGCTGGTTAAAAAAAAATTACATTAGACTCCATGTTAGAACGAGTTTTGTGTGCAGTGCCCGTCTTTTCCTCCGCACCGCAGAACGCCGCTAATTCACAACTTATGAATTGGCCAAACTTATCTTCTACATACTCGGCAACACTGGCGAAACCTTGTCCTGTCACAAACTGCTTCAGCACCTGGTCGTATTTCTGTTCGCTAAAGCGGCTGAACGTAAACTTGGGCAGAGTGTATTTTCCACTGGAGCTGCTGCCGAAACTCTCTTCGAAGAACTCGCTGCAGTACTTAAGAATCTCACGATATGAACTGGCGAAGACATTCGGCTTATGTTTGGAATTGTCAGAATTACACTCAACAGACGCGTTGGCGTCAAGATCATTGGAGCACCATTTAAGAGGACCTTCCTTATTGGGTACAGTACGGCAGGCGTTGCAGAGTTGACTGTATATCTCTGGCGTGGATTGTGAGAAATTTAGCATTTTCGGTGTGGAGAGCACTTTCGCATTATTGAGCGAACTTTTGCTGAGTGCCGACTGAGCTCGTGCCATCGACGATGACAACGAGGTAAAGCTCTGAGGCTCCGATTCATTGAGATAGTCAAGAATATCGGTGTAGTTTTTGCGTTGTAGGTAATGCTTGAATTCTGAATCGTTCTCGATTTCCGAATAAGAGTTACACTCCAAATAGTCTTTGACCAGACGATATTCTAGTGATTCATCACAACTTGACAGTTCGATCAACTCCTTGAAGATTGTTTTGCGTTCATCTTTAAGGCGTTGCAAACTATTACGTGCCGAAACGACATCAGTTTCTGAATCGCCACTCTGTTCGATCTCACGAAAGGTGTTGATGATTTTGATAGTTGATTTGCCGCTAAGTACGTTACGTGCAGAGAAGTTGAAAACGTTTGTGCCGAATATGTAGCTTGGCTGATCGTTGCTAGCCAGTTTAATGTGGGGACGAAAGTCTTCGGCATTATAGCGCACGCTGCGCTTGCGTCGACCAGCTGCTGAGTGTTGATCGAAGAGCGAGCCTTGAAAGGACAACGGTGACTCCGAATTAGTAGAGCGCTGCAGTTGGAGTCGCTTAATGGAATCGCTTATTTTAAGATTAAGCTTTTCGACAATGTAGCTGGCAGTGTTCTGTACTTTGCGCAGACGAAAGGAGCTGTGCGCGGAGGAGCTCTTGGATTTGGTTGCCTTGCGCAGATCGTAGCCGCCGTAACGCATTTTGTGAGCTCTACTGTGTTGCTGTGTTTTGTCTCGAACTTTTTGCAATGATTGTCGTGGGTCGCACTGTTTAATGAAAATGTAATCAATACTCAGAGAAGAGTTCTTATCACGTTGCACTTCCTACAAACTGCTCAACACAAATGACTGACTGATTCAGGTGCAGCCCTGATGCAAGTCGAAGACTAATTTTCTCTTCTATAGAAAATAGTTGAAAAATCATAATTAACGGCAATTAAAGCAGAACTAAAATCATCTGCCAGGTTTAATGCACTAATAACGAGTACAAGTTGGAGGCATTCAAGTGCAGCCAACTCAGCATATAGAAATGTGATTAAAAACTGTAGGTAGGTTAAGATACACATGAAGAAATGTAGCTTACATATAATTTTTTGTAATTGCAAATGGAATTTGTTTTATATCTACAACTTCCTGGGTGGAAAAACTTCAAGTTAAATTTCTAAGTTTTTGGTTAAAAAAGTCGTTACTTTAGTTGAAAAATTTCTTCATGTAAGTATTGTTTTCTTCAACTTAATGAATTAAATTTGTAACATTTTTGGTTGAATAATTTGACTGTCAACTAAAATTAACTAAAAAACTTTGAAATTTTTCTAGTTTTAGGTCAAAACTTTTAACAATAAAGTTATTTTTCAATTTACTTCGATAAAACTTTTATGCAAAAAATGTTAAAAGGTTCAACGTTTTGGAAAAAATGTACATTTGAACTTAAAAAGTGAAAAAAAGAATATCTGAGTTTCGAATCGTGTACGTTTTGGTGAAAAGTACTGAAAACATAATGCGTTATATATTCATGTATCGATTACTATAATATGGTTAAAAGCTCATTCAGTAGTTGAAGCACAGCCGCGAATAACATTTTAAGCGATAAAAAGTAAATTGTTCATAATATGTAAAAAACGTTTTAAATGCAGCAGACAATTTCTTGCTACTTGTTTCTAATACATTATGGAAATACTTAGGTAAATTAACTATTTTGGTAAACAAAAAAATTATTTAATAATAATATTATTTAAAACAATGTAATTGTAATGTATTGTAAAATTGTAAAATAATGTATTATAATTAAAATAATGTAATTGATAGAATTCCAAAATTTATTTATGAAAAAATCCTTAATAACAAGAACAAAATTTCATTTAAAGAACTTACAAAAAAATATTTTAAAACCTTCAACAAAATATATTTGTTTGCTTTCGAACACAAACTTAATATTTTTCTTAATGTAACTGCAGATTGATTTATAGAATTCGGCGTTCTTTTCCGGCAAATAGGAAGCCACTGCAAGAAGATCCTTTTTCTTTTCATCACTTACTTGAATGGGTTTTTTTCGAAAAACCGGCATCGTATAATTTGCCAAGTTTTGAGTTCTTATGGAGTTACCTCGCACAACTCGATTAAAGATGATAAAAAAGCTGTTTGTTCATTTTATTTTTTATAGAATTTAAAATAATGATCCTTTATTGCACTGTATTGCATTATGCTGTATTTTTAGCAAGAAAAGAAGCATAGACAATCGCAAATCTATATAATAGCAATTCAATTGCCTAAAAACGTAATGTGAACTTACAACGTTTTTTCATTTTACCTGCTCTGGAGTGTTTTTGGAGGTATACTTTTTTTATTCTTAAAATATATTCATTACCACAATTCTTCAATCTTTTATTATTATTATCAATTCAATTTTTGTCAATTACTTTTATCAATTACACTTATCAATTACATTAGATAATTTAGCTCTAATAATTTTGTATGTAACCCCTTAAACGTTCTTCCCCTGACTGACACTCCCCTTCTTATTGCTTTTTAATAGCGATTAGGTGCATATTTTTGGCTGATTTGGTGTTAAGGCAATGTAAGAGAGCCATGTTTACGGTAATCTGCAATAATGAAATCGGTTTTGCAAAAAGTGACTTTTGCAACGTTATTCGCGGCTGTGCTTCACGTCAAAGTACCAAAAATCCCTCAAAAAAACCACAAATTACCACAAAATACCACAACGATATTTTTACCACGCGTGGTAGAAATACGAACTAAGAGAACGAAGCGTTTTTGAATTGTTTAAATGACTGAATGTACTTGTTTGTGGTATTTTTTCTTTGTTTTTTTTTACAATTCGTCAAATACAAAAGGGGTATTCACGATGCAGTGAATTTGCGGAGAAATTGCAAATTTTATTATGCATTTGCAACAAGCTGTGAGCATACCTTAGGAGTGCACAGTGGAAATATCATTGTAAATTAAAAAAAATTCTATGAATCAGCAGAAAAATCATCTGATTCAACTATAAGCAAAGTGTTATTTTTTGGGTTAAAGGTTTATATGCCAAGAAAAATCGTTGATGGTTTGGTGGGAATTGCTGCATCTAGATAGTATGTAACACATTGCTAACAAATGCATATGAAACTTTTGATGAACTGATAATTATCAATAAACAAACCATACCACAAAAACCTTAGGCTGGTTCAAATAATCCACTGGTAAATTAATTTCAGCAACGGTTCAATTCTTAGTGCACTCAAATGTGTTTTCTTTCGTCTATTTTCTGTGTAATAAGCACATGCACGAAACCTGTTTATGCACAGTGCAGACACTGAAAAAAAAACCATCTCGTACTCGTGACAAATCGACTGCCAAAATTTCAGCTTGATTTCGTGCATACCTGGAGCACTTTGATTTATTCCACGGTTATCCCCTGAAAAAGGGTAGCAAACATAGTGCGACCACACCCATTTTTAGCATAGTTGAAGTATATAAATGTGGGCGGTTAAAGGGGGCGTAGCAAAACTTTTTCGTAAACGATTTCGTAGTCGGAAGCAATCGACTGTCAAAATTTCAGATAAATCGGCCCAGTAGTTTTGGAATCTATAGCCATCATACAGCCAGACAAACAGTCTTTTGCTTTTTATACACATAAAATTTTTTATATAATTATATATTAATATCTCTGAAATTATGGTGATCACTGCATTTTGGTATTACGTGGTAATTTGAGGCATTGTGGTATTTTGTGGTAATTTGTGATATTTTGTGGAAATTTTAGGTATTTTGTGGTAATTTGAGGGATTTTGGGAGTGTGGTAATTTGTGAGAATCAAGTGCGAGAAAAAGAGAATTTTGGTGGTAGTTTGATCTGGCAACACTGATCGATTTATGTGCTTCTTCTTCTCTAAGCGTAGCTGTTGTTGTGTTTTTTTGTTGCAACAGTCAAAGTTGCATTTTTTTTTTAAAAACTTTTTTTTAATTTTTGTATTTGTTTACTCTTTTTTTACGCTTTTTAAAACACGCAAAAATTTTTTTACACATACACACACATCTATGCTGTGTTTTCTTAAAAACAACTAATTTATCAATCAAAATTTCTAAAAAATTGTTTGAATTCCGTCAAAAACTTTAAAAATTTTAATTTTCTAAGCTTCACGACTTAAGGTGACAAATGAATTTGTTCAAGAAACCGAAATAGTTCTATAAATATTAAAAATGAGACACAAAAAAAAAACCGGAAAATCCATTGACATTGTTGAGGCTCGAACTCACAACCTCACGATTATAAAAAGCAAGCTCTGATCTACAGAACTCACAAAGAAATATATTCTAACAGCAATAAATCAAACTACTTTCTTATGAAATAAAAAATTTTACTCGTATTGAAACTACTTTTTTACAATTTTTTTCATCCTCAGTGCTGAATTTTTCAAAATTTGAATTTGTTTCATAAACAAAAAACAAAAAAATTCTATAAAACAAGCGCCATGTACCGTGAGCTACTGAACTCACCCACAAACTTTTTCTAAATGACTTAATAAATTCACTTCATTAGCGAATTTTTTAAATATAAAAATGTCGCAGAGCTTTTCAGCATTTTTGTTTGATTTTTAATATGTATGTATGTATCAAATAATTTAACATTTTAGCCAAACAAATAAACATACAGACAAGAAAGTAAGTGATTATTGTGTTGTCATCCAGTTCTGAGCTACATTTTAAGTTTCAAAACTCGAGCTGATCGGGAAGTTGGTTGAAAATGGATTCCAAGATTTGAACGTTACAGACAAGAAGTGAAGCTAATAACGTTTTAAAAAGTATTCCTGTAATATTGAAGTTTATAATATTTAATTTAAGTTTGTTATAATAATGAAAGAGATCATTTATTATTTTATTCCGTACACACTCAAAACAGTATGCACCTTCAATGGTTATTTTTATGGAACTACAAAACAAGGTATTCTCTTTTTTTTAAAGGTTTAGTATTATAAGAATAGAAATATTTCGTTTTCTTATCGTTAATTCCACACATACAGAATTCATTCGGAAGTTTAAATGACGGCTTCGGTTTCGGGGTTCGGCCATATTGAGGGCGAATTGCTAGCCGAAACTGACAAAAAGAGCTGAAACCGAAACCGTAATCCAAACCGAATATTCGGTCGGACATTACTCATAATTAAGAATTACAATTTTGTTAACAAATAAAAAAAGAAATCAAAAATATTTTAGATCCATTTTTTTAACGTGGACCTCTATAACTCCAAAACCATTTAAGAGCTGCCTGAATTTTTTTTCTTATGGTTTTGCAGGGTCGAGTACATATCGCTCGTCTTATTTAACAACGTCACAATCCAAAAACTATGGTTTTCTTCTACCATTAATATTACATGTAATTTTGCTGACGATATAGACGATTGCTATACTGCCGTCATAAGGAAGAGTGCAACATCAACATTTTCTAATATTCTGAGATAAACGACTTACAGTAATTTATCAAAAATTCACTGATTAGGGTTTTGATGGTTATAAATATTTGGTTCTTTAGGATAGTGAAATCCAGTTTGCTTTCAATACTAATGATATTTTTTCCGATGTTATTAAAAATGCAAGAACTGTGGAACAAACAATGTATTTGCCGCTTTTTTGGTTGTTTGTTCTATAAATTTAAATTATCACAAACATTTAAAAAAGCCATATCTACATCAACTGTATCTTTTATATAGTAAAACGCTTTATTGTTTATATATTTATGATATTTAAATAATATATTTTTACAACCAACATATCTTGCACAAGGATATTTAATAAAAAATCAACATGTTATGCATAAAAAATCAATATTTAATAGATTTTTTTTGGTACAAAAATAAAGAAGTTAATACATTTTAAAAAGTATTAATTAAAAATACAAAGGAAAAACGCAGTATCTACCTAAAAGAAGAAAGATGATTAAGGACAGGTTCTCATAAAGATCGATTAAAACTCTATTTTTTATTTTTATATGTTCCCAAGGGGCACTCGAAGCAATCGTAAACCAAATATTTAAAAGCGTTTTCTAAAAAATCATGTCTTACAAACTGATCTCCACGATATCTCAAGAACTACTCTATGGATTGACTTGGATTTCTTATTTATTTTAAAGTAGATAAAATTTATAGGATCACAAACCTTAATTTAGATAATATTGGCCTTTTTTTTAGAAAACTTTAAAGAGCCAAAAATGTGAAAAATGATACTTAAAATTGAAATGTCCGTAATTTTTGTTATTTTCAACTATTTAGTGATATTATAGGTTCGAAATGGAGACTCTTTGGGTACCTTTACAGTGCACCCTGAACAAGTGCGCGTTGCGCTGCGTTCCCTAGCGCCACGCAATTTTATTTTACGCTTAACCTTAACAAGTGCGCTGCGGAAAAAATTGCTGTTCTCGAACCAGCTCAGTCAGATGGTTTCAAAATCTTAAAGAAACTTTTAGTATTGTGTAAAAATATATTCATATTGCAAATACTTTCATTTGCAATTGAGATTAATTAATTAATAGCAGCTGATTGCTCTTTGTTGTAATACTTTGGTTTTATGCAGCCAACTTCACATCCGCACGCACTGTCAAAATTGGAAATTCGATTCATGTTGCGGTAGACCGGTGCGTGTTTCGGTAGGCTTCATACAAAATGTATGTGCATGAGCCGATTTTGACAGTTAAACCACGCACGCGCACTTGTTTAGGGTGGACTAATATTTCGACGTGACGTTTGAAAGTGTATTGACGCTTCACATTACACTTTTATGCAAAAAAAAAAATATTTTCCTACACTTTAAGAATCAATAAATAACTGTAAAAAGGTGTTCATTTACAATTTTCTATGAAAAAAAATCAAGAACATCATCGTGTTTTCGAAGGTCTAGATGAGAACCTGCTCTTAAGGTTACCTACAAAAAAATGTAGTATTGATTTGAACAATTATAAAAGTACATAAAAAACAATTTTTTTTGTGACGTCGTTTTCATGTAGGTGACGTTGTCATGAAGCGATGCGAGAAAAGTAGGACCATTTTGCTTGCAGAATAGCATGATCTGTCATCATATGAAAAATAATATATTTGTAAAATAAAGACTTTCGCCGAGGTAGTGACTTCGCCCTTTTTTAAAAATGAGACTGAAAAAAGATTTACAGCTCGTTGTTTACTCAAATGAACACCCATTTTTTAAACAATCAATTTTAAAGACGCGTTATTTTCTTCCAAATAAAAATTTTTAAAAAAACTCGAAGTCACTACCTCGGCGTAAGTATTTATTTTACAAATATATTTTTTTTCATATGATTACAGATCATGCTATTCTGCAAGCAAAATGGTCCTACTTTTCTCGCATCACTTCATGACAACGTCACCTACACGAAAACGACGTCACCAAAAAAAAAAATTGTTTTTTATGTACTTTTATAATTGTTCAAATCAATACTACATTTATTTGTAGTATTCTTTCAAAAACGCCTTCAAAATCGCTAATATTACATAAAGGTACCCTCAAGAAAAACAAATAAAACTAATTTTGATTTTCATGCTAGATGCCGCACTCTTCCTTATGATACTGTGATACTTTTCCAAATATTTCAAATCTAATGGAATATTTCGTATTTTAGAAAATATTTGGGAGATAATAAATAATTTTCAATATCTGTTAAAATCTGAAAATGATTCTACAATTTTAAATTTGAATCTTCTTTGAGTTGTGACATTATTAAAGACAAAGAGCAATATAATAAAAAAAATTAAAAATTCAAGTTGTTATTCTTCTTTATTTATGTCAAAATTGCAAGTAAGCCATTGAGATATACTATGAAGAAATTTAAACTTCAGTCAAGTTTTCTCAAAATAATATTTTAATAAAACTTATTTTCAGTGTGTATCACAACGGAAAACTTCAGCAGATTAAAACAGTTTAAGAATCCTACCCAGCCGTTCAGTTTTTAAAATGCTTTTTTATTTTAGCGTTTTTCTTCGCTTCTATTATTGTTTGAGTAGAAAGAGAAAAGAAATATGCATGAAATGCAGCCAAAGAAGTAGTTCACTGACCATTCCTATGGCCATTGTCTAATTGCTGTTGCGGTTATAGTTTTATGCTTCTTGACCACAGCTATTCTCTGTTGTAAACTGTATTTAAACAAATGCTTCGTTAAGCTTAACAAAACCGCTCAACATAAACAATTTATTTTATTCTTACTAAAAAAAAAATGTAGTCCAATCAATCAATCAATCAAAGACAACAACAGAAATTACCTTTAGTATGGAACTCATTTCATTGACGTAGATTCGCTCGGTCTCCAAAAGTTCTGACAAAACGTGTCCACGTTTAAGACGCCTTGCTTCAGAATCCTGAAAATAAGGAAATTAAATTAAATTTTCACTTCAAGTTTTAACTTTATACAGTTAAAAAAATTTAAAAAATAAATTAAATAAATGAAAAGTTTATGTATTAAATTACAGGATATTTAAAAATCATCGACTGATCTTAATAAATCCTAATTATCAGATTCGAAAAGATTTTTTTTTTACATTTCTTAAGGATGTAGTCAGAGCATTGCACGAACATAATATTTGTACGTGATTAACTTTTACAGAGTTGTTGCTGTTTTTGTTGCTTTCTTTCTTAAATTACTTGAACTAAAGCTCAATATAACCTTGTAAAATCATAAAAAGGTCACAATTTCATTGTACATAATATTACGTATATTATACATACGAACGTATACGTATATTACGTATATTATACAATTTCATTATACATACGAACGAACGAACAACAATAGCTTTAACGATAACTTGCCAAAGGAATTTAAAAAAATTATTTATAAATTTTAATATCTATAATTCCTAATGCCTAAATTTTATTATGTTTTATTTTTAAAAAAATATATAAAAAAAAATAATTGGCCATTTCAACCCTAGAAAGGACTTTGACCGAGCTTCTATTGATCAATTGTGTTGTGCGTGCTATTAAATGTTTGAACAGATATGTTCTTGATCATATTTTCTTTTTACCATATTTAAATTAATTGTTTAATTTCTAAATTAATTAAAATTTCTTGCAAACAAGCCTTAAGGGCTTCGCGGTATACACGAAAAATTAAAAATATTGTCGTAAAGTTTGAATGAAATAAACTTACTTACTTAACATTTACTGCATTATTATGTATCACGAAGCAGCACACCAACGACAAGCAAGACACGAGAAGCAATACTTTTTTTCTATACGAAATTCTATTGCTTCCCGCGCCTTGCTTGTTGTTGGTGTGCATTTGCGTTATACAGAATCAAGTAGTTAAATTTCTATTTTCCACGAACGAATGAACGAACGAACGAACGAACATCTATTTTGTAAGAATGAACAAACGAACAACTATTTTCTACGAACGAACGAGCAACATTTTAATTTCTATTTTTACCAACGAACGAACGAACATCTATTTTCTACGACCGAACGAACGAACACCTATTTTATCAAACGAATGAACGAACATAATATTTTTAATTTTTTCTACGAACGAACGAACAAAATATTTTTATTTTTTTTGAACGAACGAACGAACGTTCGTACAAGGGTCTGCGTGTATTAAAGCATTTATCCAATAAATTAAAATATCTTTACTAAAATTTTTAGCCTTGCTACAATTTCTTTTTCTCTTTTACAAATCTCTCATCTAAATAAATCTTCATTATCTAGTTATGCTTGCTAGTGTCAGGCAGAGTGGCCAGATTGATTTTAGGAAAAGCAGGAATTTAAAAATTGTTTTAGCCCTAAAAGCGCCCAATCGACAACACTTAATATTTTGTAGCTCAAAAAGGGCATCTTACTTGCGCTAAACGATCCACAGTGCGACATCGCTTAGAAATAGAAGCTCTTTTAATGTATTTTTTTAGTGCTGAGCGATAAACTTACCTTCTCTTTTTCTCACTAAAGCTAAGTATGCTGTAGAAGCGAAAATAAATCTTCTGTAAGAAATGCATTGCATTTTTGACAGCGAAAAGGTAGCGACATTTTTATTTCGTTGGTTAGTTCGCTGTTGAACCGCAAAACTGTTTAATGCAGCCAAGTTCACAACCATGATTGGAGAGTTAAAATGTCAAAATTTTGCTCTTTTATATGTCGGTACATTTAATTGGAGTGAAAATTTGACATTCAACAATAATGTTCAACTAAAACATTCAACAAACACGTTATGGTAAGTATGTGTTAGCATTGAGTCTACACCAACATTTCGCGTGTAGAATTAGATAACTTAAAATTTTCGTTCCTACAGCATACTAAGCTTTACTGCTTTATTCTGTGTAACGAAAATGCACACCAACGACAAGGAAGACACGAGAAGTAATAGAATTTCGTATAGATAAAAAGTATTGCTTCTCGTGTCTTGCTTGTCGTTGGTGTGCTGCTTCGTGATACAGAATAATGCAGTTAAGCTCCGAAAATTTAAGTTTCCTACGAACGTACAACAATTTTCTACGAACGAACGAATGAACAAAATATTTACAGCATTATTTTGTATCACGAAGAAGAACACCAACGATGACAATAAAATTGTATTGCGTCTCGTGTCTTTCTCATCGCCGGTGTGCTTCTTCGTGATACAGAATAATGCATTTAGTGTTTTTTACGTCCAAAGTGGACATCTAAAAAAGCTGTACGCCTGGCCCGGGTGATTATGGCACTTGAAGTTATCATAAAATTTAAATATATTATTGTTTTGTAGGCTTGTCCTTCTGGCAGGCAGTAGATTTGAACGTTTTTGTTATATAATAACAAAATGGCGGACATCTTAAAAGAAAATGAAAAAAATCGCGTTTTTTTATCAAATTCAGGTTAATGAATAGGAAATCATGATAAGAAATAAACAATTCTACTACCTGCGAGAGCAACCGGAGTGTATAATAATGTATTTAGATTTCAGTCCAATCGGCTCGATAGAATTCTTTCAGATCCTGGACCGATCACAACAAATGTTGTTTTAAGAACAGATTACGTGACGTGTGACTTATAGTGCGCAATTATGAGGCGCGCTCAACTATGTGCTATACATACTTCGTTAACATTTGGAAATTTGGTCTCAAATTTTAACAGTATGCTCTCAAAATATTGTATTTTCGAAATACGAAAAGTCTTTTGAAATTCGAACCACAGACTGCATTCTTTAATTATGTTTAACTAAGTTTAAACATTTAAAAATGGATAATTAGTGACAATATTGCGAATGTAGTTCGGTCGTTATATTTTATACATAATTTGTGTTTTATGATTGATATCAACTTCTATCTGAAACCAGTTCATCTTTTGAATATTACAAATTTTAAAAGAACAGGGTGCGTTATGATGTAAACTTAGGCTTGGTGATGTAAATAGTTCCAATTTATTCGGGGAGCGTAAGTTGCCAAGAGAAGTCCTTAGTGATTCGGCAAAAGGAGTCTTAAGCGATTCGCCGAGACAATCGCCAAGAGTGGCAAGCGAATAGCTTTTAGGGTTCCTCAGCGATTTGTTGTGAAGTGTCTTTGCTTCAACAAGAACGTTACAAATTGTTTGTTAGGGGACATTCTTTGTCAAAACGGTCAAATAAAAAATCGACCACCGAAAATCGTGCTTACATAAATATTTTCTATTTCTATAAGTCAATTCAATACAAAAATAACTCGCAAACTAATACTTCCAAACTCTTGTAAATGTAATCTTGCAAGAACTTTTGCACTTGATCGTGAACTCCAATAATATATGAAAAACATCTTCACTAGCAAAATGTGCTTCACTAGAATAATATATGTTGGTCGCCAACAAATTTTTGTTTTGTTCCAGATAATGATCCTACGTAGCGATGATAGTTTCAAAATGTTAACACCTCGAAAAAATATGCTTCAACTAAACTACGGTCAAGCCGTCATTATATTCAGGGTGCGTAAAGCAATCAAATTGCGCTCTCGCTCCTCTGAGTTATCTTTGCTATGAGTTTATAATTTTCAAATATTCAGAGCGCATGCGGATACAATATTCACTCTTCTTTGAACTCCCTAACAGTGTTGCCATATTTTTGTGAGTAAAAAAGTCATTGGTCGATTCAAAATACGTCAAAACACGTCCATTACAAATATTTTCGAAAAAACATAAAAAAGAAATGCGTATTTTTATAAAAATTTGTTAATGCATAATAAATTGCTTCTTTGCTCCAAAAAGGAAGTGTGCGGAGGACCTGTCGTAGGACAGGCTTTTATAGTAGTGTAATATTATTATAATATTATTTCATATGAGAAAAAAACCAAATATAAGTTCAACTTATTTAGTAACTTGCGCTTTGTACTCTTCGTTCGAATTGAATAATGAGGGATATAATTGGGTTAGTTAGACTTATTCAGGACTTAAATTCGTTTAAATCATTATTTTTTGACGAAAAATTACGTCTTACAGTGCCGTTGTATGGGGGTTATTTTAACAAATTTTTTCAAGCACATGAAAAATTTTTAGTGGACACTTTGGGGTATACCTATACCCTTTAATATTCATCGTACAAAGATAAAATATATGCCAAAATATCAATTATAAAGCGAATGAAACAATATAAAACTTTGGATTTTATCATTTCTTCAGTAAAGTCACAAAATAGCAAAATATAAAAAGAAAAATTCAAATTTTTGTATAAGAAAAATAGTGCATTTAATGCTTCAGTAGCTGCTTATGTTGATGTTGGTTTGGTCTGTGTTGAAATCACGACCGCGACATCGTTTCGTTTGTTGAAGCAAATCTTTGTCAAATCGGTAAACAAAAAGATCGACCATCGTTTTGATATGAATATGATAGTTTCAATACGGCAATTCAAAGCAAGAATTAATTTTTTTCAAATCTTTTTCAATGATTTTTTTAGTGGAGAATAAAAAGTATTTATAATAATTTTAATTAATTGTAAAGGACTTTTTATTTCAAAAAACCCTAATCAACGCTGGCTTCCAACGCTGAATAAAAACTGTGGAAATTGTGAAAATAAATTCTGAAAATATGTCATCATCTATTTTCGATGTTCAAAATTCAGAGAACTTATACACACTTCTACTATATGTCTAAAAATTTCATTCTTGTTTCTTCAGAATTTTCGAAGATATGACATTGTTTATGTAAGATTAATGATTACATTGCGCACTTTTTCTACACTTTTTTCCCCTGTATTTGATAATTTCATAGTTTTTCAGCAAAATTGTTCCTATTACTCTGACCAATAACTTTGCTGACCAAAGAAACATGAAAAATCGTTTGAAATTGTATTAAAAACGTTTAGAAGCCACATATTTCTGCCCCGCTTTCAACACTTCAAAGCAATTCAAAATACTCATACGCTGTGATGATCTAATTTTTTCGATGCAACTTATGCTGACTTTAAGCTAGACTTTTTTAAGACCCACTCGGTCCATTTGTTCAGCAAAGTTCAGTACATGAAAAGCTTATATTATTCTGCATCCCATGAACTAATATTCATTATAATTGGATAAAGATTGAAGGAAATTTCAAATCTGAAGCATCTAAGCCATTAAAAAACTCATACAAAAATATGGTCATTTATTGCTTAATTTAGCCAACAAAAAATTACATTTTTATATATGTATGCGATTTCAAAAAAGTTAAGATGGTAAGATGCCAAGAAATCAGATGATTTGTAACTGATTTAAATAAAAAAATAGTTTTTATGATTAATATAAGCATTTAAATTTTTTCCTATTTTAATTTTTTACACCAAAAATTTATTGAGGAAAATAGAAAAGAAAAGCTCAAAACAAAGAACAATTCGCAGTGTCAATATGTGCAAACAGAGTTGCAGAACATGAAAATATGAGTGCAAATTTAAGGGTATTTTCACAATATTGTGTTATATGTTTTTTTATATAAGAAACAAGTTTTCGTGTGTAAAATACGTTATTTCAGCCTTAAAATAACCAAACGTCAGTTGGGTTCAAAATACGTCAAAAGGACGTATTTAACGTCATTCTGGCAACGCTGCTACTCAACTGCTTTTCTCGTTCGTGAGTTTGTATGCTGAGAAATTTTAAAAGAGCAACGTCATATTTATGCGAGATGTTGAGTTTTCATCGCTCGTGAATTTTGAAATGATAAACTCATTGAATCGCTCGCTTTCGTTTGATGCGAAACTTTAGTTAAACACTTCGCACACAATAAATTGAAAGGACTGAATCAATAATATTAAGTATTTGTCTTAATAATATATTTAATTAAAAACTTAAAAAATCATTATATTTAAAGCGTTCTCGCGAATAACGTTGTAAACGACAAAATTGTAATTGTTCACTTTTATTCATTTTACAAGCACTTTTATTAATTTTTATTAATTTTTTTTAAGTATGCGATAAAAATACCCCAAACTGCTCAACTGCTTACTCATTTCTGTTTTTATGTAGCATAAGAGAGTAACTCTAACAGGTATTCGCAAAAAAAAAACACTTAAAAAAATGTCGTTTACAACGTTATTCGCGATTATGCTTCATTTAATGAAATTAAAGGAAACTGAGATAAATTTGTTTATTTTCTCCTTTCTTGTTCCTTTTTTGTTTAAAAGGAACATTTTAAAAATTTATTAAGTAATTAAATATTTCATTAAAATCGCAAAAAATATATTTCATCATTAAACACGTATTTATTTTTTACTAACAAGATCATTCGTTGAGTCAATAAATGAGTTAACGCAAAATTCCTAAGTTTTTTTGAGGAGCACAATCTACGAACGAATACTATGAAAGAGCGAAGAAAAAGTAAAGTTTTGATTACTTTGAATATTTAACATAAGAGCGCTCAAATTTTTTTTCTTCACGAATGAGGAAAGCAAAATGAATCGTTCGTCAATTGAATAATATTGATGAAAAGGAGTGCAATTCTTCTCTTCAATTGAGAGTTTTTGCGAACCCAGATTATACATATATATAATTAAGATTATATTTTTTTATATACAACTAATCATGCGTCGCAAATCCTTTAACCAAAGATTTTGATTCTTTTCTACAAAAATCACTAACATGTCGTTTTTTAAGGGTTGAAATGGTATACGTTTTATTTTACTTTCACCTAAATAAGATTCTTTCTCTTTATTTCTCTTAGATCTAAAGTAACAGTTTCTAATCCAGATGCACTAGACCAAAGTTTTTAAATAATACCCTCCAGGAAATGTGAGCATTCCTGGATGTTACCAGGAAACATTCCATGGAGTGTAGGAAGCATTCCCCTTTGTTGCACACTCCATTGCTTTTTTTACATAGCATGTCATTAGAGGGAAACATTCCTCCTCGCTGTGTTAAAAAGTCATGTGGAAACATTCCTCTCCGCTGTCCTCAAAAGTGAATTGGAAGCAGTCCTCTCCCCTGTTTTAAGAATTAATGTTATGGAAATAGACTCGGCCAGGATTCGAGCCCGGGACCCCTGAGCGACAGTCAAGCGCGATACCACTAGACTATTGAATTCTACAATAAGCGGCTAAAAAACAATGATGTTAATATTTTCTATTGACAATAAATAAAAGTTTCCACATGCATTCTTAAAGAAGCGGTTTGGAAACAACATATATACAAAACTACCTTTAAGCTTCCAAAAGATACGGTGGGGGATGTTTCTTTATCACTTTGAGATGGAAGCCTTCCGATTTTTCCTGGAGGGTAATTAGAGAAATTATTCAAATACTCGCATAATGTTTTATTTTTGTGGATTCCAATCGCTTCAATAATATTTCTCAGATAAAACAAAATCCTGCGATTTCGTAAAATTGTTTTGCATATTTTTTATATCCAGTCTATAGAAATTTTCAAAATAGTCAAAAACAGGTCTTAAATCTTAAATAAAGGTCCAAAATAAACATTTTAATTAATTTATTACTCAGTTAATTTTTGAAATAGAAAATTAGTGATTTTAAATAAATTAATTACAAAATTTCCCGCTAATCAAAAGATTGCGTTGAAATGACTATATTAATACAGTTTGCTTTGTTGTATTTTATTTAAAAAATGGATTAAAATATAAACAGCTCCTAAAAAAAATCTTCATTTACTACAACAAAAAAAGTTCCGAGATTACTGTAAAAACGTAATAAATAGGATTATTATTTTCCTGTAATACCACATATTTGAAATGAAGTTGCAATTGATTTTGGCTACAATGAAAATATCCCATTCTTAAAGCAATAACTGTTTAAGCAACGCCACGCTTAGCAATTAAAATTTAAATCCAGATGCGAAAAGCGGAAAGCAACGTCCTCCACACGATTTAAATGCCAAGTCAAGACAAGTTATTTTTTTAATAGCCATTTAAACAGCAGCAACAACAGCTTCCACTCATCTAAGATTTAAAAGTGGCATCAATTGAGGTGGTAACAACTTTTGTGTTTTTGCCTAACAAGATGATTTATTGTACATACATTTAAAACATATTTTATATTAAATCACTGGCTACTCAAATATGCTGGCATTTTTAGTAAAAGTTTTGAAAAAGATTACAAAAATTGCTTCAAATCAAATATCAAATTAAACTTTTTTGATATATTGTTGTGAACCATCAAAATGCCTTTACTTTTCGTTGCGACAACTAATTCTGCAATCATAAATTATAATCTGGCTGTCAAAATTTATCCACTTACCTGTTGACTCTGCATATGCTCGATGCTATCTGGACTAGAACCGGTATCGCCATTGAGTGAGACACCCGAGTCAATGACACCGTCCATGGATCTGGGCCTCAGGTCGTGAATTACATCAGTCTGCAATAAAAGAAAACCACATTTTCAAAAGTATGTCAAATCAAGTATCGTCTGGACTGTCTTACAAGAGCGTGACCTACAAAACATTTTGCTATGCAATTTTTATAGTTTGTATTAAAATAAAGATTCAGTAAAAACAATTTTATTAAGAATTAATTGCAAATAAAAAATTAAAAGCTTTTGCTCCTAAAGAAAATACCAGAAGGGAACATATTTGAAAAATAATACAAAGCTAATTTTTTTGGAATAAGAGTTTAATAAAATTTGCTAATTTAACAAGTTCACCACAATTTGCATACAAATTTAAATTATATTTCTTTAGATATGAGAATGAAAACCATGCCTACCTCCCGTACAAAGTGACTTAATCAAAATGGTAAGATTCCTTTCACAAAAACTAGTCTAATAACTTGATACTCTGCTTAAGAGCTGTCTTGCTCATTATAGGCATGCAGAGTTTGAAATTTAACATATTCGAACGAAAACCAGGCTTATCCTCATTAAAAATATGTGACGTCATAAATAAAATAAAACCTTCAAAACTTCTACTTGTGGCGGCTTACTGGTTAAAGTGAGTGGAACGTATGCGGAAGAATCCAGGTTCAAATCCCAGCTGACACTGACATGTTTTTTCAATTAAATTTATATATCTGATCTGACGTCACTTCCCTCAAGACATTGACAAATGACAAAGAGATTCAAAAATGTCATGTAAGGCGTTTTGAGAATAGGAGCTAGTCGTCATAAAATTTGTAGGTTTTTTTCTCGATCATTAGTGTTCAACCCAATTGATCAAAAAAAGCTCGATCAGAGTTATTTCAAGGTCTAAAATTGCCATTCCTTTTGTATAACTTCTACTAGTAAGAAAATATCTTCGGTCTGATCGAAGTTAAGACAAGAGAAAGGGAAAGGGTTCCCTATCTCTCTACACTAAAGTTAAAAAAATATTAATATTAAGAATTTTTTCTTAAATTGGGTAAAATAAATGATTGCTTGAAACAAGAATAAAATACTTCATTCTAGAAGCTGAAACAAAACTTTAATCAAGACAATATTTTCTTTATTTGTGCAAATGCAGAATTGGTAATTGAATTAATAATTAATTGAAAACAATCTAGTATTAAGGTATAATATACGTGTAAAAATGGAAAAACGGCAGCTTGTTTTCAAACATTTTTTTGAGGTACAAGGAGTTGTTATATTTTTTTGAAATTTATACAGGTTATGGTACTTAAAAAATTCTTTATAAAAATATTTTTTTAGCAATTTTCTGGCTTTCCATAGAGGTCGCTAAAAATGAAATTGAAAAAAAAAAACATCCAAAACGATTCGATAGATAACTCCAAATTTATTGCTTTAATTTCAATGAATCTTATTGCATTTTGTTCTTAATTTTGTCACTTAAGCATTCCACCTAAATTCAAGTACATTCTTTTTATTTTTTGTTTTAATTGACAAAAAAGTGCGCAAAAATCTATTTTTTTGAAACTTTCTACTCAAACTTTCACCATAATTTCAAAAAAACCACCTGGGGGTCGTTCGTAGGAGGGATGCTCAATTATTGACCCATACTTTCAAATGAATTTTGATTTGTTTGTCTCAGATACATGGGAAAGGCCATATCCACCGAACAGTTTTGGATGTTTTTTTTTTCAATTTCATTGTTAGCGACCTCTATAAAAAGACAGAAATTTGCTAAAAGAAAAATTTATTAAAGTAGTTTTTAGGAACAATAACCCGTATAAATTTCAAAAAAATATAACAACTCCTTGTACCCCAAAAAATGTTTGAAAACAAGCTACAATTTTTTTCTTTTTACACGTATATTAACTTACTTAAGAAAATTGTTCACTTGAATAGAGCAAATTGTTCTCAACTCAAGGAATCAGTCACTTTTTTGAACTTTTGCTTTTTGCAAAATAATAGAAAAACATTCCTTTGAAAAGCAAAAAAAATGCACAAATAGTTCTGTTTTGATTAAACAGAATCAATTAAACTCAAATCAAGCAAATTATTCCAATTTTCAGCAAATTGTTTACATAAATCAAGCAAATTTTTCTCACTTCAAGCAAATATTAGACTTGAATCTAGAAAGAATATTCTAGAGTTTTAAATAAATATTTCTTGATTTAAATATTTTTTCTTAATATCATGTGTTTTAAATGTACTCAGTTCTAGCAAAATAATGCTTGAATTGAGAAATGTACGCTTGAGTGTTAACTGATAGCCTATTTCAAAGTTTTCATTAAAACACCAAACTCTTTTTATAATTCTCATGTAGTTTACAACTTACCTTTATATTAAATTAAAAGAGCTTTAACTGCCGTGAGAATTGACCCAAAAACTTTTCGGTTACAAGTGTTTCTATAACAACCGCCCTATCAGATTGTTGTCGTCAGCATGGTTTTAGGCAAAACATAACCTCTGTTCGCTAAACTCTTGCGCATTATGAGTACACTACTTAACAGTGGAAACATTTAATTTTCAAATCAGTGTTTGATAAAATTGACTTTTGACTGCATAAATCGGTAAAATGACCCTATGTGCAGTTGTGAGTTACACAAGTTGAAGCAATAAAATTGAATCGAAAAGAACAAAAAAGAACGGTTGGCATAGATTTCAGACCAATGGTCTATACGTATTCGTTTTCGTACCTAACTGATTTCTTCTGATTATCTGAATCTTCGTTTGTACCTAGTATTTTTTTTTTAGATGTTAGTGATTTGTGGTGTGGCTGTTGTTGTTTCTTTTTTTTTTTTCCTAATTCTGTGTTTGCTACTCTTTAATGCGTATTTAAATGTGATAAAACGGCGTTTTTGCGTGTATATATTGTTGTTATTTGTTGCAGGTATCTTCTAAATTAAAAACAATAGAAATGTGTATTTCATATTTTAAACCAGGTACAGCAGTACTTTCGCTTTAAAGCCGCTGTCTGTCAGAATAATGAAGCTAAGCGCGGTGATACGTTACAGTGACGGCAAATAAATTACAACTACTTGTAATTAATGCACCAACACGCATTTCAACTAGTTGCGGTTTAAATATTTTCCATTGTGCAAAGTAAGATAATGAACTAAGTAAAAAGTGAATTCTTAGTACGCGATAATTAGAATCCAGAGCCTCACTTTAGCTGAGGTAAAACAAAAGCAGTTAAAAAGAAAAGCAGTTTTGAAGTTGAAGAAAGCATTAAAGACATGGCCAAGGTCTAATTAGCAAGATCTTTTGTATATCTATTATTTTAATTGTAGGTTCTCTTGTTTATTTAGTTCTTTGCTACTCTGTTTTGCTTCAACTAATGTGTTGATGTTGTTGCTTTTTGTAGTAGTTGTTTTGTTTTATTTTTGTAGTTTTTGTTTTGTTATTCTATCATGTGTGTGCTTAATTTTTAATTTGAGCTCATTGTCACTTTTTCATAAAAGTGACCCCGCCCCCTTGTAAGTGGGGTCTAATGTGAAGGCACTGGCTTGTGGTGCTCCATTGTTGGCATTAGGTTAATAATAAGTTTGGCAGTAGCTGAATGTTGACGCATATTTTTTATGTTTTCTCAGATATTTGCATGATATTTTTATTAAACATCTGATAAATATCATGAATTGCTGTGGATATTGTATCTAATTATTGCACCTATTGTATTGTTTAGCTTTAGTTTGTATCTACGATTTCGCTTATGTTGAAGTAATAATCGGATTATTTTTCTCTTTTCGTTAATTATAATAAAGTAGGTCATACTACAATATATTTATCTTATTATATGACATTAGATAATTTGCTTGTTTCTTAGATTTGTTAAGTGGTACACAAAAAATAGCTACTTTGATTATATCAATTTTAATTGGTTAAAAACATTGAAACTCTTAGTATCATTGCATTAAATTGTTATTGCCATTTGGGCACACTGTGCTCCCGCTTGACTGCTGTGTGACCCAGCAGGTCAGCAGGGCATTTTTAAATAATTTCCATTTATGCTGCACTGAAAAAAAGAGTTTGTTTCTATCAACCAAGTTTTGGTTTTAAGTTAACAAATATTGCCCATTTTATCATTCATTTGAACAGACAAACAATTTTATTTCGGTCTGTAGATTGATTCTGTGTTCTTTTTTGCAATGAAAAAACCGAATATAGTGCTGTGAAAAAATTCATGGTTTTGAATGGTTTATCAGCAACAGAAATTCATACAAAAATAGTGAAAGTGTTAAAGGAATCTGCTCCTTCATTTTCAACTGTGCATTGATAAGTCTTAGAGTTTAAACGTGGTCGTACAATTGTTAAAGTTGACCTAAGTCCAAAAAGTGCAAACAACACCAGAAATAACTGATATTGGTTGCGAATATATGATATTGTTTGTGACTAATTGAAGTTTGACTGCGAAATTGCTGGTATCAAAGGCATCTCAGACGAACGACGGAAGTGTCTAACGCAAAGATAGTGCCGCATTCGTTAACAAGTCAACGAAAACAGAATGGAAACAAATTTCTCAGCTCAATTTGAAGCGTTTTAAGCAGAATGGAACAAATTTTGTGCATCCTTTAATAAATTACTTTACTTAAGACTTGAGTCTACATACCACCGAGATCCTAAACTGACACAAAAATGGTTACAGGTTGCAGCTCATTGTTCATCTCCAAAATAGGTGAAGTCAGAACGATCGGCAAAAAAGTTTATGGAATCAGTGTTTTGGAATGCAAAATCGATTTTGTTGATGGGTTATCTCGAGAAAGGTAAAATAATTAACTCTGAATATTATTGCAACCTTTTGATCAGCTGAATGACCAACAATTCGTGAGGCATCTTACACATAGTATATTTTTTTTGTATTTAATATTACTTCAAAGTGATGTTCAGAAGATATACGTGGTTGTATGCCACATCATATATATTGTTGAAATGTATTATTTCGTAAGGGTAACTACTTAAACATTTTTTTGGGATAAAATTATAAACAAAGAAGTTTATTATGTCACAATAAACATTTTTTGGTTCATGCCATTATGCCCTTTAGAAGGCGCCATATTCAATTTAATGTCCTATGATTAAAATCATAGCGAATGATCAAAACGCTTTCAACGGTACCTCATTTGTCAAATTATGATAAGTAGTTTAGAAGTTAAGGGTTTAGTTGACTTTCTGTCCTCTAGAAGACGCCATATTCAATATAATGTGACGTCACATAGCTTATAACCAGCGAATGAGGAAAACGCTTCTAACGATACCTCATTTGTTAAATTATGATAAGTAGTTTAGAAGTTATTGGTTTTGTTGACTTTCTGTCTTCTAGAGGGCTCCATATTAAATTTAATGTGACATTACATAACCTATAACCAGCGGACGACCAAAAAGCGTCAAACGATACATCATTTGTTTACTTATAATAAGTGGTTCAGAAGTTAGGGGTTTAGTTAACATTCGGTCCTCTAGAAGGCGCCATATTAAATTTAATGTGACGCCACATGGCCTTTATTGACGCCATATTAATTGTATGTGACGTCACATAACTTTTCTTCAGCGGACGATCAAAACGCTTCTAACGATACCTCATTTGCGTATGTCACTCAACAAATTTTTTTTAGCTGCATGACATTATGTCCTCTAGATTCTATAGGGCGCCATATTATAATGGGACGTCACATGGCCTTTAAATACAAGGTGTCCCTGATATACATATACCATTAATTCTCTCGGGTGGTATATGTATATCAGGGACACCTTGTATTTAAAGGCCATGTGACGTCCCATTATAATATGGCGCCCTATAGAATCTAGAGGACATAATGTCATGCAGCTAAAAAAAATTTGTTGAGTGACATACGCAAATGAGGTATCGTTAGAAGCGTTTTGATCGTCCGCTGAAGAAAAGTTATGTGACGTCACATACAATTAATATGGCGTCAATAAAGGCCATGTGTATAATACATATACCATTAATTCTCTCCTTGAATAGGCGAGTATAAAACTTTATGGATGAGGATCATCCCCCTCCATATCTTCGGAGCTAGAAAATGAAAATTGGAAAATATGTGTCATTACGTCTTGCTCTATATTTTATTTATCTCTTAACCGATCTCCAAAGTAAGCAAGTAAATAGCATCTTGAAAGAGAGATATACATGACCTTCAAACCAATGATACAAAAACCGTTTTCTTAACGCACTAACTGTTAAACTCTTAATAAATGCTAACTGTTTTACGAGTAGTAGTTTAAAATTAAAAAGTAGTTGTGTTTGAATTGAGTGGTCAAGTGCTATGGTAAAATCAAAAACCAAGTCAATAGAAACTTTATCATAAAAAGAATTACATCACAAAATTATTCAAACAATTTATTTAATATTCGAGATATTTATTATCAAAGTTGAATTCAAAATTTTTTTAGAATTTAGTGTCTCATAGCTTTCGAAAAGGTGACTTTTTTGCAAAATGTTTTACAAACAACTTAATGCTAATATGATTAACTTCTCAATAAGTCATAAACTTTTGAAATTGGATATGATACATTAAATATGGAGTCAAATGTAATGGCACTTATTTTGCAGTTTTTCTTCTCTAGCTTACAAAGGAGGGACCATCATCATTGCATTTTTTTACTCAAATAATTATGGGGAGTCACCAACCGAGGAAATTAATGCTGTATCTGGCGCACCTTGCATGTAATTCATGCGACTTTAAATATACAAATACAGGTGTCTCTATTTATTTGCACATCACTGTACATACTAGGGAGTCCAATCAAGGAAGCTTTTCTCGATCCCGGGATTAGTTCGGGATTAAAAACTTTAAGAAGTAAATAATTCAAAACGTTTTTAATACAGTTTTTTATTATTTATTACTTGAAACTAAAAAATGTAAATTAATTCATTTATAAAGGAACAAAAACAAAACAAAACACATTAGAGGTATTCACAATTGCGTTCTTTTCAGTGTAGTTAAGAAACCCATTGGTATTGATACCACACTTTACCGAGCGGCTTTTATATATTTTGTTGTTTTACATGAAATCTCTAAAAACCAAAAGTGTGGTAAATTTAAGTAGCCTAATGATATGTTTAACGAACGTGGTTTTTAAAATTCTATAAACAACTGATCGGTTGCCAGTTGTTTTCTAATTGCAAAAATGGAAGAAGCTCAATGCAAGTTAAACTTTTTTATGCCACATATTAATAAAATATATCAAATTGGATAGTTAATTTATTTGCATAGTAACAAAAAGCTATAGTGTGAGTTTCCCAAGCACAAATTCTATTTTAAAGGGTGCTCATAATTGTGCTTTTCAACTATGGCAAAAAACCACAATACCACGATACCACACAATTGTGGATACCCTTATTGTTAATAAACAAAAAAAAAAAACTTAAATAGTATTAATAACTAGTTAATTGTATTAATTTAAGGAACAAAAAATATAAACAAATTAAATACAGAACAGTTTAAGGTATTGTTATATAAATGTTAAACATTTTTTTTAGACACTGTCTTCATATTTTTGTGTTTAAGGCAAATTAAGGTTGGAAAAGACTTTTCAAATTGAATTTTATGTTTTAATTATTTTTAAAGTAATACATTAAGGTTATCAACACGTCTTATTTTTCATTAGAAAGTTTTGTTCGGATATTATTACAAATGTAACCCGCTGATGAGAAGCACCGTTCTGATTCTATCCTAGTTGGAGAAATAGTTGTACGATAATCGTAAGACACTTGTTATTTTCGATCACGATTGCCTTCACCATAAAACAAAATTTTTCCTAAGTCAGAATATCTGACAATTTTGAAATACATAGCTGACTTCCTGATGTTGGAAATTCTTCTAAAACTTTGCAAAATCTTTGCTCAAGTGATTGAAAACCCCGGAAAGAAAATCCCGGTATTTAAAGAGGCTTAAATCGTCTGGTATCCCGGTTTTGACTTCCCTAATACATACATACATACTGGCGGTCAAACACATATACCGCTCCTTCTGCTCCTTCACCGTAGTCGGGTGAAAAATTATTTGTCATCCAGACAATGCACGTGTTAATCACACAAGTGTTTTGACGATGGCTTAATTTAATGAATTAAAGTACGAGTTGCTTTGAACACCCTGAAACAATTCCTTCGTGGAGAGAGTTTTTCGTAGAATGAAATTGTGAATTGCAGCCGTGAAACTGTATTTTGCAGAGCTCTCGGAAAATCATTACAGAGATGGTATGAAGTTATTGGAGGATAATTGGCATAAATGTATTGAAGTTAAGGGAGTTGTGGGGAAATAAAAAACTAATTTCATTTAAAAATTCACATTATTTCATTTTTGCTTTCGATACTTTTTAACCAACCTGCTAAGAGAAATCTAGTTAAGACAAATGTTAATTTGGTTATAACTATCAAACTACTTAATACTTTCAAATTATCTTCAATCTATATATATGAAATGGAATATGTGTTTGTTTATTTGTTTGTTTGTACCTTATAGGAGACCAAACCTCTGGACCGATCTTCCTGAAATTTTCCAGCATTTAACTGGGACTCTGGCATGATTAATAGGGTACTTTTTTCGACCACGTCCACTTTTACGCCCACTTTTTTAAAATTATGTAATTGCTCCCATATAGTTTTTAACAGATTTACTTCAAATTGTATACACATTATACTCCAGGCGAGGTAGAAATAAACATTTCTTACGCCACGCCCCCTTTCACGCCCCTTTTCACGCCAAATTAAGTTTTAAACTTTTTGTTCTCTGTACAAATTTGTTCCTTCCAACGGATTATTTTTTATTTGGTAGTATATTGCTCTTAATACTGTTAACGTCGCCATATTACTATGAACCACGCCCACTTCACCGCCCCCTTTTTTAATTCAGATACTTACTTATACCACTAACAATGTTTGTTATACAAAATACTTTTTTGTAATATGTATTTATCTAAAGTTTTATATACTTTTTATCTACAGGTAAGGTAGCCATAGATTTTTTTATTACCAAATCCCCCTTTTTCGCCCCATTTTACTTTAATTATAATTAATCTGCTTTCAATCTATATATATAAAAATGAATGTCTGTCTGTCTGTTTGTTTGTTTGTGCTTTATAGGAGGCCAAACCCTTGGACCGATCTTCCTGAAACTTTCACATCATGTTACTATGACTCTGGAAAGAATAATAGGCTATATGAAGTTTTTATTGGACAAAGGGGCGTGGTACCGCCCATATAACCCACAAATTTAAATAGCCATATTTTGGGCATTTTTTGACCTACGTCGATGATATTTGGTACATATGATATTGGCATAATTAGGAATACGTACCAGGAGAAAAGTGGATGGGACCACGCCCCTTTTTAGGAAAATTAAAAATCGTAATATAGTCTTAACTACCGGACCGATCGTCATTAAATTTTCACAATAGGATATTCTTACGAAATAATAAATTCTTGACTATATAAAGTTGTGAGTGGACAAAGGGGCATGGCCTCGCCCATATAACCCAAAGTTTAAAATCCTCATATCTTGGGCATTTTTTGACCAACAGCGGCAGTATTTGCTATATATGGTATTGGCATGAATAGAAATACGTACCAAAAGAAAAGTGGACGGAGCACGCCCCTTTGTTTGCGATATATTTGAGGCTGGACCTGTTAACCGATCTTAAATTTTCACAGCGTGCAGCTTTGACTCAGGAATACTTATTACATGATAATATTTTTCGACCATGCATACTTGTGCACCTCCTTTTTTACTACGTTTATTAACGGCTTCACCTCAAATTTAAAATACATATTAATTAAAATAGTGGGGTAGCCCCATTCTCTTTCTCCCACAACTGTCTCCAAAACAGCTGATTGTGTAATTGCTGCTTTTTGATTGGTCTAAAAATAAAAAGGGGAGTATGAAGCAAATTACATGCAGTTCAGTGCTGAATTCCAATTGGTTTACAACAAAAAAAGGGGAGAAGCATTGCAATAATTAAATTAAAATTAAATAAATAAATTTTTGTAAATATATAAATACTTTTAATTTTATTTTATAACGAGGAGGGGTAACGAAGCACACCGGGTTCAACTAGTATTTCTTATAAGAAATAACCAATTTAAGGAATTAATTAAATATTTTTTGTTTTTATTTTATTTTACGAGATTTTCTTATCACATATTGTTTTCCATATATTACACATATGTGATATAGCAAGCATGAAGGTCAATATTGTATCATTCTTTCAAAAATAAGTATGCAAAGTAATTTGTATCTACGTCAATCAAAACCATTCAATTAAATAACTGCTTGGACTCAACAAACGTGTTTAACGAGCATCAACTATCTTATGTGATATTAACGAAAATTTTTTAATAATCAATAAATATTGTTAGAAACATTTTGCCCTAGTAATAAACATTTTAAAGTCAACTCTAAATTTATTGCGAGCTTTTCTGACAATATTTCTATAGAATTTGTTGTCAAAAAGCCCTCACTAAATTTAGAGTTGACTTTAAAATGTTTATTACTAAGGCCCATTGCTAATTAAACTAAACTCTTTTCTCATTGAGTTATAAAATAGCTTTTCTCAGTGTGCTACCAAATTAGTTGTAACAAATAACTTAATTAAAGTTATGGCCAAAAACACATACATAAAATAAAAATTATTTAGGGTCGTGTCATTTCTTGACTAAAGTGAAATTGAAATTGTTTTCTCAGTGATCTGTTTCTTGGTAGACTTTTTCATTTGTAATGGACAGTAGTTTTTGTTGTCACTTTTTGACAACTTTCTGTGACGACTTCTTCTAAGTGATAGGTCATAACACAAAAGCAACGCATGGCGAATTTTACTCTACGGTAATTACATACATATCTGACATAATACCATCAAAAGCTTTAATTTTAAAATATAATGTCACAAATGCAGAAAGATTCGACAAAATACGGGTGAAAATGGAAAAATAAAAAAAAGAAAGCTTTAGCTATGAAAAATAAATTTAAATATCACATGACTGGGCAAAATTGTCGCTTTCATGTTTTTATTTGTGTGATAGAAAAAGAAGGGAAGACCGCATCGTTTTGTATGAAGAAATGAAGCGAATTTGTTTTTTTTTGGGTAAAAAAATTATGATGTTTGCATGTTACTTTATTTTACGGAACATATACCCAAAACTATATGTTATTTTTATCATATTTTTATAATATATTTTTTCTGGGCATGAAAATATATAAAATTTATTATAACTCTTGATAGCTGCATTCCCGTGGCACTAGATCAGGTCAAATCTCAGTGGAACAACTTTAACTTGGCAGAAATACAGCCAGATATCAAGCTCGTTCTAATTTTTGTTTTTGATTTGTGAATAAAATAGAGCTGCGCTCCAAATCAACGAACGAAAAAGCGTCTTTTTATGTATTTTTAAAAAGACATTTTGTTGCAAGATGGGATGAGAGATATGCATATAGAGAAAATCATGTTTTAAATTGCCATTATTACATACGAATATATTGTTATAACCGTTTGTTTGTCTTAAATCTGTCTGTCTGATGATGATAAAAACGTTAATTCGCAAAAAACTAGACTATAAATAGATTAAAACCACGCCTACCTTTCATATAAATTGACGTCATTGCTATAATCTTTCCAAAATCCTTGAAATTTATTTTTGTTTAAGATTTAGCAAAATCTGTCTATCTTAAATTTCTTAGCAAAGTAGAAACATCATTCAAACATTTCAAGTCCAATACATAAAAAGAAATTACATTTGATTAAGTAAAAGTAAAAGTAAAAGAAATATCCTATCCATTTCCGCAGAAACTTTTTTTTCTATATTTTTCTATGACTATAGTTTTTTAACCTATCTTATATACAGTTGCGGTCAAAATAATAGCAGTGCTTTTATATTCAGACATGTCTGGATAAATAATACTAGTCTACAAATTTCGGATCCGGTAAGCCCATTATAATTCCTATATGTATTTTTAACACTGGTTCCAAATCTGTACTCAGTTTTCTTCTATATTGTAAAATGTTCAAGATATAGGGTGTTTTACGCTCTTGGCAAGTTTTTAGTGTTATTGATCTAGAATCTAAACTACTAATCATAAAATAAAAGATAATATTTTCTATTTTAGAAAAAATATCAACTTCTCCATCAATATATCAATGACACTTTCCATATGACACTTACCATATGACACTTTCGTGTCATGTGCTGTAGCAGAGCTAATATTTTCAGATTTTTCAACGAAATATCAACAAATTTTGTATCTTTTATTTTAGCGGAGCTGTTAGCATCCAAAGTAACAGTTTAGAAAAAACCTGTGATTAAGTGTATTTTTACATAAAAAACAGACATTTTAAATTTGGACGATTACAGCTCCGCTTAAATAAAAGATACAAAATTTGCTGATATTTCGTTGAATAATCTCAACATTTTTGCTCCGCTACCGCACATGACACGATAGTGGTTGATATATTGATTGAGAAGTCGATATTTTATCGAAAATACAAAATATTATTTTTTATTTTATGGTGAGTAGTTTAGATTCTAGATCAATAATACTAAACACTTGCCAAAAACGTAAAATACCCTGCATCTGGACATTTTTACAATATAGAAGGAAACTGAGCACAGATTTCGAAGCAGTTTTTAAAGTACATGTAGGAACGATAATGGGTTTATCGGATCCGAAATTAGTACACAAGTATTATTTATACAAACATGTCTCAATATAAGAGTGTTGCTATTATTTTGACCACAGCTGTATATTACGTAAACGCAAATTTTGTCCGACGTAAGGTTTTTTAAGTACAAGTCCAATCTTAATAAATTTAGAATAGTTTGGTATGCTTAGACATGTAGATGTGCAAACTGGACTTGGTACATCTTAAAAATTTATATTTTTTGAGTTATAGCGAGTTAAAGTTTGCAAATAATTGTTGTTATGTTGCTTTTTCTCTTCTCAATTTCAGCATATGCCTAAAAATATGTGAGTTACTTAGCGCCACCTATCGGCTAATAGCTATGAAACTGTTATACTGATGAATAATCTTTTATAATTTCACAGTGGCGGCCGTAGCCTAGTGGGTAGAGTGCGTGGCCCCTAAGCTAAAGAACCGCGGTAGCCCGGGTTCAATTCCAGCTCAGACAGAAAGTTTTTTCCATTGAATTTATTTTTCTGTACGGTCGTCACTTCTCTGTAGACAATGGCAAGTTTCAGAGAGTAAAACTTGCCATGTAAAGCTTCTTGAGAACATAAGCTGTTCGAAGTCGGCATAAAACACGTAGATCCAGTTCTCGATCATTTGTGATCAAACGTTTAATAACACGCAGAAAACAATTGATCAATAGAAGCTAAGTCAAAGTCCTTTTTTTAATTTCACAGCTAAGACCATGAATTGATACATTCAATATCAAAGTGATACTGGAACGATTTTTTACAATTGAGAAAAGCTTTCTAAATTGTTGGTCGGAAAATTTTTTAATTTTTAAAGAAGCCTGCTAAAAGACCTTTTTGAGAATACACGTTAGAAAGAAAAGCAATATATCAACTTGAAATAAAAAACTACTGACATATCCAAACTTGAACCAACGTACTCTTATGTTGCGGTCCGACATCTTATCCACTCGTCTACTGCAGTTGTTAACAAACTTCAGCTTGTTTTGCATTATTACAAATGAAAGTAAGGTTTCGGGAGCGCAGGTTCGAGACCCAGCTCGGACCAAAAAAAATTTTTTTTGTATATTTTTTTTTAAAATCTACATTTTTGTAAAATTTTTTCTGTTGATTTAAAAATTTTTGGGAATTTTTTTTGTAAAATTTCTTCATACAAAAATAATAGAAAAGACTTGGAATGTTTCCATATAAAAGTTTTCATATAATATGATATGTAATTTGATGGATTTCGGAGACCTGGGTTCAAGACCTAACTCGAACAAAAAAAATATATATTTTTTTTTTGTTAAGATTTGATTTTTTTTTAATTGATCTGATCATTTATAATTTTTTTAAATTTTTTAAAAATTTTTTCATATAAAATAATATGAAAAGACTCCAAACTTCTAAAGGTAGCAGGGAAGATATATTGACTTCAATAAGAGCACTATTAGAGCTAGCTTTCTTTTGCGTAACGCTAGCTAAAATGCCCACTGGGATAATGTTCAACTAACACATTCAACAAACAAACAACTCAACAAAGTGTTGAGTCTACACCAACATTTTGAGTATAGACTTAAATGCCTAAAAATTTTCGTTCTTACAGCATACTAAGCTTTAAATAAAAAAGGGATGAGTTTATGCCACAAGAAGCCGAAAAAACAGCATTGTGCTCTGTAGAAAATATTTTCAAAACAATGAAAAATAATACTTTTATATGCTACAAATAAAAAATGCACAAATAAAAAAGTTGAAATTTGCACAAAAAGACTCTGAATTGGTCAAAAGTTGGACCACAAAAAGATCTTCAATTCTGAGAAATATTGCCTGAGACAGTGGCGTACGATCTTTTCGGGTGATTGTTTCTTGGTTTTTTAGGAACAATAAAAATTAATCTTATGCGAAATAGTCAACGATTTAGGAATTATCAAAAGATGGGCGTATATATGTCTTTGAAAATGTATTCAGTTGCGCTTGCCTCAAGTGAATTTACCGCTATAATAAAAACATCGGCATATAAATCCAAAATAAAATGGTTTTATGACAATACTTGTACATAAAATATTACGTGTTATTAATTTTTGTGATAATAAAACGTTACGAAATGCAAAACTTGAAAAACATTATATTTGGACTTTTTCGTTCAATTGCAAATACATTTTTTTAATTTTCAATCGATTTTCTTTAATAGAAGCTTATTTGTTTTGCAAAGATACAGGTTTTAAATAAAAAATATTTTACTAGTCAAAATTTCGATTTGTTAAATAAATTGGCACTTATTTTTTTTTCGTAATCACAAAAATATCACAAAAATTTCGTGACAGTTTAATAAATTCCTCCGAAAAACCATCGAATAAATCAAAAACTGGTGTGAGGATAATCAAAATAGAATTTGATTACCTCGTATTTGATATACCGTGTTTTTTTGTGGAATTTATATTTTGTGAGATATCTGTACTTAAAGGGAACTATCTTTTTTTTGAGAAAAAAAACAAAAATGGGCGATATCTCGAAAATGAAATGGGAAAACAATATAAATATTCTTTGACATAAGAAATGAATAGTGGCATTGCATTGCAAACAATTTCTAATTGCAATAGAATCGCAGAAATTTTAACTCGCGAAAAAGTAAATCGGTTAAGTTATTCGAATTTCAGCGTCCACTTACCTCTCTGAGCGTGTACATGCTGCAAACAGTTGAAAGCATCAATACCTTGATAAAATGGTATGAAAACAATAACGATAAAAATCAGGTGGAAGACCTTGTCAATATGCGCACGAAAATGGTTTATTACACAGAATAAAAAAAAAAAACAAACAAGTCTCGAACTGCTTCTTTTAACCACCCTGTAAAAATTAATACATGTTAAGTTTCTGCGCACGAAAATGGTCAAGAGTGACTGTGAACTTTAAACTAGCCAGTACAAATTCAATTTAAGAGTCTTTTTTGTAATGATGAAGTTTCTTAACTATTTGCGTATTTTGGTTTGTTGTATCACAATTGTGAAAATGAGCTCTAAGAAAGAAGAAGTTAAAAAGTTGATTGTGTACAAAAAGTTGCAAGATCCAAAGTTGTCTCACAAGGACTTGGCAAAATTATTAAAAATTCCAAAGTCTATGGTCACATATACCTTAAAGAAGTTCAACGAAACGGGGTCGTTACAACAACAACCTGGAAGTGGACGGAAAAGAAGATTGGCATGCAAAGAAAAACGGTAGAGTTGTGGAACTCGCTTTCCAAAAAATCCTAACCTCTCTGTTCGAGAAGTGGCCAAAAGGGAAGGGAATGTCTGCGGCATATGTTTAAAATGTCCGTAAAATTAAAGGACTATGGTCATTTAAGATAATCGCAGCTCCTAATCAAACCGACAAGCAAAATAAACTGGTCTAAAACCGGGTACGAAAGCTGTGCGACAAGTGCATTAAAAAGGGCATTTTCCTGTGTTTTAATGAACGACAAAACATATCTGGCAAGCTATTTGCCAATGCGGCATTAAAAGTCGTGTTTTTGTTAAGACTGAGACGATAAATCAGGAATTATATGTTCGAGAGTGCATCTAAAAACGTCTGCTGCCCTCATCAATTGCCGTAGAAGAAAACCACTTTTCTGGCCTGATTTGGCTTCATGCTATTATGGTAAATTGGCGATAAAGTGGTATCAGCGAAACAAGGTTTCTGTGGTCACGTGTGATATGAACCCACCGAACTGCCTGGAACTTCGACAAATATAAAAATATTGAGCTCAAATGAAACTCCTCAGGTGTAAGAAGCATACAAAAGACGTGAGTAGCTTTAGGTATTACTGGGCAAAAGCTTTCACTGAAATTAATAGATGTGCTGTGCAAACGTTGATGAAGAGAGTAAGATTTAAGCTTCGTAAGCTTGTCTACGCAAGCTAAATATTTGAATTTGGTTTTAATATTTTAAAAAACAATAAAAAATCGTTCTGCTCAACTTTTAAATACAAATTAGAACTTATTTATTTATAACAAAAAATGTGTGATTATTTTTTTCTGGTACATGCTTCAGTTTGGAAAAGTTAAATATCCTTAGAACATTCCGGTAACTTTTTCGAGACTCTACTGTATTTGTAAACTAGTGTAATTTAGTCAACCCCCCCAAAGAGTATTTCCTAGATTCGCCACTGCTCGTAGGATATAAAAATAGTGGTTAAGCTACGTTCTGCTAACATGATTAGCTTATACAAAGTAAAATAAGAAACTTGGTGAAACCAACTGAAAACGTCCATGCGTATGCTTAAATAGCTTCAACAAAGCTGAATTTGATACAGAAAAAAAGCAAAAGGTTGAACAAACTGGATTTGTCGAGATAATTTAAATTTGTGCAATTCGCGTGACCATGGCTGTATAATCAGAATATTAGTTGTTAGCAGCTTTATTATTCAGGAAGAACGATATAATTTTTTTTAATTCTTTATCTAAAATATTAAAATAGATATAAATAAATACACGACTTTAAATCTGGTTTTTCCCATCAGTGTGGTTTCTATGTATTTTCTTATAATGGGTAAAATTATATCTAATATATAAAAATGAATGTTTGTTTGTTCGTGCGCTATGCGCTGCAATACCGTTCACCCGATTGCGTTAAAACTTTGTCAACTTGTTGCTTGCACTTACGCGAACAATAACGGCATATTTAAAATTTACCACACCCCCTTTTACCGCCCACAAATCAATAAAGATGCTATATTTAAGACAGTTTTTGTCGTAACTAAAATTTGGTAATTAAGTTCGTATGATAGCTATCGGTAACTATACTTAAAATGGGCGTGGTCCCACTATAGCTACGCCTACTAGCTTTTCTACGCCGAAAAGATAAAGAGACTTCAAAATTAATGGTCCGATCGAGCTAAAATGCTGGCAGTGGATCTGTTTCGAGTACGAGAAGGTTTAAGAAAAAATTGCCACACCCCCTTTTACCGCCCGCTTGGATTTATGGGTCGCACAGCCTCGAAATTCGATATTCAACCACAATTTACACATGTCGTTAAACTGATGACATTTTATGAAAGTTAAACAAGGGGGAGTGGAACCTCCGATACAACCAGAACTTGCGATATTGAATAGTTTTGGAGCTACAGGTCACACAGCATCAGAATTCAGTATTCCACATCAATTCATGCATGCAGTTTCATTAATAACATTTTATGGGCGTTAGAAACTGTGGAGTTTAACCTCCCCCCATACAACCAAAATTTGTGCTATCGAGTAGCTTTGAAGTTATAGGTCCCACAGCATCGAAATTCAGCAATCAACATAAATTTACACATGCAGTTTTACTGAAAACATTTTATGGCGTTGGACAAGTACAAACCAAACATGCAAAATCGAATAGCTTTAAAGTTATGGGTAACACAGCGTCAGAATTCAGTATTCGATCTTAATTCATACATGCAGTTTCATTAATAACATTTTATGGGCGTAGGAAAAGGGGGACTGGCATCTCCCATACAACCTAGATTTGTGCTATCGAATAGCTTTGGAATTATAGGTCACACAGCGTCGGAATTTCGTATTCAACCTTAATTTACACATTAAGTTTCATTGATCGCATATAATGGGCGTTGGTCAAGGGGGCGTTGCACTTCCCATGCAATCCAAATTTGGGATATCTAGCAGCTTTGGATTTATAGGTCGTACAGCATCGAAATTCAGTATTCGACCTCAATTTACACATGCAAGGGAGCGTGGCAGCAACGCGCCGGGTTTCAGCTAGTTTATAATAAAAATGATTTCTCAAAGTTATTGGTGATTAATCGATTTTTTCATAAATTTTGCCAGTGATGATTTGTCATTTTTTTTGAGTCCCACATTAAATGACAAAAATTTTTGGAACCTTTCAGATTTTTGGAAAAACATATAAAATTTTCCAACAGAACTATCTTATATATATTACGCAAACGCAAATTTTTTCCGGCCTAAGGCTTTTTAAGTACAAGTCCAATCTTAATAAATTTAGTAAGGTTTGGTAGGTTTAGACCTGAAGATGCGCAAACTGGACTTTTTATTTCTGAAAAAAGTTATATTTTTTAAATTATAGCCAGTGGCGTCATTTCACCAAAAAATTAGGGGGGTCAAAATTAAAATGAAATAATAATATTTTTTTCGTAAAACATAACATTTAATAAAACCATAGTTGTACACATTTTTATACACACATATATGAATTTAATACATATTACAAAATACACACAGAAGCCTATAAATCCATGGACTTAAAAAAAAATTTTAATCCTTTAACGGGAAAAATATATATTGGATTTATTCCAGTGGATAACGACGTTGACGCTTGAGGTCAAACTCGTTAACGAGATCTTCCTTGTTGAACTTTTTTACCATTTCTGGTTCCACAGCCATCAGCATGAAGTAACTTAAACGGTCATCTCCCATTGTTGTACGAAGATACGACTTCACTCTCTTTAAAGTGGAGAAAAATCTTTCGTTGGATGCGGTAGTCACTGGCAGTGTCAAAATAGGGATGTGCAAGTCGAAGTCGAAAAAAGTCGGAAGTCGACTTTTGCTAGATAATTTTTGACTTTTGACAATCGACTTTCTGTTATTGAAAAAAGTCAAAAGTGGACCTTTACGTTCGACTTTTACTCTCGACTTTTTTAATTTTAGGCAAAACAAAAATCTTAACGCTAATCTGAGAATTGTTTTCTCTAAGCTAATAAAATAGCTGTTTAACAACAAGTAAAGCTGCGTTGGCAACTCTTGATTCCATAAATGTAAAATAGTTGTCGGCAAAATTAAAAAAAAGAGACTGTAAGTGGAAGTGATTATCAAAATTTATTATTTTTGAGCTTCAAATTTTGTTTTTGCTAACAATTGTTACTTTGTCTTTGGCTGTTAATAACAATTTATATTCACAATATTCAAACTACGCTAAAATCGATTAAATTTGTATTATAGAAAACAGGAATGTTCTGCTTTAAGTCAAATTGGCAGGAATTTAAAACGAGTCATTGATATTACATAAAAAATTTACGATATTGAATTGGTAAAACCAAACGCGTCTCTAACACTTTTAGATCCTAGGTTCAAAAAGCACGCATTTCAAATTCAAAATATCCGTGAGTGTTCTGCAATCTTTCACCTTGGTAAGCAGCAGAACATAAATAATTACTGCAAATATTACCCCCCCCCCTCCACCATTTAGGTGATCTTTTGAATGCCGAGATGAGACAAGCAAGAATTTCAATTGAAGAAGTTGTGATAGCGGCATCAACATCTTATAATCAATAATCCGATAACAGTGACATATTATGTTTTTTGGATGAGGTGGCTAAAACAAGCATGAACTCTACAACTGATCAAATTGAAAGGGTGCCCTTTCAGCTGCGCCTTTATCTGGATCACCCAGCTGTTGATCGAAAACTTAATAAAAATCCGCTTGTTGTCTGGAAATGCATGAAAACTGAATTTCCTTTTGTTTGGGCCGTTGCAAAAAATATTGATCAACTGTTGCAACTTCGGTGCCATCCAAAAGGTTATTTTCTCATGCTGGTCTCATAGCAAACCAATTGCGAAACAGGCTTTCGCCAGAACATCTTAACATGTTGGTTTTTCTACGTTAAGTTGGGGAAGACATGTGGTTCCCTTGATTGTGCATTCACTTGTGCACAAATATATCGAGCTCTAACCGCCGAATTAACGTAAGCGCCACTTTTCCGAAATTAATTTTTAAGTGGCAAACGATAGTACGACAGCAAAATCGTCAACTCCAAAAATTTCACACCTCTACGTTTAATTTTTCTAAAGTTATGTCTAACACAAAAATAAAATTTTCATGTACCGCTTATGCAAAAAAAAAAAAAACACAAAGAAAATGCTTCTCTTGTAAAATTTGGTTTATAACGCTTACGTTAATTCGGCGATTAGGGCTTGATATTCAGCCCAATTATGAATAGTTTTTCCTGGTGAATCGGAAAAGGGAGTTTTCATTTTTAAGATAGTAGATCGAGACATCACATTTTTTTACTTTCATAAATATTGACGATTGATGAAGAAATTTGCATTAACAATTTCCAAAATGGTCTTAAACTTTATCTTGAAAATTAACTCTCCCTTTTCCGATTACCCGGGAAAAATTATTCATAACAAGTCTGATTATCTGTATAAGAACTAAAATTGCAATATTTTGTTTTTTTTTTTATTTTATTTATTTACTGAAGTACCATGTTTTTGTTTATTTTTAAGCAATAAAACACATTTTTCCTATTGAATTATTTGCTTTTTAACTGCCTTACAAAAGCGGTACAAAAATGTTTTAAAAAAAGTCGAAAAAAGTTGAAAAGTCGACTTCTAAAGGTTCACTTTTGCTGGCAGTTGCACATCCTTATGTTAAAACAATATATATTGATTGTATTATCTGTGAGAAAGCTATTGGCATTTTTTCTGAACTCTGCACCATATCTATAATTGATTTTGTTTTAATTTGTTTCAAATATTCTTTCGCCGCACTCAATTGGTTCCTGAGAACGATTTCATCAACGTGGGTGGAATACAGTTTACAAAAAATTGTATTATTGAATCTTCGGACAAAAATATTTCCGAATCCGGATCAAATGTTTCTAATGTATTCATTAGCTCTGTGTTGTCTTGAACAGAAAATTATGAGCACACAATTGTTGCTTTTTTGCTGAAATTTGAATGTTAAATACTGCACTGTGAAATCTCGAGAAACTCTATGATAATGAATTTGTTGGTTTCCTCTGGCTCAGACAAGAATGTCTTATAAGCTAACACAATCGTTCTTCTAAAAGCGGTGATGCCACGCAGCTTATAGTACAATAGAATTTTGTCAAAATACGCGGGAACGGTGCTTTTGGAAGAACAATCGTGTTTTGTTTATGAAACTGATTTAATCAGAAGATTAGTAGAAATACCATCGCCTTTCGTATCGGTGGCGCTCTAGTCCATGACACAAAGAACGATAACGGTTTGAATATTGCGGTGAACTGTACTTTAGTCGGGCCAAAATAATATGTAACGTAATAATTATAATTATAATCAGATATATTTTAGTTAATAGTATGCGATAAAATTGGTATATTAGTTAAATAAATCTTGTAAAAATTAGACGAATTTACAAAATAACAGTGCATTGAAATTTTTCAGAGTATAATTCTACCACGATTAGATGGTTTTATTGAATCAATTTATTAAATAATAGTATCAGATCCTTGGGGGCCAATGACCCCCCAGCTCTACCCAATTGACGCCGCTGGTTATAGCGAGTTAAAGTTCGCATATAATTGTTGGTATGTTGCTTTTTCACTTCTTAACCCTCCGTTATTAACGCAGGGTGGATTACACCCATAAGTTATGAAATATGAAAAAAATTTATTGATAGTTTAATGGTGTGAACATTATAGCAAATGTTATCTCTTTTTGTATATTTTGCTATATTTTAAAACAAAATATAGTACTATTTTTTAAACTAAATTATAAAAATTACTAATTTCAAAAAGTGTCTGGGTGTTTTACACCCACGTTAGTAATGGAGGAACAAGAATATCGGGTGGTTTACACCCACGTTAGTAATCATGTTATATTATTTACTATAAACTTGTGATTTGTTTTTCAAGTAAAATAACAAAGGTTTTAAATAAAAAACCTCTCCTGAGCAACACAGGAAATTAAAATTAAAGATTTAAACCTTTGCTCGACTTAAACAGCTTCGACGATTTCATCACGTTATGTTAATCAATAGAAAAAATTTTTAAGAATGCGGACGTGTTTGTGCTTCAAGATCTCATCTCATCTTTCTCAACATTGTGAATTTAGATTTAGCCCAGTGGAAATGGTCAAATTGTTGTAGTTTTAACGGAACTTTCAATATTGTTCTATTGTATTTGACTAACCATTTGACAAAAAATTTGAACATTTGAACAGGGTTTTTGTCATAATATGCAATTATTGCATCATTCAATTACTTTTGTAATGGTTCAATTAGACATGACTTAACAAGTGTAACATAGAAATCTATTTAAAGGGATTTACGTGTATCTGATTATGCACAACATGGAAATGCATGGCAATGCTCAGATAAAAACAGAAATGCATCTCTAGATAGATAAACAAAGAAGTTCTATTTAATTTTGATTTCACCGTATGCATTTGACGATTTGGCAAAACAAATGTGAAATTGTATAATTCGTTGATTAAGAATTCCTTTGATTGTTTTATTTTGACTATCTGACTAAGTTTTGCATAATCGACATTTATTCTATGTGCTAGCCGCTTATTTACGATGCTTGCACTGCTGTGCCATGAGAGGCTAATGCTTCACTTATAACGAATAATTAGAGGTTATTATTTTAAAAAATTTTCATTGCAAAAAATAATTTTATAGATACTTTTTTTTTCATCTTTTAGCTTTTCAAATTGGCCCTTTCGAAGAACGTGGCAAATAATTTGACCTCGGAATGTGAAATTATTCAAACCATTATGATATTTGTTTTTTTTTTTTAGTTCTATAATTAACGTTATTTTGATATATTTTTATTAAAATTAAACATTAATGAAACTGGACGAATTTTATGTTTAATAAAATAATAAAATATACGAAATTAATAAAAGCAGATTAATAAAATTTATGGGTGGATTACACCCAGGTTAGTAATGACGTTACTCCGAATAGCGATAGTAACGGAGGGTTAATTTCAGCACATGCCTAAAAATATGTGTGGTATTTAGCGCCACCTATCGACTAATAGCTATGAAACTGTTATACTGACGAAAAATCTTTTATAATTTCACAGCTAAAACTATGAATTAAAAGTAATTACTTAAATACTAGCTTAAAAAGATGAACTAGCTACTGAGCAAGTTCATCTTTTTGTTAGTGTTCTGCATGTTATTTAGAACCTATTTGGTTTAACCAGAACGAATAAAACACGCCTAATATCAAACTAATACTGGAATGATTTCTTACAGTTGAAAAAGATTTCTAAAATATTGGTCAGAAAATTTTTAAATTTTTAAAAATTCACACAATAATTTAATAAGAAATACCGCGTATATTGCAAAAAGGCCAAAATTAATTTCATTTCAATTTTGATCAGATGAAAATCTATTCAATAGCTTAAAATAAAATCTAGGTATGTTTGATTTTGGCGTTTTAACGCCAGACGGGCTTGCTAGTAAAGTCTATTAAGCAAAAAGATAGTCAATTAGAATACCAATCCAATGATATATAATAAGCTCCATGCTTGCAAATATTCTAACTGTGGAAAATGATGTTGAAAAACAAAAACGGGCCCCACTATAAACAACTCTGCCTTACACTCTAAAAACCAGCAAGAATTTGACAGAATTTACTGGCTCAAGTTCAAGGATAAGACCAAAACAAATTTACAGTTGCAAATAAGCAACCAGATAAGCAACCTTTTTTAAAACCAGATAAGAAAAAAGAATGAATCAGCAGTTCTCTCAAATTCTGAATTTTATTTCAAGAAAATTTACGGCTTTTTTAAGGTTTGTTTACTAAAGAAAAAAAGATTCATGAACTGTTAGAGAGAATTTGAAAACACACAAAAGAAATAAAAACAAATAAATATTTTAGAATTATTTCAGAACTAAGTTTTTTGTTTTGTTGTAAAACATAAGCATAGAAAAAACATGGCATAAATATTCAGTTAATTTTGCCTAATTTGTAATCAACCGTTGCCGTAATCAATTGTTGCTGGCAAAATACTAGCTTAAATTTAATGTTTAAAAATTAATTGGATTTTAATAGATCGTTATGTTATGAGTAAAAGCAACTAATGAATGCAAGATTAATATCGTAAATAAAGCAAAAAAAAAAAAAAAAGAAAAAAATTGTAAAAGAGTAGCAGCAAATCAATTAAATTTTTTGAGATCAGATTCGAAAACGGAAATTTTATCACTATAACATTCACACACTAAGTAAAAAAAAAAACAATCAATGGAAAGGGCTTACTTTCTACACACTCATTTAAGCATCGATGACATTAGTAGCGTGACTTGAGAATTTTGCACCCGGGATAAAAAAAAAGAATTTCCGTAATTCCCTAAAAAACGTCAAACTTGAAATAAACCAAGAATCAACACAGAGTGTCACATCTTACAATTATTTCAATAGAGCTGCATCTTAAAATAATAAGAACATCATTAATGAATTGGCATAGGATAAAATTAGATGTTTAGAAAGGGTATTATTTGATTAAAATTCAATGAAGATTTGATCAATAGCATTATTTAATATTAATACAGTGGCTGAGCCCAATACAAAAGTGTCAATAAATAGAAGTATTCGTCGTAGATCAATACAATTTGACACATAAGTTGAAATTATCTATATGAGATCACATACAAAAGTATTTGTATTAGTAAAAATAAAATTTGTACCTTAATTTTAACCTTAGAAAGTATCTCAGATTTATTTCATAACTCTTATTATAAAGCCCCATTATTTGTGACCACTTTTTTGAGCAATTTTTAGCGAAAATGTGCTAGTTTATAAAAAAGCATTTTTTTCATTTTTATATTTTTTAATTAAATCTTCTCAACACATTCCCAAAATTTGGTCTGCTGAATCTAATATATCCGTGGTCACAAGGAGTAATGACTAAACTCAAAATATCACAAAATATCATAAAAAAGCCAATTTTTGGAAGTATGCAGATATTCATTTTTTGCCCAGAATTAATCATCACTTATGTCTGCACATATTTTGTTTGTAATGGTTCATATATTTCAAAAAAATAGGTCGTAGTTTGTGAAATTAAAATATCGTTTTTTACGATACTTTGAGTTTAGTCGTTATTCCTTGTGACCACTGATATAAAGATATCTTAAAAACTTTTCTGGAGCATGTTTTGAATAAAATGTGCACCAAATTGTTCAGTGTAACGCGCCCTAATGATGAGAAATAGATGAGTTCCCACAGAATTACAAAATTTTATATAAGTTTGAGGATAAAAGAACTGTTTACACAAAATTTCGTTTAAATCGGATAGATGACACGCCCACCTTCCATACAATCGAAAACGGTGGTCTAATATGTTTTCAAAAAAATTATACTAGAGCCATAAAATTAAGTACAAACATGTATTTTTTTTTTTTTAAAGATGAACCAAATCAGCCGACTAACACACCCACCTCCCATATAATTTAAAAAGGTTATATGCTATATTTACCTAAAACTTATCCAAGATCAATGAAATGCGATACAATTGAGGAGTTAGAATGCAATAAGGCACTTCTGTTAAAACTGCATTCTGAGATACTCGCGTTTTAAGTTTTTGATGTGTGATAATTTTGTTTGAATTTTGATTGAATACTAAATCAAAGGTTTTAATATCTATTGCTTCTCATATAAGGTTTGTTTCTGTACTTTTGTAGCAGAAATTAGAAAGCTATAAAATTTGAGAGAAAAAGCGGAAAATGCTCTCTTTGCATGAAAAATTACAAAGTACGGGAACAGGTTTTGAGCAAAAAGTTGCAACTTTTCAAGAAAAGTCCAAAACATATGTTTATTTCTTTTGTAAAAATTGGACAAATGTCGGATCGAAAGAATAAATTGGCTTCCCTGTTTTTTTATTGTTCTAATGGCTGGTATTGTAATTACATATCAGCCGTCAATAATGGCAGCTTGCAATTTGCTGCGGATTGTGTGGCAGAAAATAGCAACATTTGACAAGGACTGGATTCTTATTTTCGCTTTATTGCAAATTTTTTGGCTACTGGAACAGGAAATAGCAGAAAATAGTACGAATTCGTACGAATGTTCAAGTGTTCAAGACCTATATTGTCATTCCAATCATTTGTATATTTCAAAAATCTGTTTTCCATATTATTGTTCAAAATCTGTAAAAAAGTCAAGGGGAGATGTGACCTTCTTGCATAAGACAAGGAAATAAAAGAAAAATCTCACGTTTTTATTTCACAAAAAATGTTTTATTGAGGTTTTTTTTTATTTCAAAGTAGTTTTTGTTACATAAGGTAGTATATTTTCGTATTTTAATAGCATTATGAAACTTATGACACTTCTTAAGAATTGTTTCTGTATTGATCATTTTAAGCATTGTTATAATAAAATGAAAACTTTTTCTAGGCATAAAAAATAAGTTTTATACTTTCGCCACTTGCAAAGTAAGGAGAGAAAAATAAGTCAAAGCAAAGAACAAAACAATATTTTTATTATTGCACCAGGCCTGCAGCCAGACCAAGAAGACAGAGGGGCAGGTATGAATCTTGGGGGGTAATTTTTTTTTGATTTAAATAAAAAAACAATGTTTTAAAGTGTGAAATGAATACTTTACACATATTTATTTTAAACAGTTAATTTTATAATATTTACATGGATATGTAGATCTTTTTATACATGAGATTAATTCATAAAAAATAATATAAAAATTAATTCATAACTTTGTAATAAAATGAGGGTAAAAATACAAGATTTATTTAAAGTGGCTAGATTTATAAGAAAGAGTAGTGAAATGATGCTAGCCCATGCATAAGACACTTTTTTAGGTAAAACAAATAAAAAATGGAATTAATCCGCATCCGTCTTTTGCATCAAATTGATGCAAATTTTTTATTCAGATTTATATAAAGGGTGGTTAAATTTTAAGGGCCGATTTTTAATGTGAACCACACCTAAACTTCAAGTTTTTTCTGCATTTGATTTGACATTTCTCAATTTCAGACTAATTCAATTTGAACCATGGAAAGATACACAATCGAGCAACGCGTAAAAGTTATTTAGGCTTATTATGAAAATGGACGTTCAAATCAAAATGCATATCGTGCACTTCGTGATTTTTTCGGTCAATTGAATCGTCCAAATGTGCGTACAATCAGAAAAATCGTGCAAAAATTTGATCAAACCGTGTCTGTAGGAGATGTGAAAACACCAATGCATGCTCGTACAGCTCGTACTGCAGAAAATATTGCTGCTGTTCGCGATAGTGTGGCTGAAGTGCCGTCCACCTCAACTCATCGTCGTGCCCAACAATTGCACCTCTCACGCTCGTCGTTGATGAACATTATGCATAAAGACTTTCATTTACACGCTAACAAGGTGCAATTGACTCAAGAACGAAAGCCTCTCGACCATTTCAAGCATCGTCAATGGTCAGAATGGTGGCAAGAAATGGCAACAGTGGATGATCAATTTTCGAAGAAAATCATCTTCAGTGATGAGGCACATTTTCACCACAGTGGATTCGTCAATAAGCAGAATTGCAGAATTGCCGTATTTGGGCGAATGATAATCCAAGAGTGATTGTCGAAAAATCAATGCACCCACAAAGAGTGACTGTTTGGTGCGGTTTATTGGCTGGCGGCATCATCGGGCCGTATTTTTTCAAAATGAGGCCGGTCAGGCAGTTACTGTGAATGGTGTTCGCTATCGTGAGATGATAACGAACTTTTTATGGCCCGAATTGGAAGATATGGATGTGGACGATATGTGGTTTCAACAGGACGGTGCCACTTGCCACACAGCTAACGAAACAATGGCTCTTTTGCGCGACAAATTCAATGGCCGTGTTACATCACGTGGTGGCGATGTCAATTGGCCGCCAAGATCATGTGATTTGACACCGTTGGACTTCTTTCTTTGGGGTTATTTGAAAGAAAAGGTGTACGTCGATAAGCCAGCAACAATTCAAGAGCTAAAGGATGAGATAATCCGGCACATTAACGGCATAGAACCTCAATTATGCCTCAGCGTCATCGAAAATTTGGACCATCGGATGGAGGTGTGGCGCCGAGGTCGCGGCGGCCATTTGGCCGATATTTTGTTCCATACATAATTGAACCATACTAATATTATCATAATGCAAAGAATTGACAGTAATTTTCTGAATAATTTGTGTTTTATTCAAAATCAACATCGGCCCTTAAAATTTAACCACCCTTAAGAACAAACATGCATGTTTTGATTTAAATCTTTTGCTTATTTAAATTTTTGCTAGAATTAAGATTTGGAGTTTTTTCTTGTTTTAAAATTAATAAACATTCATCATGCATAAAAAAAAAAAATAAAAATTTAAAACATATTAATGAATTATATATTCTTTTTTGTATCTGCATCAAATTGGTGCACAAATTGGTGCACAAAATTCAAATCTTCTTTTTTGGCAGCAAATATTGGCGACCCAGTAGAAATTTGAAAAATTTTAACAATTTGTCTGAAATGTTTTGTTAAACAAATTTCATATACATATTCAAGTCATGAATAAGGCGAATGTTTATATTTTTTGTTATTTTAAATTAAACTAATTTTAAAGCAACAAACAAATATATCAACAAAATGCATATTAATTATTCATTTAAAGTTTTTCATTGTCTGATTTGGCCAGGGGGAAAACGGTTGTAGTAGGGGGCATTGCTCCCCTTTCTCCCCTGGCTACAGGCCTGTTTTGCACTGAATAAGCAAAATGCCGCTATTTTCGTATTGTTACTTCTACCGTTCCATGCAACAAGGGCACATACCGAGTTACACATTTTTTGATGTACAGAAGTCTTTTTAAGAGATATCAACTCAATATTTTGAGGGGACATAAAGGAGGAACTGTTCTTTATATAGAGCTGTTTTATGCAAAAAGGGCATATCTCCCCTTGTATCCTAATTGAATCTACCTCCTCAATTGACTGTTTTATACCGAAGGCAAGATGGTGTAAAAATGAACTAAACCTGGGCCGATTGACCTGAAATTTTGGCAGTCGATTTGTTTCAGGTATGAGATGGTTGAGGAAAAATTTGCCACACCCCCTTTTACCGCCCCCAAATCAATAAAAATGCTATATTTCAGTCGGTTTGGGTCATATAAGGCTAAATTTAGTAATTTACTTTGTACGGTTACTGTCGACAACTGCACTAAAAATTGGTTTCCACGCCCCCTTTTTCCGCCCACAAATCAGTGAAAATGCTATATTTCAAGCAGTTTACATACTTAAGTTTGTATGGTTACTTTCGGCAACTGTACTACAAAAGTACGTTATCGCTATATAGCCACACCTACTTTTTCAGAAATCTTTAAAATTAACTACAGGGTCGATTTAGCTAAAATTTTGGCTTAGCTTGTATAGTTACTGTCAGCAACTGTACTAAAAATTGGTTTCCACGCCCTCCTTTTAACGTCCACAAACCAATGAAAATGTTTTATTTCAACGGTTTGGGTCGTTTAAGACAAAAATTTTGTAATTTAGTTCATATGGTTACTCTCGGCAAGTGCACTAAAAATGGGCCTGTTCTACTTTAGTTAAACTCACTTTTCGGGGGGTCAGCGTGGAGTGAAGCAAAGTGCGCCAGGCTTAAGCTAAATTGAGCTGAAATTTTGGCAGTCCATTCGTTTCGATTACGAGATGGTTTAAGGGAAATACCTTTTTACCGCTTACAAAACAACAAAAATGCTATATTTCGCACGGTTTTGATCGTATTAGACTAAAAATTGGTAATATAGTTCATATGGTTGCTTTCGGCAGCTACTGTGAAAATGGTGAATATATTTGGCATTTCTTGAAATTTCGTATTTCCATGATTTTCGAATAGGGCAATAAGGCGGTCTATGGCAGAACAACGTCTGCCGGGGAATATTAGTAAAATTATATTTGCCCACAAAATTATCTTAGAGCAGTAAAATTTTGGACACATAACTTTTTATGATTACTGATTTTGGTTCATATTTACCCGAACTATTTCTTGCAAAAAAAAATAAAATATAATAGTGCACTGGAATTGATTGCTGTGGAATTTTTTTTTTTGTGTAATTAACATATTACCGTTTTCGGTATAAATAGCAGAAGGTAGGTATATTACTTCGTCGATTTAAATGAATTTTTTTGTGTTTAATCCGGTTTAAATTTTATCGTCAAACTTAAATTTCTAAAATTTCATGATTCTGCACAAAACATATTCTATTTTCGAAAAAATCATGATATTTAGAACTTGTGCTAGAATAAGTAGAAATTTGAAATGGTCTTGTGGTGATGACGACATTGAAATAGTTAATGAATACAAATACTTAGGAGTTACAATCTCACTTACAATTTGTCGTTCAACAAGCACCTTGATGCTAAATTGGTATCGTCTAAAACTGCTATTAACGCATCGTGGCTAAGTTATTTACATCACCCTAAAATATCTCTATCTAACAAGCTTAAAATTTTTAACACTGCAGCAAAATCGATTATGTTTTATGGCGCAGAAGATTAGGGGTTTCAAACAGTATGTGCAAGTAGAGAAGTTACTACATTATTTCCTGAAAAAAATGTTTTATTTACCAACAAATACTCCTAATTATATGCTACACATAGAAACAGGTCTGGCTTCTCAATTTGAAGAAATGCTTAAATTACATTTTAGTTATCTGAGAAAAATTCTTAATTATCCTTTAAACAGGCTTCCGCGAGTACTTGCTGAAGAAACAATCGTACAAAAAACTTTCTGGTTACCACAATGGTTCGCTCTATGTAGTGATCTTGGTTTTAGCCTTGATTTTGAGAGTTGGAGGCCTGATTTGTCGTTACACCATGATCGTATATTACAAGCATTGAGATTAAAAGTGTATGAGAAACGCATTTGCAGAGCAAGAGAATCGAGGTTTCATGATTTGTATCGTCACGTTCGATTCGATGTGCCCTCCTACTTTGTCGATTCAAATTCGGCTCATCTTATAAGTTTGATATTCAGATGTAGAGGTGGTTTACTCAACTTTAATTTAAGCAGATTTGGTGAAAGTACTTTTAATGTGTGCACATTATGCAACTTGCAAGAATATGAAAATACACATCACCTTCTAGGTATTTGCCCGATATTTGCATACATTCGTTCATATTACCTTGGTAAAAGTTCACTCACGTTAGGCGAAGTTTACGAAGTTTTGAATGGCAAAAATTATTACCTTTTATATAAATATTTAATCAATTGTTTAAAATATAGACAACTTATAATTTCTGAATTTAATTAAAAAAACCTTTTTGTAACATACTCTATCATAAATTTTTAAATTTAACATGATTCATGCCAATCTGACACACAACTTATTATGTTATGTCAAATTTGATTTATTTAAAAAAAAATACTATTGTAATAATATTAATATTAAAATGTTTATACTAATGTAAGCCTTTATTTAAATAAATCACTCATTCATTCATTCATATTCTATTTTCGACTAAATTCTAAATGGGCGCGTTACATGTTGCGCCGTCCCCTGCTTGATACGCCACTGGTATGCATTTATATAACTATGTATTATGGCTAAGCCACCAACGGCAATCGGAAATTCGTATAGTCACTACTGCAAAACCGGATTTGAAAAAAAAACTAAATGGCTCACACCAAAAATGACGAGCAGCAATCAACAAAAATAAGCAAAATTTTGCACGAAACAAATATTAAAATTAATTTGGCCAGTTATAAAATATAAAGAAATAAAGGCAAATAATTGACTAGCCGTGAGTACGCTTTAAGTATTATTTTTAGCTGTTATAAAACGACAATAAAACGTATGTATATCAGACACGTAATAATTATGCTGGAGCTGCCGGAGTTGCGATAGGAATTGATGAATTTTTAATGTGCATGAAAATGAAATCGAAAACGTATTAAAACACATTTTGTGGTTTTTGTTTTTCTTTCCAAACACTGTAGCAATCATGGCGGAATTAGGAAAGTATCAAATAAACATTAGCTTATGTAACAATAGAATTTTGAGTGAAAATAAAAGCAAGCAGTTGCGACTGGTGTTGACGTAAAATTAGCGAAAACAACAAACAATCGACCCACCGCGACTCAATCGTGTCATTATTATGTCAATGGATCATGAAAAATTAAATTACTAATTTCATTAATAATAAAATCAAATCACAAAAAATGACATGTTCAAAAAGACAGATTTTTGTATGGAGACTCCCAGAAGGTCGTCAACTCGGGAAAAATATAAACTATTTTGGACATTTTTTGTATTATAAATGCATCTTTGTGTATATAAAATTTCACTCTAATAAATATTTATTATTCAAATGTCTATTGGATGGAAATTATTATTAAAAAAGTGTCAATCTCATTATTATTACACAAGTATTAGCAATTAGAAGTTTCGCTTCTGCAGAGTGTCCAACTTGACACACCACTTTTTTAAACAATATCTTCTAAGTATTTAACAGCAACCCTCACAATAGTATAGTATTGGAATAAACTAAATATTAAGTCAACACTCTTATATGGTACCATCTTTTGTTAATACTTAATAGCACGATTATGCCAAGGTAAGCCTTAAACCTAAATCCATTATTAAAAAAATATATTCCATAAAAGCACTACATTTTTAAAAACAAAGGTGAACCTGCCTTAAATACAAACTCGTCAAAAAACTCAATAACAAATTCTGTATAATATCGAATTAGAAATCAAAATGTACAGAAATGATGAGAAAAAAAAACTGTTCAAGATCAAAGCGCTTTCAAAGACCACAGAGACACTGTCCGATCACTTAGCCAATTAGTTTAAGCCAACTATGAATTCATAATTCTAAATTAACTCTTTAACTGAAGAAAGAGTAACTTTTGAAGTCTATCTAGGGAATGTGTTTTCTCTAAATAGTTGTTTCCGTTTTTTATATAACGGTAAATGTGGTCTACAGACAACTGCACATAAAGAGCAAAGGTTGGATTTGCCCTACATAAGAGTGTGGCTGTGGTTTAAATCTATCGCAATCAGTGCATATTTTTAGACAAACGATTAAACATATTCATTTTTACTTGCATAAACATGCATTGGTTTTGATTTTTGTGTTATACAAATTCAAGGCACTAGTAACGAAACTCGATCAAAGTGGATCGATCGTTGCAACCGGTTCCAAACAACAAGCTTCAGCCAAGCGTAGCATCAATTAATGCATTCATTGGCATAAATCGATCGATAACACTTTTATTGAATTTTTAACTCATACAAAACTTTTAAAATATTTGCATAATTGATGATTTTTTTTTTTTAGATATCTAATAACACAAGATATACGGGTGTTGAGCGGGTTATTTGCGTTAAAACGATACAAACAAGGAAATTAGGTATATGATCGTTACATGGAAAATTTTGTATGTTAATGCAATACCCCTTCCAATATTAAAATAAATAATTGGAATTACCTCGAGTTATTATTTGGTGATATAATTTACGATTTGAAATTTCAAATACATATTATGTATCGAATTCTGATAGTCAAATGGTTGGATTAATTTCATGGATGTGGGTTAATGTAAATACATAATTAAGTTAAATCTACATCACTAACTACACCACAAAACGAATATCTCTTTATTCCAAAAAGGTTGACACTGAGTTATGTTTTCATGAGTGAATTTCTTAATATTGAAACATTAATCGGTAGAAAATAACATAGACGTTGGAATAATCTACGTTTAAAACATGTTATGTACATCTTGCTATGAATAAGACGATGAAATATATTATTCATTCGTATGAAGTTAAAGAATATTTTCAATAACGCATGTATTGCTCAGGTTAAAATTTATTTGATTCAAGTATTGGCATTTTATGGACTGGTGTTTTGTATTGAATATTACAATTCGTTACGTTAAGATGAATTACATTTCAAGAGTAAGATTTCGTTTGATGTATTTTTCAAACTTAAATAAAATTACCCAAATAATAAAAGCAGAATGTCTAAATACTAATTTTGAGTAATGTGGTGACTTCACGGTCATTTTATGAAATTATGGGCATCACTTGTAAGTGCCTCAACTAAAAAATCCAATGTCAATGTAAATACAAAAGTATCCAAGTAAGTTTTTTATGTAATTTTATTTTGGAGGTGCTCATGTTCGTCATTATTTAAATGACCAGCTATTTTCTTTTAATTGAACAATAAGCTTTGTACTATTGTAGGTTTCTTTTGAGTTAAGTGGTGTCTTTTTATGAATAGTTGTGTGATAAGTTCGTATTTGAGCTAAGAGTTAATTTGTGTTTGTTATTTATACTCAAGTTAATATATGTATATTTGCATATTATGTAACCGATGTATTCAGACATTTTTATAATAAAAAATAATTTTCATTTATATTGACATTTATATTTAAGGTACCTCTTAAGTGTCACTAACAATAAAAAAGTTTAAAAATTTTGTTTATACGGTTTTCCCCTTAATAATTCCTCTTATTTTCTTCAAATACGAAATGCATAATCGCAAAAAGAAAACAAAATATCTCTTGGAAGAAGGAAAGACATTTAATTTAAAATTTAATCACCATTTATTTGTTAGATATATTTTCATCATCTCATTTTTTATGAGATTAATAACAGGTTTACAAAATGCACAAAGAGTTTTGTTGCCAAGAAATATTTTATAGCTTCTTAATTAAAATTTTACAGTTAGTCTAACCAGTCAACCTTGATCAGATGTTGTTTCAGGCATACAGGGTTTTTTGAATTTATTTCTAGAGACTGTTTAAAGTTCTTCAACAGAATAGAGACGAGTTTCAATTCACAATCAAAAAGTGTGATAATAAATTGAAAAATAAAAATTGTTGTTTTTTTAATGTGTATTAAGCAGGGTTCGTATTTGCTCACTTATGAAGCTTCATGAGCGAGCACTCATGAGGGAATTTTTTGTTAAAAAAGGTGTTCATATTCATTTTCGTGAACAGCTGAGCAGATTTTTTCTGTTCATGAACTGAAGAAGAGGAAACCAGTTTGTGAGCAAGAATATTTTGTACTCTTGGGAAGAAACTGTTGCTATTCATCTCTTCTTCAACTCTTCACTTGTCGTTCGTTGGCTCTTCATTTCTTCATGGATGATACTCACTTGTTCACTGCTGGCACGAACACTAGGTAAAAATCGGTCGCTGAATCCGAGTCCGTTGTCAGAAGTTCAAAATTTTGATTTTTTTTGTAATAGGGTTGCCACTTATTAATATGTATTTTTAATAGTTTATAGATTTCGAACTGAAGTCAGAATTTTAAAATTCAAGACAGTGGATAGGGTTGCCATCTTATTTTTTATTTTTACGAATCTGGGGATGGCGCGAACTAAAGGGTAAAAATGGATCGCTGAATCCAAATCCGTTGTCAGAATTTCAAAATTATTTTGAAATAATAGGGTTGCCACCTAATAATATGTATTTCTAAGAATTTTAAACACAATTTAACAGTGTTAGGTAAGAGAGTGCAATTGACTTAATTGTTTTAATGTGTGTCCAAAGCAAAATTAAACTTATAGTTTTCTTATTTTGATTTTTCAATAGTTTACTAAGCGCACTATACAAGGTGTAAAAGCTAAGAGCTATCAAAAGTTCGGCTCTCAGATAGAAGCCACCAAAAATGAAACGTTACGTGACACAAAATAGAAGTGGTTTTTACCTGCATCTATACAAACGAAAAAATCTGCGAAGTGTGCACGAGTTTTTTTATATAATAATGTTGCTACATATTCATAATTGCTTCGTTGAAAAATGTTTTTTAATTATTTTTATACAAACCATAGTATGATACGATACGCGACAGATTTTTCCCTTCAAAGAAGTGCAAATATTTTATAATTTTATTTATTCAATTGAACTAGAACAACATATAAAGTGTAATTCAGGATCGTTAAAATCGAAAACTGAAAAAATTTAATTAAACTTTGTATTATGCGAGTATTTATTAGACTTATAAAATTTCAACTTTTGTTAAAATTTTTCAGCTTTTTTCAATATTTTTCAACTTTTGTTGCAATTTATCATGTTTCCTGTCATTTTTTAAAATTCAAATTGAGATCAGCTCTCAGTACTCTCATAATATAAATTTTTTATATTTTACTTTTCTCTATTATGAAGGTTTAAATGAATTTTAAGTAACATTTAATTTTTCAGTCGTGGTAGAGCTTTTAGAATATTTAATGAAAACGATAAAAGTAATGAAAAAAAATAACAATATTGAAAACATAAAGCTAAATTCTGTAAAAACAAGTGGTGCGATCGAGGAACCCTTTTTCTTCAACTCTGCATATAATTCGAAATAATAATAATATGTATTTTTTTTTATTATTTTTTATTTTATATAATTTTTTCAAGGCAAATAATGTACATGAACAATCAAATTAAAAAGTGTAATTAAATTTTTTAAGAAAAAAAGAATAGGATTTATTTATTTAAAATTAAGATGTAAAATTCTAATGAGAGATGAAAATAGGCAGTGACCGTTGATTCATCATGTTCCTCGTATGGAGCTTGAATTGACTGAAAAGTTGAATTGAAAACTGGACTTACTTAAGAGTATAAAAAATATTTTTAGGTTCCACCCTAGTGTCAACATTTTTTAAAATTCTAAAATGAGATTCGAAATAAGCGACAACTTAATAATGCGAGCACATACACAAGCAGTAAAAAGAAAAAGCTTAAACTTTTGGGTCCACCCTAGAGTTAAAAAACTTTTTTAAATTTTAACATGAGGTTAGGAATCAGTGACGCCTTATATTGCTACCACTTTTAAAAAAGTATAAAAAGTTTTTAAGGTCCACCCTAGTTTCAAAAAACTTTTTGAAATTCTAACATCAGATACGAAATCAGCGAACAAAGCATCTGCAAAAGGGTATAAAGCCAAAAAAACATTTTTAAGGTGCACCCTAGTGCCAAAAAACTTACATCAGATTCAAAATCAGCGACCCCTTAATACTGCCAGCACATGTGCAAAGAATATAAAACAAAAAAAAACTACTTTCAATGTTCGAAATCAGCGGCTCCCCTATATAGAGTATAAAACAAAAAACAAATTTTTAGGGTCCACCCAGTGCAAAATTTTTTTAAAAAATTCTAAGATAAGATTCGAAACATATATATTCTTTGATCATGATAAAATGATTACAACAACTATATTTAGAAAAGGAACTTTTTTGTAGGAACCCAAAATATATTTATGAAACAATCATTATTCTCTTATTGGGTTGAAAATAGAATGATTTGAGAATGAGCATTTGATAGAATGAGCAACAACTATATTATGAATTTATTTTTAGGATCCAGAATATTATTGAAACAATAATTTTATTTTTTATTTTCATGCACTCCAACTTCCATTGTCTGGGTTGAACAGAAATATAAATTCAATTGAAAAATTATTTGATAAAATTTTCAGTCCGAGCTGGGGATTGAACCGCGGCTCTCTCGCTTACGAGCCACACACATTACCAGTAGGCCACAGCCGCTACTATCGCTTGCCTGACTAGTGCCATTCATAAGCATGGTACATTAAGTGCATTGTCACAAAAAAAGCAATTTGTGTGATGAACAAAATATGGTCAGAATTGCGAAATATATTTACGGTAAATAGAGACATGTTTGCTACAATTAAAGTCGAAAATGTCACTTTTCTGAGTGCTGTTTTTAGGATAAGGCGATTTAAAACAAAACACAATAGTTGAACAGTTGACAAACGAAACGGCACATAGCCAGGAATCAATAAAACTTATTGTGTCTGAATGAAGTGAAAGTTTTTCCTGCAAACTGTTCAGACACAATAATTTCTTTCAATTTTTGGTTATGTTCTGCTTCGTTTGCCGACAATCAAAGAATAATAGTTCAGAAAAACATTCAAAATTCTAATATGTTTGTCTCTATAATAATATTCGCATTTATCATAATTGACAGAACATCAACATTTTTGTTGCAACTAATAGTCGAGGCAATCATAGTATGTTGACGATTTCAATGATGGTATGATTTCAACTATTGTTATTTTTGGTACCATTATTAGTAAATAATGACTTTACTAAGGCAAAAATTTGTGTTTGCAGAAATAATACAATAATTTTAGTGAAAAAATTTTTATTGCAGTAATCATGTCTCAACCATGTTTTTTCTCTGCGTGTACATCTAACTAATCCTGAGGTCCCTTACTGAAATGAATATATACTTTTAACGCCCATATTTCGGGTCGTAGGTCATCAATTTTAATTCTAACATGGTTCTAACATTTGTGGTGGAATAGCATTCGAATGATTTACGTTTTTTTACCCTTCATCTCAAATAAATACTAAAAAACAGTACGACAACTTTTGATGTTCATATGCTAAATAAAAATATTCCAAAATAATAACGATGTATTTGCCATAAACAACTATGCTATACATTTTTATATCCCCACTTGGAATTTCAAAAAACGGAAAATGCAATCTGAAATGTAAGAATAAGGTTACGAAAGATAAGTTGCTTCCATAGGTACGATTAGGTTAAGGCGGAAGCTGGTCTCTAGACTGGCCCACCTAGACCAAATTATTGCTTCGTTGTGATATCACAATACCACAGAAGAAGAAATAAGAAAAAAAAGTAAATAAATTAAACTTTTGTGTAGGATGTTCAAAGCGGCAGAAATCTCAGTCAAATCAAGTTACTAAGCGATCTCCTCAACGAACTTTCCTATAAACACAAACTACAACTTTTGCCGTTACTTGAATTGTTTTTTTAAGTTTTTTTAATTAGAAACAAGAAAAGAAAGGCTAGAGTGTAGGACCTTGACCTAGCCGGGGTTCGAACCAAGACTAGACTATCGAAGCCGTCAGTTGGTTTTATTAGTTGGTCAGCGATGAATAATTTTTTATTATGAATTAATTAATTCAATCCACCTGTGAGTTGCACAGTGAGGTACAATTGATGCTGTCATAAAAATATTTAAAACTTTAAAAAAAATTATATGGAATTAGAGAATTGATAGACCTAATCCACTTTACCATTTTAAAAAAGTCATTCGTTTTTTAAAATCCTACTTGTGGAAAACACAATAGAGAAATCTTTCAGTTTAGCTTGAAATGGTTTTCTACCTATCACTCACCAACTATAATGGTGATCATTAAAAAAATAATTTTTATTGCTATTATCTGGCCATGCCATTTGCCGATAGTGATAAAAAATTATGAGTTTACAGTTGAAATAAGACTGCTGCATGCTAAATTTCAGGCTATTTTAATTCTACACAGGGTCCGCCATCTAACGTTTTTTTTTCAACTAGTGCTTATTTCGTGAATGGTAACACTTAGCTCATGTCTGATTTGACAGATAATTAGTTTTATCCTTCCGCCGATATAAATACAACGCTGGGAAATATTGCGACATTACTTTGAAAATCATGGTAATGTTGCAGAATGTGTGCGAAAATTGCGTATGGATTTTGGAAGAAGATAAGCACCGTCAGATCCGTATGTTCGTTATCTTGTGAAAAAAGTGAAAGAAACTGGCATCCTCATCGATAAACCAAAGCGTGAAAAGCCAAAAACAGTGCGTACACCCGAGAATATTGCTGCTGTGGCAGAAAGTGTGCGTGAAGCGCCATCAACATCAATTCAACGTAGTTTTCAACAATTGAACATTTCGGAGACATCATTGAGACGAATTTTGCATAAAGACCTTGGTATGACGCCATACAAAGTCCAAATGGTTCAGGAGTTGAAGCCAACTGACCACCCAATGCGTTTTTTTTTTTAAAAAACCTTATTTGGCGGACCCTTTATTTGTTTGTGGCAATAATGTGAAATTATTTATGAGAAAGATGAACACATTTGCCTATCTAAAGTGTGCAGCAGAGCTTCTCAAAACATTTTTAACACTTTATCTTCTTTGTCCACTTTATTTACTTATCTCCAATGTACATTTTTATAAAATAGTGTGACAAAAGTTGAGGTGTCGATATTAACCCACTTTTCAGGCTCTTACTCCTTATCTAAGCTTAATTCAAAAGTCATGATACCTTTTTCAATAGCTTGAAGCCTTTCTTCTGTTTCGAATATCTTTAAAAAAGTGGGTTACTTTTGGTTCACTTTAAAGAGATGGTTCACCCTTATAACCAATAAAATTACAGTTTTTTAAGTTTTTCTTTCAAAAATATTACATTTCCGACCTCTAATGCCACTGGTGACTCTTTCTAATGCTGCTGATTTTTTTTAAAAAAATTTTATACAGTCAATTCATAATGACCATTTTTATACAGTGTTAGTTATGAAAAATCTTGGTGCAGTTTTGCTCATAAAGAATGCAATTTGCAAAAAAAAATAAAATATATTGATATTTAAGAGTGCCGCTTGAGACCATAACGTTGAAAATCTGATTTATATGGGAAAAAGTACTCTTTTTTCGAAAAAATCCCAATAAATTTTTTCAAGTTCTTATTAAAAAAAACTTGTAGTCGCCTCGTTTTTGAAATAATTTTTTCTTTTAAATGAGTTATCAAACATTAAAATTAGACAAAAAATACTAGAGTTGTGATATTTCACTTTTCGAAAAAATTAAATTTTTTCCCTTGTTTTAAAAAATCGCAAAAATCCAATTTTGAAAAAATTTTATTGAAATGTCGAAATATTTTCTTAAGCTATAATTAAAACAGACACAAAAACGTGTGTGATTACGTTAAATAATCTGGTCGTTATGATTTTTTATGGTATTTTTACAAAAAAAATATCCAAAAATTTAAATATTCAAGTTGTGAAAAAATCACACAGAGAAATGAATTAGGGATAGTTTTGAGCTATTTTGTGCAAAAAAATTAAAAAAACCAAAATTTAGACACCACAGTTATTGCTCTTAAAACTTGACTTTTTTCCAAAAATTATCAAAAACAATACTATATTTCTCATTTAAAATGACATTAATAACTTAAAAAAATATAAATGATTCTAGTTAGGAAAAATTTTGGAATTCCAGGAATGCCAACATATCACACCCTGGTTAAAGGGTTAAAAAATATAAAAATACCCCCCAAAAAAATTACCAGTGCAAACTTGTGAAGTCTCTGTATATTGCGTTAAGCTTTCACTATCTGCCGTTTATTTATTTGGACTTTTTTATTTTTGGTGATTTAAAAAAAAAATTTAAATCAAAATTTTTTGTGTTGCATTTTTTCATCAAGCGTCTACGTTTAAACCAATAATAAAAGCACAAATTTGTCTTCTTTTGATAAAGTTAATGTTAACTGATGTCTTAATAAATAAATTTTTAGACAGTGCCGAGCCATTTTAGTTCGACATTTAGTTCGAAAAAAAGTCAAGCTTCAATAGCTATAACGTTGGTATACGAGTTTTGGTTTTGTTAATATTTTTGCACAAAATAGCTCAATCTATCCTTAATCCATTTCTAGGTAGTTTTTTCAAAACTTGAATTTTAAAATTTTTGAGGTTTTTTTTCGTAAAAATACCCAAACTCGAAATTTCCAAAAAGGTACACTTCTAGCAAAAAATTTCATAACGACCAGGTTATTTAACTTAATCGCACAATTTTTTTGATCTGTTTTAAATATAGTTTAAGAAAATATTTTCACAACATTTCAATGAAATTTTCTCAAATTTGGATTTTTGCAATTTTTTTAATACAACAAGGAAAAAAACTAGCTTTTTTCGAAAAGTAAAAATTCACAACTCTGGTAGTTTTAGTCTAATTTTCATATTTGATAGCACTTTTTGAAGAAAAATTATATCAAAAAGAAACAGAAGCGTACCAGTTTTTTTGAAATTTGGACTTAAAAAACAGTTATTGGGACTTTTTTGTTTAAAAGAGCTCTTTTTTCCCCATATAAATCAGATTTTCAATTAAAAGTTCACACAAGCGGCACGTTTAAATAGCAATATTTGTTTCTGAAAATTTCACAGTTTACTTCTGTTTTGTAAAGGAATAATACCCCGGTCCGTTATTAAAGATCAGAAAAAAAATTTCGCTCCATACAAATAAAGGTCACTCTAGTGAACATTTTAGCACAAATTTGTTGTAGGCATTCAAATGACGAAGCTTTGAAAATGCTTTATCATTCTTGCATGTACTTAGTATTAAATGGGACTTAATCACAGATTTTTTATGATAAATTTAATCCAACAAACAGCTACTTAATAATTAGGTGTATCTTAATGTATCCGGATGACAATTATGAAGGCAATAGATATTAAAATCATATTATTGGCAATATTGTTTACTGTGCCATAGAGTGCCATAGAGCTGAGCATAAAAAATGCCGCATGCATTTACATAATGCTGCTGCTGTAATTCGCTGCAACTTGGCTTGATTTGCATGGAAAACACTTGGCAAAAAGCAGTTGCTAAGTAAGTCAAGAATCTCGCAGCAACGGTTTCAACTAGACACTAATTTGTGTTAATGAAGCGATTGGCAGCAAAAAGTTAGCTATTTGGTTACTGAACTCAAATCAATTGGATAACAATTAGAAAAAACGCTGCAGTGAAAATGGAACAAATTTTCTGCTTTGCACAGTTATGAGGTACTTAAGAGTTATTTAATAATTGCTCAACTAAATATAATTATTTGTTATTTCAAAAGTAACATTTGAGTGGAGAAAATGAAAGGCAAAACGAAGACATAAGAAAAATAGACAAAACAAATGAGAGCTCAGTGCAACCCAAACAGTATATCAGCGAGAAAAACTAGTCAGGCAGATAGCTGAGTGCACCACAAATTGAACTGATTGAATGAAACGGAAACAATAGCATTGCACCCTTCTACAAAAAACCAGTCTTCCGCTTAATTAAACACTGTAATTATAACTATCATCTGGCTGCTGCAGGGATTACCTAGCTGTATGGGCTTTGCTTACCTTTCTGAACGCTTTATTGTTTCGAAGCAAATGCATTTCGGCACTGCTGTTGCGCAGTAGACGCATATGTTGCTTGCGTTGCTGCTGCTGCTCATTGGTGTGATGATGCCGATGATGCAACACATCGGAACTTTCGTTATCGATGTGATCGATTTGTGTAACATGCAGCCTGTAGTTGCTGCAACAGGCATCGACATCGCCTTCATTACTGCCTACGGAAACATCCACAATGCTTCCACCGATTCCCACGTTGCTGCCGCAATCATCATCGTAGTATGAACAGTTGTCATCATCGCAGCTAGAGAGGCTGCAACAGCAGGGATTTTCGCCTGCATCGGCATCATTGTAGAAATAGTTGCTGTTCCAAAATATGCCACCAAAATCACAACCTATGTTGGTGTTTTTTGAGGCGGAAGCCAGGCAGCTTACTTCACTGTTGGCGCCAGCAGAAGAAATGGCTGAACGACTGTCAAGATTGCCCTCATCGCCGGCTGAAATCATTGACTGATTGAAGAAGATGCCTGCAACATTGCAGGGTTCGGTAAGATGACAGCAACAATCTTTCTCCGAATCACAGAGCGATTGTGTGTCTGTTGCGCTGGAGCCTCCGCAGCCGGAATTGAAGCCAGCGCAACACGAACTAGAAGATGTTGTTGAGGCGGCTGATGAGGCTGATGATGAACAGGAAGATGATGTCGTTGCACTTGTTCCCGACTGCGATGAGCTATCAGATGAATGTGAGGTAAACGATGTTGTGGACACTGCGGAAGCACGTTTGTTGTGGCTGGCGGGCGGCGCGTCATTCGAACAGCGCACAAAAATTTTTACGCAGTTGTCTGCAGTAGTGCAGCAGCTGTCGTTAGCTGTCAATATCGCTTTAGTTGCTGAAGAATCGTCGTTACGATCGCTTCTTCTGACATCGCCAGTAACTTCCACCCAAGAGTCATCGATTCCTATGGTTTGCTTACATATATTGTTAACCTTACGGTGCTCGTTGTTCTTCAGGTCGTTGTCAATGTTGCACTGTTTCGATTTTGAAGTACTCTTGACAGCACCTTTCAAGATGCTGTTGTTAATGGCTGCCGTTAATAGCTCATCGGTCGTGGCTTTTGTCAAATTCTTTTTGGCAAAATTCTGTACATCATTCAGGTCTGCCTGCTTGCCAACCATTATTTTTATTTGACTGTTGTGCTTAGCTGGCTTTTTTTCGGTTACTTCTTTTGTGGGTGACGACTCCAGTTTCTGCACCATAGTGTAAGTGTCAGAAGTTGCACTTTTTGCGTATTCTTTTAGCAGAATCTCCTCGCAATCGGAACATTGCTCGGAGATGTTTTTGAAATTGTTCTCCTTTAGCTGATGTTGGTCTTCGGAGGAGATACCAGAGTCGGAGTTGCTACCCACTGAGAGACGCTTTAGTTGCTTCGTGCACTCCGAGTCTTCAGCGGTGACGTTGTGCTGCGCTGACATGGGGCAATTGACAAAGTTGCAATTTTTATAGCCACAAGATTGCCGGTTACTCTGATTTTCTGGAATAAATAGTTTTTCAGTGTAGTTTTTTGGGGGCTCATTTGTCAGTTGATTGATAATCAACAATGGCTGGCGCTTTTTACGTATGTGTATGCGTTCCACCTTCGCCTTGTGATGGCTAGAGGACTGCTGCCGCGTGTGGTGCCTCGGTAGGAGATGATCCAAACTGCTATTGGCGAAAGATTCGCAAGATTCCTGTGGGGAAGCAATGGTTTTCAACGGAATTTTTTCCACGGAAGACTTTGTTTTCTGATTATGGTCCGGATGAAAACGCTGTCGATCTTTGTTCTGTATTGGCTCGCTGGCCTCATTAAGGCGCGTTGCAGAATTTGATGAGCCCCGATTGGCGGCATCGGCAACAATGGGTTTCGGTATTCGTGAAATATGCTTGCTCGTGGTGACCTCAGGAGATTGCGTTGGTGGAGGACGATTTCCCAGACCATGGCGTTCCGTATAAGACATTTGAGGCGATTTTGGGACGCATTTGCAGTCGTTGCATCCCTTTTCCGTTGAGTTTATGTGTATGATGCGGTCATGGCCGATTAAGTTGGATTTTGGAGGCGTTAAACCACGTTTTCTGGCATTCGGCACTTTCATGGACGGCACTAAAATGGGCGCTAGTCGCTTGGGCTGCGGAGGTGTTGTTCGACGACGCATTTCGTAAGCTTCTTTTTCCTGCTTTTGCTTTTGAAGCTCAAACATTTGATTAATTTGTGCTACAACATTTATAGGAGAGGAGTGCCTTGCAGATGGAGCGTTATTTGCGGTTTTTTCCTTTGGCGAATCCTGTTTTCGATGTATGCATTCGGTTTTCTCGATGCGTGCTATGCGATCGGCACGAGATTTGATACCGGCACGTGCGATGTCGCGCCGTATATCGCAAGTGGAGACTTTTGAACGATAGTCCCAGCTATTTGAGCGTTCGAAATCGGGCGATAGCGTTGAGTCCGTGCACTGATCCGAATCAGAGCAGTTAGAACTGGTGGCCGAGTGACAATACGGAGAGTCAGTTTCTGCTGGAGATTTTCGGTTGGATACAAATTTCGTTGGCGAATTGAGCGCTCGTTTGTTTTGTAAAAACTGCCAGGATTCGATGGTGGGCGGTGGGAGTGGTTGGAAATTTGTGGAAAGCTTTCGTATGGCAGGCGAAAGATTTGACAAATTGTGTTGTTGAGCTTGTGTCGAGTTTGTCAGAGGCAGTTTTTTGTAGGCAGCAAACTTAAAGCTTGATGGACTCGCAGGACTTTGAGGACTTGACTTCGGTGGTGGATTTTGAGGACGTGGTATAGGCGGTGTCGGATGTAACGGTGACTGTTCGGTCTTCGTCATAATGGCATGTTTACACTGATGCACATAGTTGATCTTAAGCAGTTCCATTTTCGGGATATCCGTGCTGGAAAGGCGCGAGTCAAGTGTGCCATCTATGCTCGATAGCGTCTCGTTCGACGGTTTGCGCTGAACTTTTCCTATAGGCATGCTGAAAATTTCAGAAACTTTGAACTTTTTGAATAATTGCACCAATAAGCTGTTTATATAGCTGATTGCACCAAAATATTTCACAATAGACAAGCTTATCTAAGCAAAGCGTGAGACATATTGTTATGGAAGCTAGTTTAAGGCATTTTTAAAATATATAACTCGAAATTTTTTGAATATATGATTTACTTCTGGGTCGCAAACTTTTTGTTTGTTAGCACTTTGACTTAAATTTTCGATAATTTTCTTTCACTATTGTTTAGAGCCTCTATTAACTGGGCTAAATTCAACTGTTACACTCTTTGAACTGCTGTTAGTCGTAATTTATTCTTTACAATATTTATATGAGTCGAGTAAAACTATGTAAAAAATAAAACTCGAGGGATTCAATCGTTTTTATAACACAAACAAATAAACCCGGTTTCGCTAGATTCAACTTGATATAATTTTTATTTTATTTCGTTTCGACCGCTCAACGTTGTTGTTAGACGTACGGTTTGGAGTTAACTGAGCTCGCTGGCTTCGAACAACTTGTGGTAATTCGTGGTTAGGCAAGTCCACGGATGATCAACTCAACGTGTTCGCTTACAACGTGTTCGTCGGCTCAAAGCATAGCTTGGCTTGACTTGTCTGAGCTTGTCTTGGGTTTATGGCTAGATCTTCTGCGGACTGGTCAAGCGTAGTTATCTTGACTGTTTTGGTTGTTTGAGCTGCACTTCCTGTCTGTGTGTGAGTGTGGCGTTTTTTTCTTGAGGCCTGGTTTTTTTTTTTCGTTTCTGCTTAGTGTCTTACCCACAGCTGTATGATTCTTGAATTGTTTTTGTTTTTTACAGTGCTGCTTTCTTCTTTAAATTGGTTTTTTTTCAATCTGCTTTAGCAGACTTATTTATAGAGTGATTATTCTCAGCTGTTGTTGTTTTATATTGAAATAATTTATCTGCGCAGCTATCGCTTAAATTGCCTGCCTTTCATAAGCCTTTATTGGAATTCCACATTGATGTTTCGATGCAAAAGAAGATACCAATTTGTTGGAATTATGCTGGATTTTATGGTTTCTTTAACTGATGCACGTTGTGATGTCTTTTATGGAAGACATTTCAGAATATTTTAATGCATATGTCGTTAGATATACATAAAAGGTCACGCATTTCTTCTTTTTATCTAAGCCAAACAACATTCTTGCTGCATCTGAGCGCTTTGAAGAGTGAAAGCTTTTAAAACTGTTTTATTGTCTAACTGTAGTGCATTCTAAAATATGTTTTTCATATTGATTACATTTTTTTAATTCTGTTTTGAATAATTTTCTTTTCATTTTCCAGAATAAAAATAATAATCTGACATCTATGCTGAGTCTTAAGTCGGCTAACGACATGTATTGTAAAGGTGATTATGCTATACAATATCTACAAAACAAGATCAGCATAAATCAGAGCTTGCTTGGGACTGGGTGTGGATCGGCTCTTAGGGGATATTTCGTTAGTTTCTACTATTTTTCAAATACTTCTATTAGATTTTTAAGAAATTGAGAAACATATTTATTTGTTTACGCATACATATTAAATAGTTAATATATTAAGTTAATGACATATATTTTTGTTTTTTTTTTTGGCATTATTCTGTTCAAAATGGCGGCCGTACATAAGTTTAATTTTTGCTTGCGTTTCGGAAACTGCGAAAAATGAAAAAAATTGAGCCGAAACAGAAATTTTGCTCAAAAAATAACAAAGTGGAAGACTTTTGAAAATTTTTACCATTTTTCCCGACTTAACTTACATTGTTTATAACCAGGGCTCGGATTTTGATGACCTAAAAAACGGCACAAAATAACCAATATCAAAAATGACATTAAAAGTGCAGAAAATGACCTAAAAACTGACAAAAATTACCTAAAAAACTCAAACAATTGCATAAAAAATAAACAAAAATTTCAGCCTTAAAAATAAAACCTTACTAAATTAAAATTTATTTTTTACTAGCATATCCTGAGTTTTTATCTAACACTGGTTTCATTTCTCTACATTTTCGTCAGTTTCACCACGCGCAGAGCTTTTTTTTTCATCGAAGTCTATAAACAAAGGTACTCCAGGTAATATTTTTGATTGAAGGGTTTTCAGTGTTAAAGGAATATGTTCAAAAATTTGCATTTTGACATTTTTTGGTACGAAAAAGAACAAAAAAAAATTATTTAGAATTTACACTAAAATGTTAGGTCATTTTAGTGTACAATCGAAAAATGATCTAAAAATTAAAAACGTCCAAAAATGACAATAAAATAACTTAGAAATCCTTAAAAATGACCAAAAATGTCCTAAATCTAGTAAAAATGATATGAAAACTTTTTATATTTGGAATTTAGGAAACATAAATGGACATTTTAAATACGCAGGAAATTTCTTAGAAGCAGCAGAAAAAAGATGAGATGTTATCGAAATCCTAGCCCTGTTTTTAACTTTGTTAAATAACAATAGTTTTACATTATTTAGTTTGTAAAGGTCACTTTTCATTTATGTTATTTTTTTTAAAAAAGGTTAGTTTTTAGCGATCTTTTGAAATAAATAAAAATTTAATATATTTTTATCTAATTTCAGCTCAAGCGCACAGTGGGATAGATCGCGAATCTTGGAAAACAAAAGTCGATGTACTCTATACCGATTTCGTAAAAGCGTTTGATAGTTTTTTTCATTTGATTTTATTACTAAAACTTGAAAAGTAAGGGTTTCATTCCGTATTTTTGAGATGGATTTTTTCTTATTTATCAAATCGACAATTAATTGTTAAAGAAGATAACCATTATTCAAAGCCTATTGTTGTTAATTCTGACGAACCACAAGGTACTCACTTAGGCCCTTTGCTTTTTAATTTGTTTATTAATGATATTCCACACGTTTTTCAGTTCAGCAAATGCCTGTTATATGCATACGTCTTGAAATTTTTTATCAAAGTTGAGCATATTTTAGATTGCTTCAATTTGCAGGAAGACATAAGATCATTTCTCATATGGTGTATTAAAAATGGAACGAGTTTAAATTACTCTAAATGTAAAGTTTTGAGTTACTCCCACAAGAACTCTCCGACTTTATATAATTATACGGTGCGACAGTCCAAAATACTTGGGAAGTGTTACCATTTTTCTTGTAAGTCTTGTTGAGTATAACAAGACTGCATACCAGAAATTCGCCAAAAACCCCTAAAATTTGGACTTACCGTTAAAAAACCGGTTTTTGTACCTTTGCGCACTTATAAACTTGTAACTTAGCCAATGTTGCACCGATTTTCAGTTTCTTACCGGAACTTAGGCCTTTCCAATGATATACATATTGTTTATAAAAACTTGATAAATCTATGTGCATTTGTCTGGAAAACTCAATTTTTTCAAATTTTTTAATATTTTTCAACTTTCACGATTTTTGTGCACACTATTTTATATTTACTATACTATCTGTTAATGTACTAAGAAAACACGTTTATTAACAATTACGACGCAATTTAGTTTTTAAAAATCGGATAGTAATTGCCTGAGTTATTGATGAAAACAAAATTTTTGCAAAAATGCCTGCACAACGTTGAGCGTGTTCTTTTGCACATTTTTTATAGGAGCACAGATAACTTAATATGTTATCTTTAAAACTATACCGATGACTGATATCTATTGAAAAGTCACAAATTTATTTCGTGCAAATTTATTAGGTTTTTCGCACATTTAATATTAGTTGCACACTATTTTTTATTAAATAGTAAATTTTTTTATATGAAATGGTTATTAAAGTGATAAAGCTATGTGAAACAAAACGTCAGATTAAAAAACCAAAATTACATATTCCTGACATAAGTTAAGCTTTCATTACATATTGTAGTTGCAAATCTACCTTGTTCTCATTTTTTTTAAATGCACAATTTGTAAAAGCTTTACTTATGAGATGCATTTTGTTTTTGTGGACTTTTTCTATCGCGAATCATCAAACAGCAGGTTGCGCTGATGAACTTTTTACCTACCTACCTAAGTTTAGCTTTAAAACAATCCGAAAATTTAAAAAATGAGAAGAAGTGGAAGAAGTAAAAATTACAACAAAATACAATCAGAACTTTTCTTATGTAAAAAATGGTTTGGTTTTTTTATTTGATGTTTTGTTTTTCACGTCTTTATAACTTTGAAATATTTTATACAAAAACTTAGGCCCGTTCAGCGATTAGCAAGGAGAACATTTTCCTCAAGAAATGGCAACGATAGAAAAACATTTTGAAGGAAAAAATAAAATTAAAATGATTTCGGAGTATTGCTGGTCATTACAACGCGAAACTAATGGTGCCGACTTAAAAAGAAAACGGTCAAGCAAACATTTTTGAGTTGTCATGCTGAAAATGGATTTTTCAAAAAAATCGATTTTCATGAAAAATGAATATCTTTGTCAATTATTGACCGTTTTTTAAAAACTTGCGTTTAAATTGTTAAAAAATATTATTTATGAATTTATACAGATCTAGTGTATCCGTTATATAATTTAGTAAATAGAAAAATCGTCAAAGTTGAAAAAGCCCAAAAAAAATTGAAAAAAGTTGTATTTGCAGAGCTTTTTCAAATAACCGGTTAAATTTGTAAAGCCTGTTGACACTCAGGTAAGTTATAGGCTAATAAGTGGGCAAAGGTAGGCAAAATCGGTTTTTTTTACCGGAAGTCCAGATTTTGGGGGTGTTCGGCACAAATTCTAAGTACAGAATTTCTTTAACTCGATAAGACCTTCCAGAAAAATAGCATTATCTCCCAGGTATTTCAACTTCGTTCCATTTTGTCGCACTGTGTTAATCTTATGAAAACAGCCTTTTTCTAAGAGATAATATTATAAAAGATTTAGGTATAATATTTGACACCAAGATTACTTTTAGCTACCACAGAGAGTTCATGATATCTAAAGCCTGTTCTCAACTTGGTTTTTTGAAACGAAATTCAAAGAATTTTTAGATCCATTCACGGCAAAAACAATTTATGTCAATTTAGTAAGATCTCAACCTAAATATTTGAGTATTGTGTGGGACACGTGTTATGACTGTGAGATCAGTGGAATTGAACGCATTCAAAAAAGGTTCACTACATTCGCTCTACGCCGTAGATTTTCTTTTGAGAATATGTCATCTGATGATGCGCGCTGCAAATTGTTAATATAATAAAATAAACTGGCCATTTCAGCCCTTGGAAGGACTTTGACCTAGCTTCTATTGATCAATTGTGTTGTGCGTGTTATTAAATGTTTGATCACAAATGACCGAGAACTGGACCTACGTGTTTTATGCCGACTCCGAACGGCTTATGTTCTCAAGAAGCTTTACATGGCAATTTTTACTCTCCGAGGTTTGCCATTGCCTGCAGAGAGGTGACGACCGAACAGAAAAATTAATTCAATTGAAAAAACTTTCTGTCTGAGCTGGAATTGAACCCGAGCTACCGCGGTTCTTAAGCTTAGGGGCCACGCACTATACCCACTAGGCTACGGTCGCCACCAAATTGTTAGGCTTACAAAAATTGTCGCAAAGAAGGCAAGCACAGAGCGTTTTATTTATCAAACATATTTTAGATAGCAGCATAAATTGTCCGGAATTACTTGAGTTAATTCCACTCTATGATTGTTTCCGTGTAAAAACTAAAAACAAACCAAGCATGGGGAAAACTATAGAAAAAAAGATAAGCCAAAAAGTTTGAGACGGAGCCTCCTTTCAAAAATAAGTCTTAAATTTTAGGCTAATTTCACATTGGACAATTCAGAACTCTGAAGCAATTTTCTGCCCTTGTTAAAGACGTCTAACAGCTCAGCCTTTTAACCTTTTCAATGGCTAGGCTAAGCCAAGAACAAAATAATTTTTTTGAGGTAATATTCCTCTCATTTAGGTCCTAAAAAGATGAAAATAACATAAATTTGATTTTTACCTTTTTGATTGATTCAATTTTGATTTACAAAGAAAAAAATGTTTCACCACTGTTTTTTTTAAATCCTTGAAGGTTTTCAACCCTTTAGATCTTTGTTTTTTAAACCCTCCTAATATTGTTATTATTAAAGCCATAAAAAGATAAAAAAACATAAATTTGATCTAAGTCCGGTTACTTTTTTTTATAACATAACTAAAAAAATTTTTTGCTTTCGTCGGCACAAAATCGAAAATCCAATTGACTTTAATGTCAAAAATCCTTCTAAATTTATTTTGATCATTTTGGTTTATCTTTTTTTCATTGAACCAAACGATTTGATTTAAAAAAAAGCGTTGCAAAATTAAAATAATAATTAATTTCTGACGTGTCCAATATATTGGGCAAATCCACTGAATGGGTTAAATACATAGGTTTGCATTGCAGTTGCACAACTTTTCAGTTGCACCCAATAAAATATTTGTATGTTTTCCGAAAAAAAATTTTAGGGGAGTTTTAGGGGGATTTGAAATCCAATCCAGGGGTAAATGGTGAAAGGCACCTGCCAACACTGAGTGCAGCCAATATCAAATGAAAAAAAAATGTTGCATTTTTTCCGTTCTTTTTTCAGCTGAAAAGAAGTCAACATTCTGTAAATTCAGGTCAGAATCTAAAAAATTCTACATTCTGTGAGGTCAGAATTTTTTTCAGAAAATAATGTTTTTATATTATAATAATGTTAGGAATCTCTATTATTATTGGTGAATTTATCTTTTGTAATTATGATATAGTCTGTAAGATCTTGTATCAGTAGACTGAATTAAATATATAAAATTTTTTTTCTTTTTTTGTAAATAAAAAAGAAAGTAAGGGGTGAGAGAAAGAGAGAAGAGATGTGTGGTTTTCATCCAAATTTTTTTTTTAATTTCGTTCTAAGTAACAAAGCTTATGCGTAAAAAATCAAGTCAGCTAAGTATTTTTTTTTTAAATTTATGAAGGATTCGGTAATTTGATAAGGGGACTTTGTATGTGAGATCTTTATTGGAAACTTATCACTCAGATGATAAATTTTTGACAGTAGGAAAGACCATTTTTGACATTAGTGGGTGCGTATGATTGTCAAAAATGCATGCAGCCTCAGGGGCAGTATAAACTTTGACAACCGGCAAGAGAATTTTTGACTAAAGCAAAAGGGTCGTGTGTTACTCTTCAACAACTGTTAGTATCAGTGCTCTTCAGTACTTTTTTTTTGAAAAAGCGGTTTTGCTATATGTTTCCGGTTACAAAAAAACAAAAGAAAACTAATTGTGTTTTGCTTTTAATGTAGAGAAAATATCAATTTTTAAAAGCTGAAAATGGAAAATGGAATGGAGTCACTCCAGTCGTCTTTATCTTTAAGAAACATGATGATATTGATATTCCATTAAATTTATTTTAGTGCCAATAATAATTACATAAAATCATTTTAACCTTCATCTGCGCCCTGTGTCAAAAACGACTTTTTTTAAAAACCATTAATGGAACAACCTACAACATTTTTGACTTTATTTTATTCGTTATTTTAGACATAAAAACGCATTTACGTTAAAAAAATGTATTTTTATGGATTTGATTTTAAAAGTTACGTTGGTTACCCTCTTGCGTCGTTTTTGACACATATGGCAATCCCACATGTTTTTGGCTTTTTGGTGGGAAAACTGACATCTACATCGCGTTTTAGTGCAATAAAAACAAAATAGTGAAAACCTGACAGTGAAAGAGCTTGTTTTCAATTAAAAATAAATCAGTAAAAAAAAATTGTCCAAGCCAAAAAAATGTTCAATAAAAATAAAAGCTACTTTTGCCTACAAAACTTTTGAAAGTTTTCACAAAATGCACTGAAACCCCATTAACACACAAGGTTCGTCAACGTAAGTGTTTTTGAGAAGCAAATGAAGGTTAAGGATTTTGAAAAATTGGGTCAGTTTCAGGAGCTAAAGGGTTAAAATAAAATGTTTATTCGCAATTTGAAAGTTCATTACTTCTGACATACGTTTCTGCTTTTCTGCTGTTACCTTGCAAAACTAATGCATTGAATATAAATTCTGGAATTTTTATGTTTGGTGGCTGAAGAGTTAAAAGTGTATTTAAATGTTAACCTTCAATATAAAAAAATTTGAATAAAGAATTAGTAACGAAATAGGTTATTTTATTACAAAATGTACCCCTCAATTGCCTAAAATATACTTTTTTAATATTTATAAATATGTACTACAATCGATTGAGCTCAACATTTTTGGACAAAATTTCAACAGATAGAAATTTTTTCAACACAGCATTTTCTTTCCTACCACGAGTGAAAAGTTTGAAAAGTTTGAAAAAGCAATGTTAACAGTCATTAAATTAATTTTTGTGGAATTTAATAAATTTAGTTTTTTTTTGGTGTGGTTTTAATTCTATTTACCTAAATTTAAAAGTAAGGGTTGAAATTATAAAGTATAGCTTATGTGCAAAGTTTCAAGTCATTACATTTATTTTTGTCGGAATTAAAGAAATTTTCCCGTTTTGATAAAGTAACTTTGTATGAAAGAAAGGTGTGGTTTTCGTCAAATTTCTCTCATCTTCAAACTTCACCGTCATTTTTGTAAAAATAAGCTTATATAGAGTGACAAATTTAATACACATACCTCTTACGCAGTAGGCGTTGTATAAAAAAAAAAAATAAGCTACCGCGGTTCTTTAGCTTAGGGGCCACGTACTCTACCCACTAGGCTACGGTCGCCGTACTAGGCGTAGTATAATGTATACTAAATTTGAGTGGACTTGGTTTGTCCGATCCGGCCATTTTTTGCTGCTTTGTTAAATGTTGAATAGTAAAATATGGGCATTTCCACAGAAAAGTCTATCGTGACCAAAAAATTGAAACTTGTGATATTATGTAAGAGAAGCATTTTAATTTTATTTACTCAGCAATTTATACCTAAATAAATTTACCATGATGTACAAATCGTCTGCACTGTTTTTCAAATGTAGTTTTTCTTTATCGTAATTTTTACTAATGTTTCGTAAACTTTTTTGTTTTAGTAAAAATAGAAGGCATTGGCTAAAGATAATGAAAAAATGGTTGAGGCAAGGAAGAAACAATACATGAAATTTGTTTTTTAATTACTAAATTACATAATTACTTAATAACCCAATTGAACTACAATGATAATTTAAGTAACGTAATGTCAGATCAAAAAGCCTAAGAAAATAAAAAAAGGGAAGATTTTTTTAAATTTAATCACTTGGAAAATAAACTTATGGTAAATTTAAACCCTTCTAAAAAACTTGTATACAAAAAATCTTGCAAAATTCAGAGAGTTTTGCTAATATCGTAATCGAAGTAAAAAATCCCTGCCGTCTTTTACAACGTAAAGCCAGATTTTATTTTTGTTTATATCTTTAAATCCTTAGGGTCAATTGTTGTCATTGTATTTACTTAATATAGTGCTGCTTAATTACTACGCAAATATAAAAACCGTTTTAAAAATTAGATATTTTTATTATTTTTTTTTATTATTTATTCGTACAAATATTTCGTAATGCCAGTTTGGAAATGCCCATATATAAGACAGTCAATATTGTCTTTCCATAAAAACAATAGGCAACATAACGTTTTTATCCACTGTAAGTTCGTAGGCGGCGCTTTATTCTAAACGCAGATTTTCGTAGGCCGAGATGTATGGGATAGGATATCATGGCATCAAATGGTTCTTAGCAGAGAAGTGGGGACTTATAGAAATGTGTGCGAAAAAAATTTGAGTGAATTTGGCTGTTTTGATTTATTGAACTGTGTCCACCTAGATTTGCGGTATAACTGAATTCCTGAATAAAGGAATAAGACCTGAAACTGCCAAGAATGTAGGATCAGTGATTTTAAAGAAGTCGTCAATGCAAGGTCCAAAATTATTTAAAAAAAACCGCTTTAACAGATTTTGTCAGCACTCTAGCGAGCTTAAGCCTGCTATTGTTTTCGCCTTGTAAGGCTTCCGAATCAATTTTGATGTATTCTTAAATCATATGACTAGAAAAAAATTACCAAATGGGTCTTTTCAGCACTTGAAAAGTCTTTAACCTATCTTTTTTACTGTGTTGTGTTATTTTTTACAAATTTTTTATTAAACTTATTTATCATTTGTGACGACTCTTCAAAATTTAAAGTCAATTTTTCTTAAAAAAATAATTCGTTTGAGGAGTATTGCACGAGGTGAGAATAACCAACTTGTTTCTGATTTTGATTTAATTGATTTGAAAAAAATCCGTTCTACGTTTGCTTGTAGAAAGAATGGCAGAAACAAATTTTTTAAAGGAAGTAAAAAGTAGTATCGCCTTCACATATTCAAAAGTTTTTTATTTAACTGTCACAGGAAATAGTTTATTTTGAGTATTTATACAATGAAACGTATTATTAACAAAAACTGGATAAAAACTATAATATATGTAAGATATATATAAGATGAGATAAGATAAAATAAGATAAGCTAAGATAAGCTAAGATAAGCTAAGCTAAGCTTAGCTAAGATAAGATACGATAAGGTAAGATAATATAAGATAATATTAGATAATATAAGATAAGATAAGATAAGATAAGATAAGATAAGATAAGATAAGATAAGATAAGATAAGATAAGATAAGATAAGATAAGATAAGATAAGATAAGATAAGATAAGATAAGATAAGATAAGATAAGATAAGATAAGATAAGATAAGATAAGATAAGATAAGATAAGATAAGATAAGATAAGATAAGATAAGATAAGATAAGATAAGATAAGATAAGATAAGATAAGATAAGATAAGATAAGATAAGATAAGATAAGATAAGATAAGATAAGATAAGATAAGATAAGATAAGATAAGATAAGATAAGATAAGATAAGATAAGATAAGATAAGATAAGATAAGATAAGATAAGATAAGATAAGATAAGATAAGATAAGATAAGATAAGATAAGATAAGATAAGATAAGATAAGATAAGATAAGATAAGATAAGATAAGATAAGATAAGATAAGATAAGATAAGATAAGATAAGATAAGATAAGATAAGATAAGATAAGATAAGATAAGATAAGATAAGATAAGATAAGATAAGATAAGATAAGATAAGATAAGATAAGATAAGATAAGATAAGATAAGATAAGATAAGATAAGATAAGATAAGATAAGATAAGATAAGATAAGATAAGATAAGATAAGATAAGATAAGATAAGATAAGATAAGATAAGATAAGATAAGATAAGATAAGATAAGATAAGATAAGATAAGATAAGATAAGATAAGATAAGATAAGATAAGATAAGATAAGATAAGATAAGATAAGATAAGATAAGATAAGATAAGATAAGATAAGATAAGATAAGATAAGATAAGATAAGATAAGATAAGATAAGATAAGATAAGATAAGATAAGATAAGATAAGATAAGATAAGATAAGATAAGATAAGATAAGATAAGATAAGATAAGATAAGATAAGATAAGATAAGATAAGATAAGATAAGATAAGATAAGATAAGATAAGATAAGATAAGATAAGATAAGATAAGATAAGATAAGATAAGATAAGATAAGATAAGATAAGATAAGATAAGATAAGATAAGATAAGATAAGATAAGATAAGATAAGATAAGATAAGATAAGATAAGATAAGATAAAAACTTACGTTATTAAGTAATTTAATCATATTTGAACATACCTGAAAGAAAAGAAAACGGCAAGAATTAATCACATAAATCACAATGAATACAAAATGCATAACAATTTTTTTTTTATTTGATAAATAAACCTAAGCAAAGAACATAAGTTGCACTGTTAATAAATTCTTAATAGTAAACATTTATTGATTGACGCTCCAAAATGTTAAACAATTGCAATGACTAAGACCATATTTTATAAATCATCAACTAAAAACAAACAAACAGTTCAAAAACAAAGGAGGGAAAAAATTGTTAAGACCATATTTTTATTGCTGAAGAATCATTTCAAATAAATGCATCTTATGACTATAAATACATGTTTGAGAATTCTTTTGATATTGACAGCAGCTATAAAGTTTTCTTCTGTTGTAGTTTTTATTGGACGTTATTTATTGAAAAAAAAAAAATAAAAACAAAACAGTTGCGACTGGTTTGAATAAGAACGTTGCGATGTACTCATTTCAAGAGTCTAGATCGTGGTTTCTGTTCAACAAACTAATTTCAGTAACTTTTCATGAATAAATATAAAAATAAACTCATATTGCAATTTGACATTGATAACATTTTAGTCCATTGTACGGCCGTGCTAGAGAACTGTATCTGACAGAATAAGTTATTAAGCAGCAACTACATGACTTAATTCAAGATTTGCTAAAACTACTTCTGATCAATTATACTCAATTTGACATAAGATTCACTATGATTTTCCCACTCGTTGAGATAAAAAACATAAGCGCTCTTTTCTTAAATGTTCATAGCGATCAAATTTTTTAGATCCTTCTTGAATAGTTTTCGCTTTCAGATTGCGTTGCACAAATAAACTTAGTTGAACAATGCTTTCTGTATTTGTGTTTTTCACTCATACAATTTTTTACTTTTTTCTCTTTTCTCTTTTTTGCAATGATATAAAGTTATTCCATCATTCAAATATAATTTTTGCACTCGCTGATAAGGGCCCCAAATGGGACTAGTTTCAAAAAAATTGAATTTCACTGGGGTTTCTGTTAATAGTTTATCTAAAAAAATACCCACTCATACCCAGCAAAATTGTTGTTACAAATATGACATGAATTCTTCAGGACACTGCTTTCAGAAGACATTCTTTTACCATTTCTTAAAGACATTCAAATAGCATTTAATTTCAAATATTTTTTTGATGTATTTTTTCCTTTTCCGTGGAATTTTTCAAACCTCCAACAAAATGCAACCACTTCTAACTTCAAACACCAACATGCCGTGAAAATCGGGAAAAGGGATATTTTACGTGGATTTTTTAAATCCAACAAAATCCAAACACTTCTCATTTCCAACACTAAGATCGCGAGAAAATTGGAAAAAGGATAATTTCAGTGAAATTTTTTAAGCCCCCCTAACCACAAAAACCATTTCATTCCATGGAATGCCTTCTTAAAGTTCTCCTCAAAAACACCTACTAGAATTCTTTCATTTAAGGGCTCAAAGAAATCTTCCATTGGAAAAATTCTGGAAGCACTTCTAGAGAAGACTAAGGAAATCATTCCTCCCAAGGACATGCATATGTTAAAAGAATGCCTTCTGGGTATGAAAGTGGAAGGAATTCAAGACTTTACCTTCTTTTGGAAGCACTTTTTGAGTATTTGCCTCCCTTCTGAGGTGGGATAAATAACGTCCACGGACATAAAAGGTCCTTTTGTCTACTTCCAAACGAACATAGTGTCTATGGAACTATGTCTAAATTGAAATGGACAGTATAGCCGTTTTGCTTGGACTAATGTCCACGAATTCTGAAATAACTCGAATAACTAATCCAATTACAATTTTGTTACACATGTTGTTATCACCATTCCGTACAAGGACAAATCTAATTTCTTATGGTATTTATTTATGATAAAATGTTTAGCTCTTATACGAAATGTTGTTATCACCAACAATGTTTTATTAATTTTTCTGTTTTGTTAATTTATGTCCAAAGTCTCCTTGGAGTCCTTATCCTTGCAAGAAAAATAAATCTCTTCCAAAATATTACTGTAAGTTCAAATAGGATCAGTTCTTTTCAAAACCCCAATATATCTTACGCTAATAATTTTTTATTGACAAGCAAAAACTGTACGAGTACTATCCATTTTAGAATAAAACTGTTTTCTTTAATTCTCTCAGATTGGGCTTTATGTCCGCTTACGGACTTACTGCTTAAGTAGTTTAATGAAAGTGACAAATGTGGTTATCATAACCGGCATCATAACCAGCATTTGTGGTTAAATTCAATCGAATCAGGTTTATTTTACCAAATGCTAGGTTCAAATGCATCCAAATTTTGGAATTTTGCAACAATTACATCACGAGAAACAAAATTAAGACTAAAAAACCCCTTTTTTGCCTCCAGCAGACGCCAGAGGGAGTAAATGAATTAGAGGGCTAAAACAATTAAATGCCCAAATGACCACAGAATTAGATAAATTTTAAACCTTAAAGACAGGTTCATTTCACCTATCTTATCCAGAGGTACCCTTTGTTACAAAGACAGCTGACAGGCTATTTTTTTCGCTATAAGCCACCATGTTTTGTTGGTTATTTTCTACATGTATTTTTGTAAACCAGATCCATCAGGAGAAAGTAAGGTGGATCAGGTTAATACGATGTGGTTGACTCTCCTGACTAAATTCGTCAGGTAAAAGTAACCTGGATCAGGTAAGAGTATTTTTCCCTGAGTGCAGATAAATAGTTGATCTTTTTCAATTAGCTCCTCGATAGGTCAAATGTATTAACTGATCCTATTATTTGTTCACCACCAACATTTCCTTTAAAATCAACCATCCTGTATCTGTCACCCAAAAAACTCAAAGCTTATTTTTAGTTCAAAGCTTATTCCCAAAATGTGTTCCATCTTAATAAAAGAGTGGAAGAGAGTTTTCAGACGAAACTAAAATAGAGTGTCACCCGATGGAAAAAAATATGTCCACCGCCCAGGATCAAAGGATTTCGACCCAAAGTACGCCCGATTTACACTGAAGCATGGAGGAGGAAGCATTATGCTTTGGGGTGCTATGTCATGGCGTGGTGTCGGCCCACTGCAAAAAATTTAAGGTCTTATGATCCGGTTCCAATAAATTGAAATTCTGGACAATGTGATGCTGCCTTCTTCGGATAAAAATATGCCCGCAACTTGCATATTTCAGCAGGACAATGACCCGAAGCACACCGCTCGAATGGTCAAGTAGTAGTTTTCAGATAAGCAAGTTACTGTTTTGGGCTGGCCATCTTGCAGTCCTGACCTCAATACAATTGAGAATTTATGGCAGGTTGTAAAAAAGAAGTGAGCTAGCTCAAGATAGGCAACTTTGATAAGCTGTACGATAAAACAAAAAAGTTTGGGAAGCGCTTCCTAGCAGTGTATGTGGAAATTCAGTGGAGTCTTTGCCTCGCAGATGTCAAGCAGTAATTGACAAAAATGGTTTTGCTACAAAATATTGACAAAATAATAATAATATACTATATAAAATGTTAAAAACTTAAGTGTCCTTAATTATATGCACGACTTATTTGATTATGATTTATAATTTTTTTCCAGATTTTCAAAAATACTGTTAGCTGTTTCAAAAATACTGTTTTTAAAAATAATTAAAAAACAGGCTTTTACATAAAGGTAACACAGTCTCTGACTACCTCTCGTAGTGATCGGTTGTATTCTTTGGCTACCGTGCATATCTTGCGCATATCAATAGTTTCGCTCTTTTCTAATTTTTGTTGTATCGTTTTTTCGGTTAGCTGCTGTTGTCACAGCAATGGTAACGCGGAAAAAAGGTGGCAAGCTGAAACCACCCAAAACTTTTGCTAGCACTTCACAAGTGCAAACCAGTTTTTTTCGATCAAACCGGTTTAGTGTTTTGAGCAAAACTCACGATGCAGAAATGAATTGTGCCAGCTCTGATAACGGCGACGTTGTTTACAAAGTACCTCCTATTGTTGTGGACAACATGCATCAATTTGTTGATGTTATAAAATTATTTGAGAATGGAAAATATAATTTTAAAAGGCTGTCTATTGGCACCAAAATTTTTGCCAACTCTTTAGTAGACCATGCTACTTGCATCAAAAAGCTACAAGAGCTGAAGTATAAGTTCTTCACTCATCCAGTAAAAAATAGTTCGGTTTATAAGCTGGTTGTTTTTGGATTACCTAAACTAGTGCTCAGTAGAATTTCGCAAAATTTGAAAGAAAGCTACAATATTGACATCATAGCGGTCAAAGAGATTGAAACCAAACGTTCTAATGTAAATGATGCGTTATACATGATCGAGTTTGACAGAAACGTCGTCCCTAAAAGCCAGATTCTGAAAATACGGTTTCTATGCGGTGTTGCTGTGCAATGGAGAAAACCTTCGAACAAAAGTATGGTCCAACCCTATGCACCAAATGTTCAATGTTTGGGCATGGTTCATCAAACTGTCATCGCGTCCAAATATGTCTGGCTTGTGGCCTTAATCACGATTTCGACAACTGCAAGTTAAAATCGGCTCCAAACAACCTCTCTGTGGTTTATAAATGCTCTAACTGCATTAAAAGCAATAAAAAACCATCTAACCACAGAGCGGATGATCCAAAATGTCCTTGTCGTGCTGAGTATCTCGAGCTGAGAAATCGTCTTACTACTAAGCGGAGTAAGGTTGCTCCAAGTACAGTCCAGTTTGAAAATGTCAATTTCCCACCGCTTATCCCGGAACCAACTGAAAGCCGTAAATTTCCAGTTCAAGCCAAAGGAAGTTATGCAGACACGCTCAAGATGTCCAAACCAACCTCTCAGGAAGTAAATCTCTTTTCAACAGATGAGCTTTTTCAAATTTTTACTAAAGCAATAACTGATCTTCGCAAGTGCAATTCGAAATTGGAGCAACTCAATGTTATTATGGGTATGCTTAAATATGCGTTATAATGTTATAAGATCTAGCAGTCTTCATATAATGCACTGGAATTGCCAGGGCATTACAACTTTTGTTTCTTCAACCCAACTTCTCCACTTTTTAACTAATATGTCTATTGACATAGTTCTGTTAAATGAGACGTTTTTAAAATCTCATCATAAATTTCGACTTCCTGGATATAAAGTCTACAGGAAAGACCGTGAAACTTTCGGTGGTGGTGTTGCGATTGCTATCCGTTGCGGTATCGACCATGGACCACAAAAATCATTCACAACGAAATTAATTGAAAATATTAGCATTACTGTGAAGATCAACAACAAAAATGTAGACTTCATATCTGCATACTGCCCAAAATACACCAATGATTTTCTTAACGATTTAAATCTTCTTACATCAGCTAGTAACGACTTCTTCCTTCTTGGCGACCTTAACGCTCATCATACCAGCTGGAATTGCAATAGCACAAATCGTTCTGGACGAGTTTTGTTTGATCATCAAAATGTATCTAATTATTTTATTTATAATCCTCTAAGCCCTACTAGATTGCCACAAAATATAAGCTATAGACACTCCTCAACTGTGGACCTGCTTTTGTCAAACTCTAGCTTGAGTTTCTCTAACTTAAATGTTTTTGCTTGTGAGTTGAACTCGGATCACGCTCCAATTACCTTTTACATTAATGAGCCCTTATTTGAGTCTGAAGAGTATTTCCCTGACTACCACAATACTAATTGGGCGAACTTCAAGAGTGTTTTAAACGACGAAATCATATCCTCTACTTTATTAAACGAAGATCCCTCGCTTGCTAATATTGAATCTCAAATTTCTTGTTTTTTAAAAATTCTAGAAAGGACTAAATCAGAACATCTTTCATTTAAAAAACGTAGGCATAACCCATTGCGTTTGTCAGAATTGTGTGCGTCTCTTATATCCACAAGAAACATGTATAGAAGAAAACTTCAAAGAAGTAACATTATATCTGAAAAAACATGCTACTTAGCAATAATCAAACAATTAAATCATTTGATCTCTTTTCACATTAGCAAGCAAAGGAACGAGCAGTGGTCTAACTTTTTATCATCTCTCAAAGTAGGCAGGAAAAATTTCTGGAAAGTGTCCAAATACTTTAGTAAAAAGAAAAAATCCATTCCAACCCTAGTTGTAGATAATTCTGAAGTAGACAGCCATGAGGGAAAGGCAATCGCTTTAGCAGATCAATTCTCTAAAGCCTTTCTAACGTCGTCTTCCTTAACGCATAGCATTGATAGAGAGGTCAGTTCATTTGTTAGTGAATTAGCTGCAAATAATTTTACTAATGAAGATTTCAGTACTTTAACTAATGCTGCAGAAATAAGGTGTTTAATAAATAAACAAAAAAATCGGAAAGCTCCTGGTGTCGATGGAATTAACAATATAATTCTAAAAAATATTCCAGACTCTGCTTTAAACTTTTTAGCTGGAACTTTAAATTTTTGTCTGCGTATTGGCTATTTTCCTATTTGTTTTAAAAAAGCCAAAGTTGTACCAATCTTAAAACAGAACAAAGATCCGAAGTTACCCTCCAGCTATCGGCCTATAAGTTTGTTGAGCTGTCTAGGAAAAATTTTTGAAAAAATAATTCTTGAAAGACTTAAAATTTTTACAGACGGAACCAACGTTATAAGCCAGTTTCAATTTGGGTTCAAAGCCGAACACAGCACCACACATCAGGTCAGAAGAGTAGTTAATATCATTAAGGCGAATAAAATGAATAGGCTTTCCACCGGTGTGGTATTTTTAGATATTGAAAAAGCTTTTGACTCCTTATGGCACAACGGTCTTTTGTTTAAATTAAACACGTTACGATGCCCCATGTATCTTATAAAGATGATACAAAGTTTCCTGTCTAATCGTGTCTTTGTCGTTCAAGTTGAAGGTTTTAATTCCACAGAAAAAGTAATTACTGCTGGAGTTCCGCAAGGCTCAGCTCTGTCGCCATTTTTATATTCCATATATATCTCTGATTTTAAGTCGTCCGCTAATATAGATTTAGCCTTCTATGCTGATGATAGCGCCCTAATCGCTTCTGGAAAGGTCTCAAACGCAATTATCAAAAAAATGCAGGGTGCCTTATCTTCGGCTACAAATTATTTTGACAAATGGAAAATAAAAGTTAATGAGGAGAAAACCCAAGCAATCATATTTCCTTTTAATAAGTCTCCAAAGCGTGTTCCCACTAGGCAGTTCACAGTCCAAACCAACTTGATTCCGCTATCAAAATCGGTCAAGTATTTAGGAGTTATCCTTGACGATAAACTGTTATTTAAACCGAATATTGATAATATCTGCGTCAAAGCTACTAGATGTAGTAAGGCTCTCTATTTTCTTTTAAATAAAAAGTCGAAGTTAAATATAAAGAATAAAATCTTGCTTTATAAAATGTGTATCAGACCGATTTTGACTTATGCTTGTCCCGTTTGGAAGGATTGTGCAAATTCTCACCTAAAGCGCCTTCAAGTTATTCAAAACAGAAATATTAAGACCATCCTTAACTTGCCAATTAGATTTCCTACATCCGAATTGCACTCGATGACTCAAATAAAATTGATTTCCAATACTATAAACGATTTGACCCTGTCATTCTCTAATAGATGCAGGACATCAGCCCATGCCCTCTTGAGGAGTTTGTCGTAGCCAGTGGTTTCACCTTCTATTTTTATAGAGGAGTCGAAAAGACTGATCTCAAAACGACCTCATATTTAAACTCGTGATATTAATATAGGTTTTTTACTATCTTTTTCCTATAAGTTAAGATTATTTTATGTGATTATCTTATGGATTATATACCTTGAACTTATTTGTTGCAATATCTCACGATAAAATCTCAAAAACTGTACTTTTAAGTTGTAAATATTGAATTTGTGATAGAAATAAAACAAACAAACAACATAAAGGTAATGACCTATTCAATTTAAATTACACCAAAACTCAGTGTCTAAACAAAGTAACGAATTTTCCTAAAGTTTCTATGTTTATATAGTGGCCCTAATTAGTTGCACGGATTAGTTGTATATTCACACAAGTTACATAAAAAATGCTTATTGTAGGGAATCCGTAAGCGATATCGAAAAATGTCTGCACTGTTTCTTGTACACCTCATCTAAAATTTCATCTTACACTAAGCTCTTCCATCTCTTTAGTTTAATTCTTATTACAGAAATTCCCTTTAAACATTCATATTTCAGGTCAAAGGCCACCTCAATATTTTGTGTATCGCAAGACCAACCAAATTGTGCACGCCTCCACATCCAGCTATTCACATTCGATACCTCACTTACCACTACCGCCAACCCTGACATCTTAGAAGTCCTTACTGAAATAAATATATTGATTACATACGCTTTGACGCAGAAATCGTCAGCAAAACATAAGAAATTTTTCATCACTCCTTTGGATATTTCCTTAGACATCTGCAAAGTTTAATAGGTTGTATAGGAACACATCAACCACATTCGATTCAGAACCACATTGCATTACATAAATGAAATCTTAACCACATCAGATTGAGTTCTATGAAATATTGATAATTCTTACTGTTTTTATAAGAAGAGACAATTTTAAAAACAGATTTTTCTTGAGTTCGATGATGCTATAAAATGTTACAGAGGACCAGATTACTTGCATTAAACATGTACATATATTAAAATCCAATACGAAAAGAAAAGGTAAAGAAATAATGCAAACAAAATATGAACGTGCTGATGACACACTCCCAGTTGCTACACTGTTGATGAAGAGGCTTCATTAAATTTTCTGTTCACACACCAAACATGTGCTCCTCAATTCAACTACCTATTCATCGACTTTCGTTTTCAATTGAGTGGAATTATTTACGTTGTAGCAAGATTCACTTTATGCGAATTTCATTATAAGATAGCTCAGCAAAATACAAGTAAGAGTGCAACAAATATTTTTAAGATGAAGAAAATTAAAATTAAGTTAGTAAAACCGTTAAAGAATATAATTAGCGGCAGCAAATGTTGCTGTTGCAGCTGATCTTGTCGTTGTTGCTGCTGCTGTTGCTCTCACTAGCTAAGCTTTAACAATATGCTTGGTTGCATTTTTCCCCATTTTTTAATCGTATTTTTTTTATTTTTCTGATCTTTGTTTTAGAGTAGTTTAAATTGTGGCCCGTGTTTTTATTCATAAATATTTCCCAGCGATGCTGCAGAGTGCTGTATATCATGTTGTGTATGAAAACTTAAAGTTGCTGATGCGATGAAAATCTTTTAATTTTATTATTAGTTTTGTCAGAGCGAGACATTAAGCTATCTCAATTTCTCTCTTTTACTACTTAAATTATACTGTCTTTTTTTAAAGTAAATTTTTCTTCTATCCAATGAAAAGAAAAGCTTTCACGTTTCTTTTTTTCCTATCTGAAACAAACCCATGTGACATTTGTTGAAAAATTTAATTAGTTTTTTTCAACTGCTTTGATTTATTTGACCTGACACGAATAACAACAAAATAGAACAGACAGACATGGTTTCCTCTGAAGGGCAACACAGGAAGTGAAAGTAAGCAAGTACGATTAAGAATCTAAGTTTGTTTAACCAAAAGCGCGAAGATTAAAATAAAATCCACAGCGAGTATTAAAATTAAAAATGTCATTATTTATTTTTCTCTTCAAGCTTCTGCAATAATTCTATTCTTAAGTAGCTTAGAACAACTAATTAATTAACAACATATCTACTTATCTGGTATAATTTTAAGACAGAATTAACTTTATCGAATTCAGTCATGCCGCAAATCATCTAATGCTGGAATAATTCGTCAATATATTGAAAAGAAACTTGTGTGATACATGTTTATCTTGACACCAATCTACTTCTTAGTCTCACTCAAATGTCAGTTGGCAAAGTTGTACTTCTTTTAATATGTTTAACGATTATTTAATCTTTTGAATTTGAGGGCACTTTACCACCAAAGTTTTGCAATTTGCATTATTTTTGTAGCTTAAAAAAACAATCACGTGTCAAACATTATAAGTAAAAAAAAGTAAGACTCATTTAGCTAAAGCTCTATTTATAAAGTAAATTGTTTGCAACCACACATCTCATCAACATTATAAAAAATGACATATGAAAAAATTAATTTCTGAAAATGATTAAAAAGTGCAAATGTGAAATACACGAAAAGAATAAAGTGAGATACATGCATGCAAGGTGCGAACATTATTTCGAGATCAACGGCTACTCCAACTCTAAGCACTGCAGTCGTATCGTAAATAAGAAACTTAACACGTTCGAACTCTTTTGCAAGCGAAGTTTCGGGAAAGACTTCTTTTAAAAATTGAAGTAATTTTTCAAAATAATGATATTTGACGCCAGAAAAACCTAGGTTTTTATACGGAAAAAGCTTTTATTTATGCTTAGCTCTAGTATATAAATTCTCCGCTCTAGCACTGGGATGCTCGCACTCTTTGTTTTAAAAAGATTGGAAACGGATTCATTGATGGATCCCAGACCAAGTTAGAAATATTCGCTCCGACGCACAAATCCCCTTTGATACGAGATTCGCGCTAGTAAGGTCTATGAACTTTTTATTAACTATACTAGCTGGAACCCGGTGTGCAGCTGCCACGCTTCCTTGTTCAACGCCAATAAAATGATATCAGTGAAACTGCATATGTAAGTAAAATGAGGTCGATTATTGAATTATCAGTGGATATCGCAAATTTGGGTTGCATAGGAGGTGCCACTCCCTTTTTAAAACATTAATAAAATGTTATCAGTGAAACTGCATGTGGAAATTGAAGTCGAATACAGAATTTCGAGGCTCTCCAACCTAAAACTCCAAAGCTATTCGATATCGCAAATTTTGGTATGGGAAGTGCCACACCCTTTGTTCAACACCCATAAAATGTAATCAGTGAAACGGCACGTGTAAATTATGATCGAATACCGAATTTCGAGGTTGTGCGACCTATAATTCTATAGCTATTCGATATGACCAAAACCGTCTGATATATATAAGTTCTATTTATTAGTGGGTTGTAACAGTAGGCGTGGCAACATTTATATATAGTGACCGCCACTTGCATCATCTATGTAACACATTTTACTGTCAAAACGTGTGCAACTTTGGATTTAGCATGATTTCGAAAAAGTAGGCGTAGATATAGTGCGACCACTCCTATTATTTACAGTTGCCGATAGAAAACATCTGAACAAAATTGATGACGATGATGATGATTTTTGTTGTTTGTGGGCTAAAGCCACACTGTGTTCACTAAAATGCCTATAACTCTTGAACCAATACACATACAAAGACCGTATATACATAACATTAAAGCTAATGACGTCACCTGTTACCTTTCATGGGAAATTTCCAGAAACACAATCTGTTCACGCATTACAGAAAACATCAATTACTAACACAATACAACTTATTTTTATATACGACTAAAACCATTTTAAATATAGCATTTTTATTGATTTGTGGGCGGTAATAGAGAGTTTAGTAAATTTTAGAACTGCCTATATTCTTCGCGAAAGTACAAGCAATAAGTTTACAAAGTTTTATGGCAATCGAACAAAAGAAAAACAAACAATAATATTTTTAAATTAGATTTATTATTTAGGAGCATTCCACGGGAAATAGGAAAATGAATTATTTTCTTAAATTGACATGATTATAGCCAATTTATTCTTTACGCAATGTATAATAGTTAAATTTACATGATCTGTAAAAATTATTTAGAAAAAACAAGATTAAGTATTTTTTCACTATGACAATTTCACAATTTCTACTTTCTATTTCTGTCAAGAAACTACACTTGGTGCTAATTTTTAGTTTATGTTGAAGTCTATTTAATCATTTCATAGCATAGTAAAAGACATCTGGCTATGTATATTATTTGGGCTAAAATCTCGATTGACAGTGCAGAAGGCGGAGTTGAGGTATTTCTGACTGTCCCACCAGTCACACCCCTTTAACCATTGAAATATCACCAAAATATTTATATGCGCTATTTTTTTCGGTAAAAGTCTTATAATTCGGTTCATAGTCTATTGTAAAATATCTACTTTATCATTATATTACATCAAAATACAAAGTTACAGGTCTAAACATTAGGGATACTGGAATAAACTGTCCCCTATGGAAAGCCCCTTTGTTTATTTATTTGTTTAAAAAAATGTTTACATATAAGACACTGTTTTTTAAATAAAAAAAGAAAGTAATTGACCGGTGAAAATAAACATTCACCCTTCAAAAAATTCCCAAGAAGCTGAAAATTTACATGAATGTTAGGGAAATCATGATAATGAAATTGTGAAAATTCTCCATTGATCCCACGAGTGCAAAAAATTGTATGCATGGTCAGCGGTCGAAAAAATTTTTAATTTTTTGGTTTTATGATAAAAATAGCTCCAACAAAAATTGTAGATCAAACAATTACATATCTACAAAAATTGTCCTAACACTTTTTTTCTAAGGTACGCCATTTTTGCTAAAATGCGATTCTAATATTTAACTACTAAAGTAGTACTCTCCCAGGATTTATGGGGACTTTTCATGATTTCATTAAAATGGTATTCCCACACGTCTCCCATATTCCTATATCACTTTATTTTTATTTTTTTTTTTTTTTTAGATTTTTAGTCTCTTCTCTTGCATGGATTTTGCTATATATGCTTTAGAAACATGTTTCCATTTCTTATTGGGTTAGAGTGTTACTAAAAAAACTCAAAAGAATTTAGTACACTCATAGCTCATATCTGATCACTGAGCAATATTTATAAATAAATCGCGAATATTTCTTATCTAAGTAGTATTTTATTAAATTTAAGTAGTTCTAATGTAACATATAAAGTAGTGCTGTAATTCTAGGTTTCGGGTTATTCGAGAAACAGGGTTTCTATTGATGTTTCGGTTTTTTCGGTTTTTAATTAACAATTTCGTATTATTCGAAAAACCGGGTTTTTCTGGTCGGGTTATTCGACATTTTCGAATATTTCAAATTTTTAATTTTTTTAAATTTTTGTTGTTAATTTTAAGCGTATAAAAATATTTATCAAATAAACGATTACACTGTGTGCTTTTTTTTACTGTTTTTTCTGCATTTTTAATGATTAAAAATTTTAAAAATTATTTTGGGGTGAGTACATTTCTAGTAGTGGCATTTGTTTTACCACTTTATCGAACTATTTAGAATAAAACTTTTTTTAAGATATATAGCTCAGAATCAAAAATTCCTCCTGGTATGCACTCATTTTCGTGTTGATAACTCTTAAACCATTATGATTTAAATTTCGATTTCTTCAGCAAAGTTCTTCCCATTATTCTGGCCAACAACTTTGCTGAGCAAATATATATAAAAAAATTGCGGGAACAAATTAATGAGAGGGTCTTATCGAGTGAGTCTTACAAAAAGTCTTGATTAAAGTTAGCATAGTTTGCAACGAAAATATTAGATAAACATAGCGAATAAGTAACGCTTCAAGCGTTGAAAGCAAGACATACATATGTGGCTTGTCAAAGGATCAAGGCAGTGTCGACCACGTAGTACCCTCGCGAGGGAAGCGACACTTTGTGTATTCACACATACACAATCGGGAAATCATACGTATTCTGCCGATTAACCGCAAACAGCAAACCTTGTTTGTGTTTGTTAGCTCGTGTTTGGTCGACACTGGTTTAAGGACAATTTAAAACGATTTTTCATACACTTTATATTTGTTCAGCAAAGCTGTTCCAGAAAAATAGGAATAACTTTGCTGAAGAGAAATGAAATTCCTAATGGTTCCCGAGTTATCAACATGTAAAGTGGCAAAAGGGATGTCACCATAAGATTTCTTATATTAAAATTAAGTGAAAAACATTTAAATTATTATATACAGATTTTCGTGCCGCACCGTGCTATTAAAGGAAAAATCTTTCATTGTCGACGAATGCACGGACTTGTCTAACAAAAATACATAAATGTAAACATTTGTCGGTTTCGATAGTCTAGTGGTAGTGCGCTTGACTGTCGCTCAGGGTTTCCTGGTTCGAATTCTGGTAGAGCCATGGTGCTACGATATAACCTTTCTTTCCTTATCAACGGGTCTAATCAAAGGAACTTTAAAACACATCAATTAACGACGAAAAGTTGTAGTTGGTGGTGGTAGGAAAAGTATGTGGAGAGGAATGCTTAGTATCTTGATTAACACTTGCTTCTGATTTAATATCATATGTTTCTACAGCTTCTGCCACATTAATAATATCCTACAAAAGTTTCACTTGAATACTCCCTTCATCCATTCTGTGGTATCACAACTGACCAATAATTTGGTCTAAGTGGGCTCATCTAAAGACCTGCCGCCACCTTAACCTAAACTTAACCTACATGAAACTTACCTAAAGCATGAAAATTATTAAAAAAAAAATTAAAAATGTGCTAACTTTTTTCATATATAATAATAAACATTATTAATTGATTTGTATCAAAAATTCAATGCAGTAAATGCATGCTGGCCGTAGTTTAATACGGGCCGTAGTTTCCCGTAAGCCCACGGTTCTTTAACCGCGGTAGTCCGGGCTTAGTCTTACCCAGCTCATACAAAATATCAATTCAATACACTTGCCTAAAGTAATTACAAACCAAATTACCAAATTTTATTCTAATTTGACCCAAACCGTCAGAAATATAAGGGTGTTTTTTATAGAGTGATATAACTTTGAATTGGCATCACTGCTTTATTTGACCACCCATTTAACAGCTGATAGTTGCTTTTTGTTTAGTTTGCTTTGACATTTTATTATGGATCGACTTAAACCAAAGCAACGCGTGCAAATTGTGGAAATTTTTAATCAAAATAATGATTCTGTTCGTCAAACTTATCGTGCACTTCGTTCATTTTATGGCGTACATAATAGTCCTTCAGAGCTACTAGTTCGAAAAACAATAGATTGTTTTCGGACCACATTTACTGTTACTGATAATGTGCATCCCGTGAGACGCCGAACAGTGCGCACTGAAGAATCTCTAGCCGCTGTACAGGAAAGCATTGAAAATGATCCTAATCAATCAATTCGTCGCCGTTCTCAGCAACTGCGGTTGTGTCCTTCCACTTTATGGAAGATTTTACGAAAAGATCTTGGCTTCAAACCTTTCAAGATTCAACTCGTGCAGGAATTAAAGCCAAACAACCATCGTATGCGCCGCCAATTTGGCGAATGGGCTGAGGCACAAATTGATATTGATTTTGAATTTCCATGGAAAATTTTATTTTCCGATGAAGCCCATTTTTGGTTGAATGGGTACGTAAATAAACAGAATTGTCGTATTTGGAGTGAGGAGAATCCACAAGCTTTTGTCGAAACACCTTTACATCCACAGAAAATGACTGTTTGGTGCGCTTTATGGGCTGGCGGAGTCATTGGCCCATATGTCTTCAAAAACGATGATGGTCAGAATGTTACTGCCCATGGTGAACGGTATAGGAACATGATTCGAAGTTTTTTCGTACCTCAATTAGCTGGCATTAATCTTGCTGATATGTGGTTTCAACAGGACGGAGCCAGATGCCACACAGCTGGGGCTTGGATTATTTTCTTTGGGGTTATGTAAAGTCACTTGTCTACGTCGATAAACCACAAACAATTGAACACCTGGAAATCAACATTCGAAGAGTTATCGACGAGATACGGCCGCAAATGCTGCGAAAAGTTTGCGAAAATTGGTGTTCCAGATTGCGTGTTCCTTGTACGCGCCAGCCGTGGCGGCCACATGGCCGAAATCATATTAAAACATTAATGTCATAAAATTTTCTATGCAACAAATTCCGTATTCATTGATATTAAAAATATATTACTATGTTTTATTATGATTTAAACTTGTACCACTCTATAAAAAACACCCTTATTAAGTGCATTAGGTTACATTCAGTTAGATATTTTGATATTTTTTACTAGTTTTTTAAATGCATGGTTTCTTAATAATCGATTGGTGTTCTATTTCCGAAGATAATTTTCATGATGGAAATTAATTTGGTGCACTCATTTAGGATGTGTTTAATGGGATAGAGTAGGATGATTGCAAAACTGCCAGACTGGTGGAGGTTCTCCGCGCAGAAGATGTTGGTGGGTACAGTATGACTCAAACGTAGACGGGTAAAAATTATTTGGTTTTAATGACTAGTATCAAGAGCTGATATATCAATTTATTTAAGACGGGGTTAAATATTTAATAGCGCTGGTTGTAGTTTAACCATTCCTGGTTATTGGTTAAGTGCAAATGATTTTCAATAAGCCTTTATGTATCGTTGACTTCACTGGTATAAAACAAGAAGTTGGGAGAACGTATCACTTCATTAGCAGCTTTGTCGGCAAGCTCTTTTCAAGGAATGCCTGCATGGTCGGGAACATAATTTTTGATTTTTTTCTTATGGTAGCAATAATTTCACTATTGGTGCTTATATTTGCTATTTAGCTAATGTAGCTATCCGTACAGATAACAAATTTGCCTTTATTTTTGGTCACATGCTCAGCAGAAAGCTTTATGGCTAATGCTTCTGCGATGAAGACTGAACAATGAATACCAATCGAGACAGAATTGATGGGTTGAACATTTTGTTCGTGTTGGTGGTTTTGGATCCGTTCGTGTAAATAAAGTTCCAGTTAGTAAGCGAGTTTTCAAGTTCATAAAAAGATTGACAGTTAGTAATTGAAAGAAAAGTTTGACGGCCGTAGCATAGTGGGTAGAGTGCGTGGCCCCTAAGCTAAAGTACCGCTGTAGCTTGGGCTCAATTCAAGCTCAGACACAAAAGTTTTTTCAATTTAATTAATTTTTCTGTTCGGTCGTCACCTCTCTGCAGACAATGGCAAACCTCAGAGAGTAAAAATTGCCATGTTAAGCTTCTTGAGAACATAAGCCGTTCGGAGTCGGCATAAAACACGTAGGTCCAGTTCTCGATCATTTGTGATCAAACATTTAATAACACGCACAACACAATTGATCAATAGTAGCTAGGTCAAAGTCCTTCCAAGGGCTGAAATGGCCAGTTTATTTCTTTTTTTAAATGCTTGACTATATGTATCTGTATTTGCTGTACTTTTTGGGAGTACATGGATACTTAATAAAAGGGAAGACTCCTCTAAGCACCACGGGTGTTCGCTGCAGTGGGGGTACAGCCTAGCTGTATTTCCTTAGCGAAATTAATGCAAAAGTGGATTACTGATTTTATTTTTTTCTGGTTTTGAGCTTTCTTTTCATCGTCAATAAAGGATTGGGTTGTTCGAGTTGGGAAGTTTTAGAATGAGCTTGCACGTTAGAGCTGTAACTCGGTTTTCTATTGTTGGTAGACCACAAGAATGTGTAATGGGGAATTAAATTTTTAAAAAAAAAATATATATATTTAACGAATATTTTTATTTTTCTTAAATGTATTTCAAGTTTAGAGTAACCCCCTGTACTTCAAAACAAAAAGAAGATCATAAAATATTGGCGCAACAACAAATCGCATAATGCAATAACCCGTTGTATTGCATCATTACGACTTATTAGTTAGGCACAGCTGGCGTGATGCCAATATTTTTTTATGGCTCTATGCTGTGGCTGACCAAATAGTTCGACAACAAAGGGATTAAAGAGTACCGCTATTCCGAATGTTCGTCGCTTCAGTACCTTCTTGTTTAGTCTAGTGAGTCTAGTTTGAGTTCTCTGATTTATTAGTGATCTGATTCTCATCGCGGTGATAGTAAGCCACTGTTCGTTACGTAAAATAAACCTTAAAAACAGAACATCAACTTTTAAGTAGCCACGGATTACATTGTGACCGAATATTTTGCTGTAGTATTAATTTTGAACTTTTGGAACACCTGCTGTGTCCCAGCATTAATTGTTCCTGATTTTGTCGTTGCGTTTCTCGGAATTTTTGGTTCACTTGAGTGGACACATTCCTTCAGGAAGCTTGGGTGCTCCACCAGTTACCCATTCGTCACGCAGAAGCAACGAAAATACCCCGGAGCAGACAATCAAAACCATTCTTGGATGCAACCACAAATTAAAAATTTAAATCTTTAGTTTTCAAAACAAAAAAAAAAAAAACAAAAACTAAAATTAAAAGTGCTCGTTAAATAGATATCTAATATTAATATTATTGTAGTTATAAAAAAAAATGTATTAAAACCTAAAATAAGTGGTGTGAGTGTGTGAAAATTAGAAGATACAAAAGTATGGAAGAAAGGTTAAATATTTAAATTCATTAAATCGTGAAAAAAAACAAAAGAAAAACAAAAACAAAAACAAGAGAATTATTAAGAAGTTCAGATCAGAACCCAAAAAAGAAAACATATGAAGAAAGAATACTATTAAATTTTGAGAGTTAAGTTTAAAACAAAAGAAAAAAAAGTAAATTCCAGCCTAAGTAAAGAAACTTTAAGATAAGAAAATAATAAGTGAGTTAACTTAAATTCATTTCCCCTAACCACGCCTTCGTGTTGATATCCCGACGACTGGCCAGCGGACGGACAACAAAAACAAACATGTAAGTTTTATTTGCACCAATTGTGCGTAACTATATATTATCTTAAAATTTCTTTCGCCTCTCTTTATTTACTTTTCTTTCTTCATTGAAGTTGGCATAGCCAAAACATAGGTAATAGTTACTATATATAAAAAAAAAATATTTAATATTAGCAAAATAATAAATAATAATATTTTTTTAAAGTAGATAGTGAAAGAAAAAAATATAAACAAATGCCATTAGAAAATCAAAGAAAATGTCAATTAAAGTTTTGCTAGTTGAAAACAAAGAAGAATTCTAATTTGCACACACACACACACATACACAAAGATAGATGGTTATTAAGTTATTAATACTTTGTAATATTTTGCTTATGTTATTTTAATGAGTATAAAATTGAATAAAAATCAGAAGATGAGCATTTAAACTTTTGCGTGATTTGACCTAGTAGCCGTTCGTTCCTTTTAGGGTGTTCATGGAATTTAATTAGTAGAAAAGAACACATGGTTTGGTGGGCAAATAATGGATCACAAAATCAGATCCAGACGGCCAGAAACTGTCGGGTGATGAGGAGTATTAGATTCCGCTATTTATTGGGGTAAGTTTAGATTCAGTTCAATTACTTTTTGTGTAGAGTTCAAATTTTGTAGAAGCACGTAGTATTTTTTGTTAGCGGTTTTGCTTAATGAAGTAGCAAACACCCCGCCCGGTTGTCGACTAGCTAGACCCTTGCCAGTACGTGCTGACCGCTACCGCTCATTAAGGTTGAAGAAGCTGACCGTTACAAATGTTCTTCGTTTTAGTAGTAGAAAAAGCTTCTCATCTTCTGCGAGCAGCTGCATGATAAGGCGGCAACAACATCGTTTTAGCACACCAACCAAATAAAGGGAGCGCGTAATTGATTTTAGAAAGAACAAAAGATCTTACAGTATTTATTAAAGAGTTGTTTTGATGTTAAGTATTTGATAATGTTAACCTGGCAGCTAGGATTTTTCATAATTGTAAACAATGTTTCTTTAAAGTAAATGCTTCATAAAAAGTTACTCCTAGAATCTTTAGATACTGTACAGGTTCAATAATTGTATTATTATAGCTAAACTAAAATTTCAGCAATCTTTATTTCTAAAAATGTTTGTAAAAATGCTAGTTTCCAAACTAGATCCAGAGACATTGCTCCAAGCTTTTATGTTTTAAGATAGTTCGGTGAACATTATTTTTACTATGTTATTGCATTTGTGTTAAGAAAAAATTAAAGCATCATCGGCGTAAATTGAGTGATCGAGATTTTTGTTTGTGCCAATAATTTTACTGAGCTGGTCAAATGCTATAATAAACAACGAAACGGAAAGAGGAGACCCTTGAGGGATTCCACTTACAAGTGGGTAAATTTCCAAATAACTCAAATTAATTCGCACTCGAAATTCGCGGCCGGTCAAGAAAGCCTTAAAAAATTTAAAGATTTTTGGACCAACTTTCCAGATCTCGAGTTGTTGCAACACAAAATGCACCTATGCGATCAAACGCTGTTCCAAAATCTGCTGCAAGAATAGTTACATGGTTTTTATTTGAAAGGGCGTAAGACATATAATAGTTAAGATGCAAAAGTATTGTAACGAACCCTTTCTCAGACTCAGTGAGTAAGCCAGGGGCTAATACAAAATTATTTATTTACCAACGATTCCAATACTGAAATAAGAAAGCCAGTACGTTAAATAATTATCATAAATTATTAAAAATAATATAAACTAGATTAATATAATTAATTTGTGCCTATTCATAATTATTTAGTTAATATTCATTTACTTGCTATGATACGTATTGTTGTGAGAGACTACGGTTGAAAGGTGGAGAAAGCTTCGCTTAGAATATCTACACCTTCACTTAGACTAGGCTACGTTCGAAGGGTGGAGACACCTTCGCTTAAGATAACTACTCAGCCTCAAAGCATGTGCATTAGGGCTTAAACTTTTTTTTTTGTCAACATTTTGAGGGGCTGAAGCAGAATTCGTAAGTTCGTCACAAAGAAAAATTTTGAGAGTTTTTTCAGGTTTTTTGAAAAAGCTTTAGAGGTCGCTCGAGGTCGTTTTTTCCAAGAAAGTAGTTCTTCAAATTAATACTTTTGCTTTCTACCCAGAATGAGTGCCTAACTAAAAAATATAATGATTTTAAATCATACTTGATTTTAAATACAAATTCTAGTTGTTTTATAGTTTAAAATCGTTTATTGAGCTTAAGGTCAAAGTTTGAACAATTAATTGTACTAACGAATCTTTCCAAAGTAACAATAACAACAACAAAGTTTTTTTCGATATGAAAAAGAAATCATAACTAGCTGATTTTATTCATCTCATCGCCTCTGTGGTGTAGTACGCTAGTGCGCGCTTGCACGGGTATCACAAAGATTTCTGATGAAGCCTTTAGCACGGCCGAAATTGCAATAAAATCAGCTAGTGATTTTTTCATTTCCATATCGAAAAAAACTTTGTTGTTGTTGTTGTTTCTTTGGAAAGATTCGTTAGTACAATTAATTGTTCTAACTTTGACCTTAAGCTCAATAAACGATTTTAACCTATCAAACAACTAGAATTTGTGTTTAAAATCAAGAATGATTTAAACTATCAAACATTTAGAATTTGTATTTAAATCATATAAAATCAACATAATAACAAGGTCATTTAGAAAAAATTTAAAAAATATAATGTTCCAACGATCTTATTTGGAGAGCAATATGTTTAAATTTTATTATCGTGGACTGTTTTTTCTTTTGAGGAGGGTCAAAAAAGAGAGGTTTTTAAAATATGCTGCCTTTTTTTTTTGTTTTAATCTTAAATTTCTCCAAATTTTCGCTCTAAATATAAAATATTAGTATGCGGTTTTAAACAACATTTAATTTAAGTTAGTTTATCTTTTTTTTTACTGAATTTCTGCGCATTTAAAGTTTTAAAAACATGTCTTTTTTCGGGTAAATGTATAAGTATGACCAACGATATTATAAATAGTAGTTATAAAGTCGTTGGTATGAGTGAAGCCATCTATCACGAGGAGAAAAAGTTTAATTTAAGCCAAAAAAATAGCAAAATGTTAATATTTCCATTAATTTTTATTATTATAATAATTTTAACAATAATTATTGTTTAACTCTTTTTTGCTGCCGTACTCGACCACCTCGACCACGTATTTGATTTTACCTTTAACTAAAGTAGTCGATTAATTTTTCATCATTTAAAATTCTGATAAATTTAAATAAGCATCTTGTGGCAACATAAGCTTGCTTCTTTAAGATAATTGTTAGTAAATTTATGCAAATAAAAAGAAACACTCATAAAGATATTTTAAAGCAGGAATATGGCAAGAATATAATACAAAAATAAAATTTTAACATTTTTCTTTCCTAATAAGATCGTTGGAACATTATATTTTTTAGTTAGGTACTCATTCTGGGTAGAAAGTACAAGTATTAGTTTGAAGAACTACTTTTTCAAAAACTCTGAAAAAATTCTCCAAATTTTGTTTTGTATGAACTATCGAATTCCACTTCCCCCAAAATTTGACAAAAAAAAAGTTTACGCTCTAATGTGCATACTACTGCTCTTGCACCAAGTCTGCCTTTCCTATGCTAGCGAGCTGCCATATATATGCTCTCGCTGTCTTTCTGTTTCACTGTTCATTTGTTTCGATTTCCCTGCCTGTATATGTGCAACTTTGTACATGTCTTTGCATGTTGGTATGTGTGTATTTATTATTTATTTACTTATTTAATATTAATTCAGTGTATTTATAATCAATAAAATATACTTTCAAAACTTATTATGTAATTATTAATATTATTATTTAATACATTTTTATGTAAAATATTTATAATATTTACATTATATATTTAATTTCATCATTTTTTATATACAGCTGCGAACGAAATAACAGCAGTACTTTTATATTCAGACATATTTGGATAAATAATACTAGCCTACTAATTTCGTATCCGGTAAACCCATTATCATTTCTATATGTACTTTCAACGCTGGTTTCAAATCTGTACTTAGTTTTCTCCTGTATTGTAAAATTTTCAATTTACAGGGTGTTTTACGTTTTTGGCACGTGTTTAGTATGATTGATCTGAACTACTGAGCATAAAATAAAAAATATTATTTTGTTTTTTTGAAAAAGTATCAATATATTAATCACTATCGCGTCATGTGCGGTAACGGAGCAAAAATTTTGAGATTATCCAACGAAATATCAACAAATTTTATATCTTTTGTCCAAATGTAAAATGTCTGTTTTACATGTAGAAATACACTTAATCAACTGTTTTTTTCAAATTCTAACTTGACTGCTTTTCTTTTGTTCGCAACTGTATATCATTTGTGGGGCATAAATTGTACAACAACTAGTGTCCTCACATGATTCAGTAGTGCTTTGTTTTTTTTTTTTTAAGTGATTTTTTTCGAGTTAACGAGGTTTTTCTTAGTCACAAACCACATCAGCCTTTGCGCTATTATTTGCTTCAATACTTTTTCTGTGCAGTGTAACAGAGATATCGGAAGATAGCCATGGCAGCTAGTGTTTCTGTACGTTCTTTAATTAAAATAATAAATTATTGTAATTACTATAATAAATAAATAAATATTTCCGGTTACTTTTGTTTACTAGTTTTGCTTCTTCTCTTTGCGCCCACTGCGTGTACTGACCAGAGATCTGCAACGGATAGCTTTTTTGCGACTCTGAGTATATCCGAAAAAAATAAGTACAAAAACCTACTCACCCTAAGCGCACACAACTCGACTCATATTCTCTTCTACGAAACTAGAATGCGGCGGCTCAAATAAATATGAGTATCCTAAGTCATGAGTCGGATCAGGAAAGATCGGGTTTTTTCGGTTCATAACTACTTATGGTTGTTGTCGTCTTGCTGATACTTATCCTACTTGCCCAAATACTCATAATCGACACAAGTAGCCGAATCACTCGGCTCATCTGCCACGGATATGAAAGAGAGCGCAGTAGAGCGCAGTAGAGCGCAGCAGTAAATAGTGAGCGAGTCTTTTGTATTTGTTTTGTGCTATTTTTTCCTACGCATATCTAAATGCTGAATAACAGATGTGTTATTCTTGTGTTGCTTTTTGTTTTTATCGTGCACAGTGAAAGCTGCGCATGAGGTAACATTGTTAAGGCTTACAAATAATACGCAGTTTCGATAGTATCGTAAGTCATTCATTTTCTGCAATCAGCAATTATTATTAAATTTGTAAATTATTTTTTTATTTTTCTGTAGCCTTCAGTTACCAAATCACATGCGCATAATATAAATTACACTTCTATTGCACGTGTTTACGCACAAGAAGCAAACAGACACGTGCGCCACACAGTGGTTGAGCCCCATACAAAAGTTGTCAATAAATAGAAGGACTCATCGTAAACCAATTAAATTTTGTGTATTATTTGGAATTTGCCTTATTAGAATACACACAAAAATATTTTTAAATCCGCCCTCAATCACGCCTGCCTCCCATACAACACAAATATTTAAAACGCCATATTTTTTTTGTCTTAAACCAATACAAGAACCATTCTGTCAGAAATCTTCAATATATGTCTATTATAAAAAAAGTATTTTCTGCCACGCCCACCTCCCATTCGAAATTTTCCAATTCACGTGTTTTTCCGTATTCCAAGTTCAATGAAGCGCTGCATCTAAACTGTCTAAATTAAAGGTTTATAGTATTCAAAAATATTATTTGTTGCTTTTTATAAAAACAAAAACAAAATCATCAAAAAAAGCTTATCGTTTCGTTTGAATTCCAAAAAAAGGAGTGAACCTCATGCTTTTTGCCACAAATTGGCACTGGTTGTAAATGTGATACTATCAACAGTTAAAAAAGATAATAGCATACTTTTTAGCATTGTGATAAAGTGAGCACAGGTCGTGTAGCATAAAAACATGGCTTGCATACACGGAGAAAACTGTTTGCAAAATTAGTATTGTGGTTAAGCAAAACTTGCGCTTGATTCTAAGCCACTTCAACATTATGCAAAATTTTAGCAAAAACTAATCAAAATATGCTTTTCTAATATATAACAACTAAGCAAATATTTGCTTGAATTAAGTAAGCATTTGCTCCTCCCATTTATAATAACTTAGCAAATTTTTGCTGAAATTAAGTAAAAATTTGAATGTAATCAAAATTTTGCTTTTTCCTAAATAATCGAGGAGTGATTGCAATTTAGCAATCTTTTTCTTAAATCACATTGTGATTGAGCAAAGTTTTGCTGATTTGCTTTTAAGCAAAACATTTGCTTGATTCAAGCAAATTAATTTTCTCCGTGTACGTATTCTAATTCTGTTGTTTAGAATCAAAGAATATATATTTCACTTTCAGCTAATTGAAGATGTTTGAAGAACATTTCTTGACAAGGGAATTTGAATGTTTGAATAGTTTTGAAAGCATTTTATTGCGAAATTCATTAAAATGTTTCATAGTAAGCTATAAGATAATGTGAATTAATTTAACTTTATACATATCACATTATTGTTTTACTAATTAAATTTAGTTGTAATTATTTAAAAAAATATTTAATATATATTAACATAGTAAATTAATAGACTGAGAAACACACTATAGAATATTTAAGTACTCTGCAAATATAAAGTATTGCAAAAGAAGCATAATAACATTTTTAAAGCATTTATCGTATTTAGTAAGTAAATGCTTTCACTATTTACATTAAAAATTTAACGATTTTAACTCGTAAGAAGTGATCGTTAAACAAAAAATGCCTCAAATAATACTAAAGAAAATGACTATAGCAATAAACCTTGAGACTAAACATATCTATATTTTCTTCTAAACGCATTTACCAAATGTTGTTCACGGACTCAAAAATTTCTGTCAGTTTTTTTTAATCGCTCAACTTACAGTCCAATAAAAGCATTTCTTTATTTAAAATATCGTCGACATCCATAGATCATTATGTTTTATTCTGCAAAAAAAAAAATTTACGTTTTTTTGTCATATCAACTTTGCATAAGAAATTTATTGCAAAATTAAAAAAAAAAAATATTTCAAGAATGCAAAAAACTTTTTCAATAATGTTTTGTGTACTTAAAAAAACCAGATTGCAATACGTTTTCTGAATTGTCTGTAATAACTCTTGAAAAATATCAATATTTTACGAAATTTTTTCAACATTTTTACATCAATCGTATATTAAGGCGTCTACACAGAAAACCTATATACATATATTTCTGATAAATATTTTGGAATCATGTGAGTTTGAATATTCTTAAGCAACGCAAAGAAAAAAAAATCACAAAAAGAGATCATCAGTTTTGGTATTTATTTCCAACTTTTAACCACTGTGCGCCGGCCTTTTGGTTTTGTTTTATTTTTGTTTATGTCTAACAAACCAAAATCACAAGCGTTGTTATTGTTTCTTTCTCCATAGAGTGCAACAATAAAATAGCAAAAACTCGTTTTCGAGAAAAAAACAAACAAAAAATGAGAGCTCACATGGCCTGCAGACAAATACTTATGAAAAGTGCATACACAAAAAAAAAACTAATTAACGCTAAGAGACGTTGGCAGAGAAGGAGCAGTACTCAGAGTACACTCAAAATACATTCGGATCGAGCGCTTTTGTAACAAACTGACTCAACGCACTCATTGAAAACGGCTCGAAGTGGATCGGATCACGCCGCTCTCGGATATGAGAATGTACTTATAACCGAAAAAATGCTAATGAGCCGAATGCCTATAAGTATTTTACACATATTAATAAGTATGGATAGAGTTCAGAACAGCACGACACTCGGGTATGATTTGAGTATCCGAATTCTGTCGGATACTCATTGCAGTTCTCTGGTACTGACCTTATCTACCCATGTGCCAAATATATACTGTTCATTTTCGTTCATAGTTTCAGGCCGGTTACTTTCGGCTACACCCCAAATATATTCCTTTCCATATAATTATAGCGTTTCAGAGTTTCATTTCTCGTTTCTTCAGCTATTTCACTTACGCCCACTTAACGAAAGAAAATAGGACAAAACTAACTCCTGATTCGAGCTCTGCTACACCTCTAGTTTTTGGCAGAGTAATAAATGATCAACAGAATCAAATGCCCTAAAAAATCTAACAGACACAGCAAGTGTATATGCTCCAGATCATATGACATTCTGATGGCCAATCTCTGATTCAAGATATGGCCTATATGTACTTAGATCAATCCTTAGATTTTACGTTGCATACTTCTGCTGGTCTTGAATTGTTGCAAAACCTTTTGAATGCTTGCACTGAATTTTACTTGGACATATGAAAACTCTTGGAATATTTAGCAGTACGGTTAGCTTCGTGGTTTTGCTCTCTTGCGTTGTTCTCACTGACTAGATGTAGTAGGGCTTCTTTTCCAGCGATTGTTTGTTATTTCTGTAACTATTTTAAAGGCTAATTAACATTATTAGTAAACTAGGGACAACTTATGTTAGAGACTCGGCGAATGCAAATAAAATAGTACACAAATAGTGTTCATTAAAGAATGTAGCTTCTTATTAACGGATATAAATAACCAGCATTCGACCCAATTTATAATGAATAGGTCAATAAACAAAGAGCCATCATCAATAGATTTATAGTCTCGATAAAAAACAGTTCTTAATGACAACTGGTGTAAAATTTACATTCACAGAACAAAAGATAAAACCATTTATGGTCAGATGTAAACCATAATTGGTCAAAAAGCTTAACGTTACAAATATCAGACACTAATCATAACGACGAACTAGACTACGAGTATTTTTCTTTGTTAAGGGACTGTCCTCAAACGTCGCTAACTTCTGTTGATATTACACTAGCTGATGTGTTAGAAAAGATAAATAATCTGAAGGACGATTATTCTCCAGGACCCGATGGCTTGCCTGCTATTGTTATAAAAAAATTCGCGGACGTGTTGGCTCATCCCCTATTGGCTCTTTTTCAACTTTCTATTTCTAATTCCGTTTTTCCTAAGTTGTGGAAGAGCTCATACATAATACCTCTGCATAGGAAAGGACCAAGAAGCGATATTTCCAATTACAGACCTATTGCAAAACTTTCATGTACTCCAAAAATGTTTGAAAGCATTATTTATGACATTCTCTTTTTCCATTGCAAATCTATTTTTCCTCCCAGCCAACACGGCTTCCTCAAAGGAAGATCGACTACCACTAACCTTGCAGAATTTGTTTCAAACGCTCTATGCTCGTTGGAAAGCGGGTACGAAATTGATGTAGTGTCTACCGACTTTAGTAAAGCGTTCGACAAAATCTCACACACTATCATTCTTCTTAAGCTTAAAGCCTTTAGTTTTCCCCATCACTCTTTATATCTTGGATTAAATCATATCTCGAAGAACGCCGTTATAATGTCATCTTTAGATTTTCCAATTCAGATTCTTTTTCAGCTACCTCTGGTGTCCCACAAGGTAGTCACCTTGGTCCTTTGTTGTTTGTCTTAACAATCTCTGATGTAGATGGCATCATCAAAGAATCCAATCTCTCTGTGTATGCTGATGACATGAAAATCTATCGGCGCATACAAACTAACGACGATTCTCACTATCTTCAAGAAGATCTAGTTAGTTTTTCCACTTGGTGTCAAAAAAATCTTCTAGAGCTCAACGTTAGTAAATGTCAAGCTATTACATATTCACGCAAGCGTCTCCAGCTTCCCCCAAGAACATATTACTTACTCGGCAAGCCAGTTCCTCCTGTAAGCTTTTTAAGGGACTTAGGTGTAATATGTGATAAGGAACTTAATTTTAGGTCTCATATTGATAATATCATTAGTAGAGCCAATTCTGCACTGGGTTTTGTGAAACACTGGTCCAGAGAATTCTCCAACCCTTACGTTACTAAATCTCTCTACCATACCTTTGTTAGACCCATCCTCGAATATGCCAGCCAGGTTTGGTCTCCTATCTACAACATCCATTCTGTGCGAATCGAAGCCGTTCAACGAAGATTCATTAGGTTCGCACTACGCGGTCTTCCCGGTTCTGACAGTTTCAACTTACCTCCTTAAGCAGACCGCCTGAAGTTGATTAACATGCAATCTCTTGCAAAACGAAGAGAAGTTGCAGATGTACTCTTCATTCATCAACTTGTATGCAGTACCATTAACTGCCCTGCACTACTCCAATTAATATCCTTTAATACCAACCCACGTAACCTTAGGTCTATTCCTCTCTTCCACCTCAACTTCCATCGTACCGACTATGGTTGCAGTGAACCTGCAACCAGGATGCTTCGTGTAACTAACAATTTGATCAGCGAATTTGATTTTCATCTGAGCAGATCTCGACTCCGAAATGCCCTTCTAAACTCCAACGCCACTTCTTCTTAACTCCAACGCCATTTTTCCCCCTCTATAATTTTTTTCTTACAATTAAGATATGATACATATTCCCTGTTAATTATTGTAAGTTCCCTTTATTACTTTTCTCTCCGTATTTACCTTTTGACGTGTTCTTATAATTACGTTTTTCTGGTGGGCGGATTACGCCCACCACGAATTGGATATCTTTCGAACACTAAAACAAGGGAAGGAGAAAAAAAAAATAAATAAACCCTGTTAGAATAAGTTAAGACCCTGTTAGAATAAGATTAGTTCTTAGTTAATCAGCTTGTATTAAGCTTAACGAATAAATAAAATAAATAAAAAAATAAAAATCAGAGACAACACAAATCCCAAATAGTTTATTTGCATAGTGCGTAGGTATGTAACTGGTAACTTTTTAATGTGTTAACCAACTTCAGTGAGTCTATTAATAAAGTGACCAACGAAATTATATTTAAAAAAAATATTTATACTAAAATCACCACACATAACAAAATAATTATAATCATTGCATAATTTGATAAATTAGTAAGAAAACGATCCAGACAACAGCTATGATAGACATACACTATAAGAAAACTTTAGTACAATTAACAAATATTGCAATATTAACCATTATTTTTGCAGTAAATTGCAATTCCCGCCTATTTATTTGTTCGATCATTTCGATAGATAAAGCTTATTGTGATTTATATTTAAACAAGAGGCATTTATGCCTCATGAAACCAGATTTCGAAGTCACAAATGACGTCACCGGCGGAATAATAGAAAGTAAAGAAAGATTCAGAAAAACAATAATTAGAAGCCAAGGCATAAAAAACTTATAGAACATATAGAGTGAAAATAGTTGAAATGGAAAAATTGAGAGTGAAATAAGAATAATTTTGAAAAATTAGACATGTTCTTATATGACATTTTACAAACACTAGCAAAAAACGACTTTAAAAAAACCAAGAGGAAAAAGGTGAAGTTTTATTTAATAGCAAAAGTATCGTGTTTTAAAATATTCTTTGTAAAACTAATGCCTGGTTATTATTTCACTCAAAATATCCTGATTAAGAAGTTTAGCACAAAGAACCCCTTGTTGTATTAAAACTCTACACTTAAACTTGTGGACAAAATTCGCGTTTTGTAACTTTAAGGGTTAATTCATTTTTTTTTTAATTTACTTTGATATTAAAATATTATATCAAATATAGCAAAATTCCTCGAATGCAGTTCCCGGCGAATAGCTTTCTAAAAAACTAAGCTAAAAAAGTAATGTAGACACTCAAAAAGACAATAGCAGTAAAATTGTTGAATAACCAAAAAAGTGCAAAGTGAGGTACAACTAACATTAATGGTAATAAAAAACTACCGTATTTCGGAAATGCATAGTTGTTTAAAAACTGCTTGACAAAAATTTATTCATTTAGCAGAAACCACCAAAAATAAAAAACCGCAATGAACTCTGTCACTAACATACAAATACATAATAACAAAAAAGAAAGAAGCAATGCGAAATCGACAAAATTGTACAGCAACATAATTAAAATATTTCTAATGATGTATTTAAAAACATTTTAGACTTCCAAAGATTTCGATTTAAAAAACACTTTTTTGTAAAAACAAAATCTTTAATAAGAATAAATAAATAAAATGTTTATAAATTTCACAAATGTTAGAGCTGTTGTCCTGGCCATGACATCTTTAACAAAAGTTTAGTCATACTTAATCTGATGCTTAACACTTAACACACCAAGTTGGTCAATTGAAACTATAATTGAAATTATTAAGTTAGAGATGTTTTTGTTTTTTCCAAACTTACTGCATGACTTTAATCATTATTTTTCTTTTCTAATGACCTATACTTACAATGAACTACAAAGAGCATTCATTTGACCGCTGGAAAATGATTTAGTTTTTTTTTTATATTTACAATTTTTAATTATGTTTTGGCATGATCTTATTAACATTTGTCAGACCTAACTGCAATAACCAATGAGTCACACAATACTTAACTTAAAGCCCAGACCGATTACTTTCGCTGGATTTGTTTGCATTTGAAATCTAAATATGTATATTAGCGATGTGATAGAGCTTTTCATCCGCATCTGATCCGGAACATCAGCAATATTTTGATTTCTGTATTAGCATCGACTTATTTTATATTCTACTAAAACAACAAATTTCATTATCTATATCTATACCCTACGGAGAAAAGAACCGGTTCTAAACCTATTACGTGATAGATCCCTTGGGGACCAGGTACCTGTCCCAATTCTGCCACAAACATACGAAACCGACCGGTCACTTTTACATGGCGTTATCATTAACAGAGGTCAATTGCCACCTGCTGCATCACCTGTCCAGTGACCGGCCTCGAAAAACAGAATTTTAAAAATGTCCCGCAACAGGCACAAAAAACTGTTCCGTGATGAGTTCTTTCAGACCTGTCCTGTGATAGCTGTCCATTGTAGCTGCCACGGGACCTGTCATTTAAGGGCAATTGACTCAGCTTTCTCCGTAGGGTATCTATGTCTATATCTATTTATCTATATCTTCTTCTTCTATGTATCTATACTATTATATAAAATTGAAGTGAAAATTTACTCCAAAAGTACTGGGCCGATTTTTATGAAAAAATTTTTACAATATCATATTTGTACTACAGATTCATTTAGGGGTATTTTTCTTTAGAAATTTTAATAATAAGTATATTTAATTAAGGTACTAAGTTCTTTAAAAAATCATCCCAGCTGCCACGCATTTCTTATTCGTTGTCTTTTGACGCGTTTGTGTTGCAAGAGTTTCAATAAACTCCATGTTGCTCTTTATTTTTCTGTTTCTCTTCATACTCAACTAGCACAGCGCAAAAAAAAAAAAACTGATGAGCCCAGTGTTGCCAGATTTGGGGACAGATCATTTCCGTTTTTTTTCCATCATTTCAAGAAGTTTTTCCCTTTCTTCTCTTGACAATTTCCCGTTTTTCCCCCTTTTCTAAAGTATATTAAAAAAAAATTACCAACATTTTATTTCTTGCTTCAGTGTTTTATTTTAAATAGAAACCATAACAATGCTAACCTTAGTAATGTTACTAAAAATATGACATTAAGACAAAAGGGGTATTCAGTTCACTGCTGAAATTTCCGAAATGCTGAAGTTTGCGAAAACTTCGGTGCAATTACTGTTGTTTTGGTTTTTCGAAGTTTACTTAAATTTAATCACCTATTGAGTTGATGAAAAATAATCGTCGGAAATTTGCGAAGAAAAGATGTATTCAGTAATAATAATCACATCTGTTTAATGAGTGTGAGTCATTGTGAATATAATAATTTCGATAAGAGAAGATCATTCAGTCAAATCCCTCCTAAAAGCTGATGCAATATATGCAAGCAAGAACAAAAATTATAATTAATTCTATTGTAGCCGCCAACTCATATAATTAAGTTTTGCTACTTTTTATGACATTATTTTTCTATTAGAAGATAGAAAGTACAAAATGATTTGTTTTGGTAACAAGCCCACCAACAAAATTAAGTAATGGTGATTTTAAGCGTGACAGATGCATGTGAAAAAAGGAGACATTACAAACGGTCACTCACTTTAACTCGTCGGATACTTCCGATTTCAGAATTTTCAGCAATGAAGTGAATATCCCTAATATAACACATTTATTTCTTGTTGCAAACACTTCTTTTCGATTTCTAATCCTATGCAGTTTTGAGTTTTCATAAGTATTTTGGTGTGTAAAAAACATTTACGGTATTTTTATATTAGTTTTATTTAAATTTAGGGAACTTTTTACTTGTATCAGCAAATTTCATATTTAAAACATTATGCCAAATATTTTGCAGATTTATTGTTTGTACATATATTTAATACATCAATATTTCTTAGTGACCTTTATTCTAAGTCGAGATCAATTTATTCCGATTTTTTAAGTGAATGATTATTTATTTATTTAAAAATTTCATCTACTAGGCTAAGGGCCTTACAGATTACTTAGAACAATACTTAAAACTAGCTAAACATCACAGATATCTTAATTCGATTGTGGAGAGCACATAATAATTTCTTTAAGGTGTTTTATGAAAATATTTCTACACACGCTAAAATCTAATTGATTCGCAAATGCATTGCAATTTGAAAAGCAACGTGAAAGAGGTTCATAGAAACTATAATTAGTTCTATGGTAAGGAGTATAGATTGAGTTTAACTCTCTCAAATGACGAGCTGGGGCATTAAATGGAATTAATGCTAACAGTTCAGAAGAATTAATTTTACCGTCAATTATATACTTAATGAACATAATATTATTAATGGTTCGTCTATCTGATAAACTACTAGGGCCTAGCAGTCGGCAACGTACCCAACAATTAGGTATTGTCTCCCAAGTATATTGTCTTCCCAAAGCAAATCTTGAAAATAGTTTTTGGATATTTTCAATACGGGTAATCAGAACCCCATAAAAGGGGTCCCACACAACCGGCGCATACTCTAGTAGAGATCCTGCTAGACTAAAAAAGATTATGCTTGGAGTTAATGGATTATGAAGTCCCTGAAATTCCTTTACAGAGATCCAAATTGTGAGTTAGCTTTTGCAGTAATGTATTCCAAGTGAGTATCAAAAGTAAGTTTATGGTCAAAAATAACACCAAGGTCTTTAAATTGATTCACTCAGTAAAATTTTTCATTGCAGTCATACTTATACTCATAAATAATTGGATTTACTTTCCGAGCTAAAGTGAGGACTTTAAATTTACCAAAATTAAGATTAAGCTGGTTAACGTTACACCATTGCAAAAACGATGAAATATCATCCTGTAGATTCACGCAATCCGTACAACCGTTTACTTTTAAAAAGATTTTCAAAACACCGGCATATAGAAGACTGTTGCTAAACTTAGAAGACTGAGTAACATCATTAATAAATAAATTAAACAGTAAAAGACCCAAGTGACTCCCCTGCGGAACACCTGATGTAACCTTAATGGGCCTTGAATAATTCTCACTAATCTTGACAGCAAGTGTTCTATCAAATAACTACGCGTGAACGCACTTTAAAAATTGTGAGTGAATACCCATCATCTCAAGTTTTTTTTTAACAAAACAGGGTGTTTAACGCTATCAAAGGCCTTTGAAAAATTGGCGTATAATGCATCCACCTGCGAACCTTTCTCAATAGCGTTAACTGCAAAATTGGTAAAAATTACTAAGTAAGAAGTAGTGGATCTACCCTTAAAGAAACCATGCTGTTGCCAAGCTATAAGAATACGTACTTCCGCAAAAAGGAGCTTGTTAACAATTTTATCAAGGACTTTAGGGATAAAAGATAGCTTTACGATAGGCCTGTAATTTTCAACCAAACACTTTTGTTAGGACTTAAATATTGGTGTTACACAAGCAATTTTCCACTCAATGGGGAAAACGCCGCTAGAAAGAGATTTGTTGAAAATCAAATCCAATGCGACGTAAAGAGTTTGTGCATAATTTTTTTAAAAACACTGGAGGAAGCAAATCATAACCAGAACTTTTGGAGTAATTCATATTTATTAGAGTCTCTAGTATTTCCTTACCTGGTATTTCTCAACTACCAATGTTCAATAGTTGCAGCAGATCGTAAAATCCATAAGCGTCACTGAGAAAATTCGATTGATTAAAAACTGTTCCAAAAAAATCAGCAAAAAGTTCGGTAAAATAGGAACACGACAGAATTAATGAAGAACACGTTTTGCTTTTTAAAACGATTGGTTTAACAAATGCGAAAAGTTTAAATGCTCCGCCTTCATCTGAGATATTAAATTTTTGAAATAACCTTAAATTTACAGATGATGAGAATCAAAATGAATTTAAATGAAAAACACAGGCTAATTCAGATAGAAATTTAAACTCAAGATGACTCAGATAATATTAATATGCATTAAATACAAGATGGTAAAGAAATTTAAATCACAATTTTTTGTATTTGTGAAGAAATTACATCTTTTTGCTCAAAATCGTGGTCAACCTCATTTTCCCCGTTTTTTCAGAGTGTTATTCTCCTTTTCCCTATTGGGTTGAAAATTCCCGCAAAATGGGGAAAATTCCCTTTTCTGGCAACACTGGATGAGCCTCGAGCAAGGCGAAAAGTGAGAGATACATATAAATGCAGAGTGGCGCTCTAAAACAAAACAAAAGAAAAAAGACAATTTTTATATCTCTGATATGCATTGTCTTAACCCAATAAGGACGATGATGCCATATCGCATCACTAAGTCGGATGTCGCAAAACTAACAGTATCACATAAAAATTTGTCAAAATAGAAATTAGCACATGTGTGAAAAAGTTGTCCCGCTTTTAAGGCGTTAAGGAGATTGATAAAAAAACGTCCGTGGCCAGGTAGTAATTATATAAAGTTTGGTATTTTCCAATTTTGTTGGAAACTAAAGGGAACTTATACACATTTTTATAAACTGAAGGAAAAAATCTGTCTCTAATATTTTTATATAATAACAAAAACACTTATAATTAATGGTAGTTCATCTACAATATGTTTGTTATATGTCTTCTCAGAGGGCATGGAATAAATATAAATTTTTTTTAAAATGTATAGTATGTATAAACGTATTTGTAGTATTATTCTGATTTTCAGAAAAAACGAAATGATTTTCTTATGTTATTAGAAAATTAAGTGTTATTTATATGCAAAAAGAATATTTAGTATTATTTTAGAAGTGGTCACTTGACCGCTATCTTTAGGAATAGGTATTACAATATATCGGTTGATTTAGTGTTAAAAGCAATAAAAAAATAAATATAATGTTTACCGCACGCTTTTCTGTATTGCAAAGGTTTTGGTAGACAAAATTTGAGGTTTACGTTATTTTTTTTTTGTTTCTTGTAGCGAACAAAGTGAAATTATTTTAGTTTCTAACGTTTAATACTTTAAGATTTGTAGAGCTATCTTGCTTCTTTTTTAGTAATCTTACAAATTTATTCGACCACGTAAACGATGCCAAATGATAAAATGTAACATTCAGATACGCATTAACGGGGCCACATAGCTGCTTTAACGTCGACGCTATCCAATGCTTGACGATAACATCTAAAGAAATTAAAAAAATGCTAATAAAATAACTAGAAAGTTCATTAAATCAACCCTACGTGCGCTTGCGCAGTTGGTCGTCAGGTCAGTTTTAATTATTTTTTAAAAAAGTTGTTGGGCATTATATATTCCATATCTTTACGTTTCTGATAGTTTAAAAAACTTGAATTGCTTGTGGAAAATTAATTAAATTTAATTTTCAGTGATATTTTTTTACATTTTTACTAGCTTTTTTTATTATGTTGTCTTTAGGTCATTTGCTTTCAGCAATAACGTTCTTTTATTATTCAACATTTATAATTTTGTAAGCTTGAAGAAATGTTCAAAGAATGTCTTTGACGAAGCATGTTCATCAAGTTTATTTTTATGAATTTCTATTGAAGAAAGTTAAATACAATAATAAAAATTCCTTTTGGCAGTGAGGGAATACTAATGTGTTTAACTTAAGACAAGGTCAATGTAACTACTGCTATACCCAAATTATTCGTGAGCAGTTTATAATTCAAAAGCATGCTATTTAGTGAATGCAATAATAACCATTGGCATGTTTATTGCTAAGAAACAATAAGTGTCAAAATTAAGCCGAGATGAGCCTAATACCATAAAATGTATCTTATAGCTAGCTATACTCAACCAATACTCAATAAAAAAATGTAAGCATAAAAAACAATGGGCGGAATACCTCAAAAATTTAAATTTGATATAATGACTAGGGCGTAACGATAGAAACCCATTCAGTTTGGTTAGCGATAAGAACTTGTGAATGGATGCAAACAAAATTTTGGAAATGTTTTTTTTCTAACCCATACCGGTGTCCACCTCCGTGAGCTTTGGTAAAGAAAAAATAATCGGTTTTTTGCTATTTTTGCGACATAGCATCCATTCTATTTAAGTGACATTATTGCAATACGTATTAAAATATTGTATATAATTTAAATAAGAACATTTTGGTATACTGTCTTACTATCTGAGTGAGACATCTGATTCCTGAGATATATATTTTTATAGGAAAAATCTGAGGGTTATCAAAATTTAAATTTTTATACTTTTTTAAATTTAATAAAAAAACTATTCAAGATACGATATTGAAATGTTCTAAACCATTTTTTTTTTGGCCAAAAAATATCAAAAACCAGTATGCTGCTGACAGCAATGTTACTTTCCAAACAAAACTTTGAATTCCCAGTTTAAAAATGTAAATAAGAATGACCCCGTAAATGGTGTTTTTTATTGATATTATTTATAATTTGGTCAATTCTAGCCCGAAAGGTCAGTGTTAGATACATCAAGACCTTCAAAAATTTTCGAAAAATAGGGTATAGTTTGTAGTTGGGCCGGTAAGGGTTAAGAGACAGCCAAAGAGTTAAATGTTTTAAATGAATATATGCATAATGCATAAATTGGTATAGAATATTTCAATATTGTATCTTCCATAATTTTTTATTAAAAATTAAAAGGTAAGAAAAATTGAAATTTTGATAACCCTCAGATTTTTTCTATTAAAATATATATCTCAGGAATCAGATACCTCAGATAGTAAAACAGTATAGCAAAATGTTTGTATTCAAATGATCTGCATATACAATATGTTGTAATTACATGACTTCAATATAATGGATTCTATGCAGCAAAAATAGCAAAAAATCGAATTTTTGTGTGTACAAAAGGAGGTGGGTCATTATGGGTTAAAAAAAATAAATCAAAAATTTAGTTTCATCCATTTGCAAGTTTTAATCATTAGGGAACTTTGATCAGGAAAAAAAGCGCGGGTGTTATTCCCTAATAATGACTCCATGACGTAGCTAGAAGATTCGCCTCCCAGGACAGCTCCTGAGGATGCCACCGCTTTTATAAAAATTCAGTGGAAAATTAAATGCAATAACTAACATTTTTTTACAAACTTAAGTTAAATTTATTTTTGAATGATTTTTTTCCTTGATTTTATAGTTTAATTAGTGCTCTTTAGATAATCTAGCAAGATGACGTAGATACAAGGTATTCATTGTAGATCTCAGAAAATTTCATAGCAATTTTAGAGCAGTCTAGCATGTTTTTGAATTATTGTGTCCAGAAATAAGGGAAACAAAATTTTGAAGACTTTCATTAAGAGGCTTTTCTTTACACACCCCCTGGAACCCCCCTGGGGGTTTTGACTTGAATTGATTTTTTGAAATGTTTGTATGGGGAACCCTCAGGGGTTTCTAGGGGGTGTGCCACTGGCATGGGTGGATCGGCCCTCAAAAGTTAGAAGGGGTCGGTCATATATTTGGACTCGATTGGGGCACTCTAAATGGGTCAAAGAGGGATTTTTCAAAATTTGACCCTACGGAAAATTTGGGGCATTAGAATTCGTTTTAGAGGTATAGTTCCTCGGGCAAAGTTTCTTATTTTGATCCCTAGAAATCGATTTTCAATGAGCAATGGGCGATTTTTTGGCTCCCCACAAATCGACCAGGCCACATATATTTTATAAAATATATAAAATATATATATTTTATATATATATAAAAATAGATTGTGATTTGTTCGGATGCTTAAAACTTGAAAACGAATGGACTAAATTGAAACGCGAAGGTTAAGGAAAAAATAAAATTTTGAAACGCCCCTTTTAACCACCCACAACTCAATAAAAATGCTATATTAAGAGGGTTTTTTTTGGTCGTATTTAACTAAAAATTGGTAATTAAGTTCGTATGATAACTTAACATGTAATGGATTTGTTTCGAGTACGAGATGGTTTTAAAAAAAACATTTGCCACATCTTTTTTTATATAAAAAATTTGCGATATCAAATAGCTTTGGAGTTATGGGTCGCACAGCCTCGGAATTCAGTATTCGACCACAATTTACCTGTGCCGTTCCACTGATGACATTTTATGAGAGTTGGACAAGGGGAGTGGCACTTCCCATTCAACACAAATTTGCGATATTGAATTGCTTTGGAGTTATAGGTCGCACGGCGTCGGAACTCAGTATTCACACTAAATTTACACATGTAGCTCAATTGATTACATCTTGTGGGCGTCGGTAAAGGAGGCGTGGCACCTCCTCTATAACACAAATTTGCAATATCGAATAGCTTTGGAGTTATATGCCGCGCAGCTGCCGAATTCAGTATTCGACCTGAATTTACATATGGAGTTTTACTGATAATATTTTATGGCGTTTTTTAAGGGGGCGTGGCACCTACAATTTAACCCAAATTTGCTATATCGAATAGCTTTGCAGTTATAGGTCGTAAAGGGTCAAAATTCAGTATTCGACCTTAATTTGCACATGCAGTATTATTTATTTCATTTTATGAGTTTTGGAAAAGGGAGGCGTTGAACCTCCCATAAAACAAAATTTGCGATATCGAATAGCTTTGGAGATATAGGTCTCACAGCGTCGGAATTCAGTATTCGATCTCAATTTGCACATGCAGCTTCACTGATATCATTTTATTGCTTATTTTAAGGGGCTTTGCACCTCCCAGACAACCCAAATTTGTGCTATCGAATAGCTTTGGAGTCATAGGTCCCATAGCGTCGGAATTCAGTATTCGACCTACATTTACACATTCATTTTAATTGGAAATATTTTATGAGCTTTGTATAAGTGGGCGTGGCATCTCCCATGCAACCCAAACTTGTGCTATCGAATTGCTTTAGAGTTACAGATCGCACAGCTTCCGAATTCAGTATTCGACCTCGATTTACACATGCAGTTTCACTGATAACATTTTATGACTTTTGTTAAGGGGCGTTGCACCTCCCATACAACCCAAATTTTTGCTATCGCATAGCTTTGGAGTTATAGGTCGGACAGCATTGGAATTCGTCCTCACTTTACACATGCAGTTTTGTTTATTTCATTTTATAGACTTTGGACAAGGGAGCGTGGCAGCAACGCGCCGGGTTTCAGCTAGTCGCATAATAAAATTTTCCGTTATGCTAACAGCCAACGATCACAGCCGATCATTTTTGCTATTTTATTAGCATTTTCGAAAATAGCTTTATGGTTTTTCAAAATAGTCTTCGTTATGATTAATACATTCTTGAATGTGTTCGACCCATTTTTCATAAAATTTATCAAATTTCGCAAGATTTTTGTGCTAATAATTTTGAAATTAGTTTCATATAAAATACAGACATGGCAGAAAAAATGGGTATGCTATCGTGTTCCTTGTAGGCGATTGATGTAGAATCGATTTTTAAAGCTGATTTCGTTATTATCTTTTGTGTTATCTATCGAATAAATTCTATTACAAATAAATACGGTTCATATACATAAAGGTACCTTGAAAAACAAATTACATTAGTACCTCTCTAAAAATCAACTCTGATCTATATTACATCGATTTTCAAATCACGTTTTTCGTAAATATGTTGGCTTATAGTTGTAATAGTTGTAAAAAAAAAATGTCAGAAATTAAAGGTCGGAAAAAGCTCTTCCAATCTGCATCAAAAGTTAAAAAATTTTTGCATTTGGATTAAAGGTATTCTGCCATCATAAAAAAAGTGCGGCATGAAAATCAAAAAAATTTTTTTTTAAATCATTTTGAACCATTTTTCTTCCATCTTCAAGAAAATAAAATATAAATCGAATATTTTTGCCCAATTGCTTAATATTTTAACCTGAAATGTCATATCTACACAAATTAAAGCAATCATTCAAGCAAAAACCGCAGTATCTACATAAACAGAGATAAAAAAGCTGCATCTACAGGCAGATAATACGTTTTACTTTTGTATTTATAGTTGATGCTTTTTAAAATGTACTAACTTCTTGATTTTTGTCCCCAAAAAATAAAATCTTGTAAATATCGATTTTTTTATAGATAACATATTGATTTTTTTATTAAATATCCTTGTGAAAGATATGATTGTTTTAAAAATATATATTTTAAATATTATAAATATAACACAAAAAGGATTTTTACTATGTAAACACAGTTAAAAATCTTGGACTAAATGTTAAACTTTCATTTAGTTTAGGTGAATATTAGTCCAAAAAAGTTGCAATTGAAAACTTCCCGAAAGCTTAAGTGAAATTCAAAACTTTTTTAGTTTAAATCGTAGTCTTGAAAAGTTTCAAATAACCGAATCACTTGACTTTTTGTATGGAAAGGGTTGCCAAGTTGCATTTAAAAATTTTTTATTTAATGAAATCTTTTATAAATACCAGTTGAATTATTGACTGAAAACTAGAGAAAAACTATCTTCGGTCGGGTCGAAGCTTAACCCTTTAAGTGGATTTGCCCTATATATTGGACACGTCAGAAAGTAATTATTATATTTATTTTGCAACGCTTTTTTTTAAATCTAAGCCTTTGGTTCTATGAAAAAAAGATGAACCAAAATGACAAATGTAGATAAATGTAGATAGATAGTTGACATTAAAATCAGTTGGATTTTCGGTTTTGTGCCGAAGAAAAGTAAAAACATTTTTTTTTGTCTATTTTATAAGAAAAAATCAATCGGACAAAATTCTAATTTACATTTTTTTATCTTTTTATTTTTTAATGAAAATAATATTAAGAGAGTTTGAAAACAAATATCTAAAGGGTTGAAAAACCTTTAAGGGATTACAAAAAAAATTTTGTGCCAAACAGGAGCAAAACAATTTTTTCTGTGTACAAGCTTGCAAAACGTAAGTAGCGCAGGTAAAAATTAAAAGTATGTTTTTTTCATCTTTTTAGGACCTAAATGATAGGAATAATACCTCAAAAAAATTATTTTGTTCTTAGTTTAGTCAAGCCATTGAAAGGAGTAAATATCACGCATCATCAATTTAAAAAATGTCACGATTTTTCCTCAAATAACGTTACATTGGCTGTTACGACATTCAATTTATAAATTTTCAGATATTACATGAGCGTAGTAGAAAAAATCCTACAGACTAAATTTTATTTCATTATTTGTAGATTTTCGTGATTTGAGTCTAATTTTGCCCATTTTCAAACTTGACCAGTTTTTTGAAGCTTAAGGTAAATAAATATATGAGAAGAGACCGAAAATAAGTCTTAGCACTTTTTTTTGTAATGTGTTTCTCACTATAGTATAAGCTCAGAATTTAAAAATTTCTCTCTCCAATTTATCCAAAGCTGCAAAATAATTTCTATCGATCGCTGTGAGTTATTGGATGTCATTTATTTGTGTGGGAAATGACTTTCGGCTCATTACTGAGAGAAAAATAAAAAGGTTAAAAAAATAGTTAAAGCTCTAGTGTTGGTATTTGATGTTTATTTATTTTATGTAAATAAAAATTATTTATATACTAGTGGGCCACAGTTGGACTTTTTTTCACCAAATTCCTAAAGACATGTCAAACGAAATAAAAAATTATCTTATTTTCTTGTGTTTTGTTTTGTTTTGCTGCAGCACAAATTTGGTATTTTAAAACTTTTTGCATTAAATAAAATCAGCCCAGTACTTTTGGAGTTTATTGGCAACACAAAATTTGCACTTAAATTTTAAATAATAGTATAGATATAAATGACAATCTGAAATAATAGGGGTATACATTTTCTTAGAATTAATTTTTTATTTCAGTGCAAATACAAAATTTAAAACGTCAATGCAAGCCTAAATACCAGTTTAAATATATACTACATAATATTCAATCAAGCTTTTTTTCTAAATGTGAAATTATAGTCCCTCTCACTAAGAAACACAGTTTTTACTTGTTTCTGTTTGAAACATTGTCCCGCTGCCTGATATAAGTCGCTTCATTAAGTTTTATTTTTTAACTTTATTCAAAAAAATATTATGGTAACTCTATAACTCCGTTTGCCAGATGTCAAATTACTTGCATTTACGTGCGAGTGTAAAACAAAAAAGGAAATAGAGTGCGTTAAAGTGCGCAGATCTGGAGATTTTAATTTTTTAAGATAAAACCTGAGGAGGATATTTTGACAAAATGAAAGTAAATAATTAATTGCAATTTGGAAATACAAAATTGAAAACGGCTTAATGGAAAATAATAGAGAAGTGCAAAATGCAAATTATTTTCGTCGGATTTTCGCATGAAGACAATTTAAAAAATATTTTAATAACAACAGTGTTTTTGATGTTTCTACTCGAATACGTCAAAAGGAATAGCATGAAAATAAAATGAAAAAGTGAAGAAATACGCTTATTGTTTTTTAATACAATCTCTGCGATTTCAAATTTTAATGTAATGTGATTCCTTAAGCTGGTTATTCACGGTTTGTCTAACGGCAGCCGCCTTAAGTGCTAAAATATAGTCAGGTATACTGGCCACGCTTTCCGGCTTAACGCCAACAATTGCATTTTGCACTTCTCTATAACTTCCACTACGTCGTTTTTACAAATCTAGTATTGATCGTAGAGGAATAATCAATTATTCAGTGTCGGGCGATAGCATTGTCCAATTCCATCCTTGTTTTCTTATTTTCAGATTGAAGCAGTTTTGATTGCCAAGAAAATGATGAAACTGCGCTAAGTGATGCGGATGGCGCAAATACATATTTCTATTGAAGGCTTAGCCGAAGTAAAAATACAGCGGTACAAATGTCGTAAAATTGGATTGGTTTGACAAATTAACAAAAAAAAAAAAATACAATAAAATTAACAATAAACAAACACCTTCTTTTTATTTCTTGGGGACTAAACTTTAAACCATTTAAGACTAACTTTTAATCCTAGCAATACTAAAACTAAGACTCAAATAGGTTTTAATCTTAGTCATAAATTGGTTTAAATAAGAAACTTTCCGAGGACTTAATTTAAAACCATTAAAAACTAAGATTTAAACGACAATCTAAAAAGCACTAAAAGATGTCATTTAAACGGAAAGACTAAATTTTAGTCCTAATTTTGTTTTGTCGTATTTATTGTCCAAAAAAGTTTTAAATTTAGTCCAAGATTTTTAACTGTGAAACGGGCAGTTGGTGTAGATACGGCTTTTTTGACTATTCGTGATAATTTAAATTTAAAGAACAAACAATCAAAAAAGCGGCAGCCAAAGTGTTTGTTCCACAGTTTTTGCATTTTATATAAAATCGGAAAAAATATAATTTATATTGAAAGCAAAATGGATTCCCCTATCTTAAAGAACCAAATATTTATAGCCCTCCAAACCCTAATCAGTGAATTTTTGATAAATTTTTGTAAGTCGTTTATCTCAGAATATTGAGATATACGTATGTATGTAAAAGGTGTTTTTTATAGAGTGATACAAGTTTAAATCATTATAAAACATAGTAATATATTTTTAATATCAATGAAACGGACTTTATTGGAGAAAATTTTATGACTTTAATGTTTAAATATGATTTCGCCCATGTAGCCGCCACGACTGGCGCGTACAATCTGGAACACCAATTTTCACAAACTTTTCGCAGCATTTGCGGCCGTATCTCGCCGATAACTCTTCGAATGTTGATATCCAGGTGTTCAATTGATTGTGGTTTATCGATATAGGCAAGTGACTTTACATAACCCCAAGGAAAATAATCCAATGGAGTTAAAACACACGATCTTGGGGGCCAATTAATTGGCCCATTTCGTGAAATTATTTGTTCATCAAAAGTTTCCTTGAGTAAATCAATTGTAGCGCCCGCTGTATGGCATGTAGCTCCGTCCTGTTCGAACCACATATCAGCAAGATTAATGCCAGCTAATTGAGGAACGAAAAAACTTCGAATCATGTTCCCATAACGTTCACCATTGACAGTAACATTTTGACCATCATCATTTTTGAAGAAATATGGTCCAATGACTCCGCCAGCCCATAAAGCGTACCAAACAGTAATTTTCTGTGGATGTAATGGTGTTTCGACAAAAGCTTGTAGATTCTCCTCACTCCAAATACGACAATTCTGTTTATTTACGTACCCATTCAACCAAAAATGGGCTTCATCGGAAAATAAAATTTTCCATGGAAATTCCAAATCAATACCAATTTGTGCTTCAGCCCATTCGCCAAATTGGCGGCGCATACGATGGTCGTTTGGCTTTAATTCCCGCACAAGTTGAATCTTGAAAGGTTTTAAGCCAAGATCTTTTCGTAAAATTTTCCATAAAGTGGAAGTACACAACCCCAGTTGCTGAGAACGGCGACGAATTGATTGATTAGGATCATCTTCAATGCTTTCCTGTACAGCGGCTACAGATTCTTCAGTGCGCAGTGCTCGGCGTCTCACGGGATGCACATTATCAGTAACAAAAGTGGTCCAAAAACGATCTACTGTTCTTCGAATTAGCAGCTCTGAAGGACGAATATGTACTCCATAAAAAGGACGAAGTGCACGATAAGTTTGACGAACAGAACCATTATTTTGATTAAAAATTTCAACAATTTGCTCGCGTTAATGAAATGTCAAAGCAAACTTAACAAAAAGCAACTATCAGCTGTTAAATCGGTGGTCAAATAAAGCAGTAATGCCAACTCAAAGTTGTATCACTCTATAAAAAACACTCTTTATATGCCGCACTCTTGATTATGACGGCAGTATTAATGTTTTTCTCTCTGCGCAAAATGGTCCCAGGAAAAATGGCCCCAAAACGATAAATAAAACAGGCCCAAAATTTTGGGAATTTTTTCCAAATGAAATATTACCCCAATATATAAAATTAAATTTGGCCCCAAACTAAAATGTTTCCTTTAACGGATATAAAAGGCAAAATGATTTGCCCTTTTACGAAATGTTATTTTTAGCATTCTGTACAAAGGCAAACCATTTAAAGCGCAGTGAAATAACTCCACTTTTTGTTATTTTGTATTTGAAAAATAGCTCCACAACAAAAAAGGAAATATGGCCCTAAAAAAAGGAAATATGGACTCAATTTTTTTTGTTGCTGTGATCCATATAAAATTTGGGGCCTTTTTTCATTTTTAATTTGGGACCATTTTGCGCAGAGCCGATGGTTTTCATGCATTTTTTGGAATTTTTTCAAGTTATTTTCACTTAATTTCAAATAAATTTATTATATCTAACGCAATCCTTACTTTCCAGTTATCGTTGGAAAGGTTATGAGTGCTTGCATTAATTCCTGGTTAGAATTGTAGGTAACTGTAAAAATAATGTAAGAAATTTTGTAAAAAAAATTAAAAGTAATGAAGTTATTTAAATTTTAAAAGTTTGTATGAAAATAAAATAAAAATATTAATATTAAAAATATGCATGAAAAACAGAATTATCTTTAATCTTAATGTAAAAATTTTAATTTTTTTGATGCAGATTGGAAGAGCTTTTTCCGGCCCATATTTTTTGACAGTTTCTTTTTTAAAACTTTTACGCCAGCCAATACATTTACGAAAAAATTGATTTTTGGAGGTTTTTGTAAAAAGTTTTAGCTCACTGACGACTTTTGTTACAGCCAAAATATTTTGGTACTAAAATAGTTTAGGTTAGGTTTGGTAAAGTTGGCTGAGTCGATAGACGACTCGTACACTTAGGCCAGTGCAAGCCCGTTGTGATACTACATAATCTCTTTTAAAACCTATTAGAGATTTCCCTCCTCAAACCAGTTAAAGCGGATAATGAACTTAAGGATATGCTTGATTTCCAGGCATGAGACTTCTGCAAGTCCATTTAGAAAAGGATGGCCCAGAGTTGCCATTCTCTTTTTAGCTAAAGCCGGACATTCGCAGAGGATGTACTGAACATTTTCTACCTCCTTCTTACATCTGCAGCTTCTGCAGAAATCATTTGATGTAAGTCCCAACCGAAAAGCATGAGGATTTCACCCGTGAGGATTACTTCTTTTTTGACAGGTAAAATAAAATAGATTAAGGTTAATTTTCAGAGGGGTGCAAACGGACCTTAATACACATATGAGGAATGTCTGTTCAAAAGGGCCTATTTCGACATTGTATAAAGTTAAAGAAAACTAAAAATAGTCTAGTTTTTGTTGTGCTTACAATTGTGAGACTTTCTTAACGTAGTTCTATATATCTACCTACAGCTAATATACAATGTAAGCATGAACAAAAAAAATTCAAATGGTTCTAAAGTAATAGAGATTTCAAATTAAAGAATAGGCCCTTTTTCGCAGTCACTGAAGAAATCGGCCTTTTTGATTTCATTTTTAAGCATGTTATTAAATGAACACAGCAATAAAATATTCATAAGAAGCTTTCATACAAATAATTAATTAACTAAATACGTATCTTCCCTATAGCGGGCTCAATATGTTCACATTCTTCGTCGGTTTCGCGTTGTAGTGATAAGTTTTCATTAAGGACTTTAATTCATTGAATTGTCAGTTAAATATAACTTAGCTTAAATATAACTTGTAATTTAGTCTTTAAAAATTTTTAATAGGCCTGTTTGATTAAATATTTTATAAAAACCAAAAGCTTGTTTGGATATTAGTCCTTTTTGTTTAAAAATAAATAACTTCAAAAGAAATTTTTCAGTATTCATGAAATTATGTACAAATAGGCCCTTTTGAGCAGAAACATAAACTTTTATGCATAAAATATTGCAAATATTTACGATTTTCTTAAATTTTTATTTTTGTGGAAATGATCGGATTCAATATTTGAAGTGCTAAACCATAGTAAAAACAGCTTTTTCAAAAATGTTAAATGGGACCTTTTGAACAGATACTCCTCATATATTAACTAATGAAAATATTTTGCCATATAAATTGCACAGTCATCTTTTGCTATGCACAACAAACCTAATAAGTTAAGTAGCCATTTAGTACCAATTCAAATGCAATTAACACACTGCAAAACAAATGTAAAAAAGTCACTGATAGCATTCTTGAAAGTGAGTACTTTTGTCCATAAATAATCCGTCAAAGCGGACATTAATTGGGCTCACTCTAAATACACGCACGTTATAATATGGCCTTTAAGGGAGGTTTTAGGCAAAAGCCATTGAAATTAAGGCATATTTTAGAAGATGTTATTTAAAAAAGTATATTATATAAGCAAAAAATTTAATTTGCATGTTAACTTCACATCAGTTTAAATAAAAAATTGTTTGCTTTTATATATAAAGATGGCGCTGAAGTTGCTGTGCTTAAAAAAAAGTGAAAATAGGGCAACATCATAGCTCGGCTCCAGATAGTCTGAAAAAAACAGCAAAATGCATTTAAAAGTAGACCCTTGAATATACTTTATTTAGCAAAATGAATGTACGTCAAGCGCGTCGGAAGCGAATTTCATCTGGGGGGTCAGTACAAATGGGGGGGCAGTACAAATGGTGGTGCAAAAAAAGTTCACCAAAATTTCTTCACATGAAACATGAAGAAGAGAGAAAGAAGAGGAAAATATATAATACAAAAATATTATCGTTGCAAAAAAAACTGATATTTTGAATAACTTTTCCTTTTAAATTGTTTATCTAGCTAAAAAAGTGCGGGGGCAACTGCCCCCCTTGCCCCCCGCTTCCGACGCCAATGATGTACGTTATTTTTAACCATTTGTTGCGTGTAAAATCTAGACAAATTTTAAATAATTAAAAAAAAAAAGTTAAAATCGCTCGATTAGCTTGTTTGCAGGAGTGTGGCTCGTTTCGAAAAAGTAAGTTTCGAGAAAAACGCGTTGAAAACTTTGGCTAGTTAAAGTTACTGGGACTTATTTGAAATTTACATATTACACATTCTTGAATAGTATACAACAACAATTTAAATAAAATTAAATTTTAAAAAATTGTTTGCCTAAAACCTCCCTTAAAACGCACATGCTTAACAATTAAAACATTTAATCAAGTTGGTTATAAATTTCAAATTGCAATTTAATTGTGGGGAAAACAGAACTTACAAAGCTGTGAGCTACAATTTACGCCATTTATACTTGTATTAATATGTAGGTATATATTTGACTGATTTTCTCAGGTTTCACTTACTTCTTTGGCACTACGCAGTTTTATATCTACTCTACGTATATACCACAAAATAACTGTTATGTTGTACATGCCGAATGTTAAAAGTTTAATTTTCAAAACTACGTTTTACTTTTTTTTTCGCAAGAAGTAAAGTTTTTCAACGGATTTGCTCTTAACTAATTTAAAAATTGAACTAAAAATCTTGAAGTTAGAAAAACGTAACAAAATAAACATATCTTATCGCACAAATAAAAATTGCAACAAATGAGATAAAAAGATACTTTTTAACTCTGTGTTTAGCGATAGATTAATTATTCATTAATATAAACAAATTATAAAAAATCTTACTATCAAGACAAAGAAACAAAAAATACTTAAAAAATACGAAGACGAAAGAACGATTAAATGAACGCTGAAATTCTATTATATAAATAAAAAACTTAAGTGAACTGACAAAAAAAAACGCTATAACTTAAGCTAGCAGAAAATTGCTTAATTCCAAGCCATTCGAGAAAAGCAAACAAACCAATTCTTAAATTGTCGTAGTAAAGAAGCAAACAATTTAAATAATCGACGAAATATTTAAACAAAGGACGAAATCTAAGCACTATAAAAGGCCGTGAACAGGAAATTTATAATAGTTATTAGTGAAGCAAGCAGCGCCGTGAAGCAGTTCAACAAAAATTTAAACGTAAAACGCAATGCAAGGATTATATTGGAGTCGCATTATTAACCTTATAAGTAATACAGTTTAAACTGCAATTTTTTACTTTTTCTGATTGGTAGACAATTTCAAGTCTGCAAAATAAGAACGTTTCTATACATTATTTTAGTAAACATCTTTGACAAATTAAAATTTCTCAATTATTATTTTAAAAAATTGTCATTAATTTTATTTTCAAGTTCAGCAATATTTGATCGATGCAACAATTTGCATTTTGTGGAATGAAAACATTGAATTTGAACTTAAAACTGCGGTTACTTCGAACTATCAGCCTATAATCAGCATTTCTAGAGGCACTCTTAACGAATCATTTGATCGCGATATCGTAGATTTTGCAGGCAAGCGCAATCAACTGATCGAAAATAGCATTCCCTTTGATGATCTCGTTGAAAAGCTAACTATGTCTATCGAATTATCACATTGTGAGGTAAGTGTGGTTGAATGTAAGGTGAAATTGAAGGAATTTTAACAACGATGTACAAATTTAAAAGAGATAATACATAATTTTTTAATGGTTTTTCAAAAGTTTTAAAAACCCCTTCTCTTAAAACTCTCATTTTCGTCATTTCTCTACAAAATTTAATAACCAAAGAAATTATTATTTGGTTTACTGGGATATGACTGGAAAAGGGAATAGGTACTTTTTCAGCAAATAAGGCAATCAGCTAAAGTAGGGACGTCCAGAATTCTTGCCCGTGCGTCGATAGAGGGCAATCGTCTGTTGGATGAATTCGGGAGTGAAGCGGAAAGAGGAGTGGAAAATTTTGAGAGGAGAGGAAAAGCGTTGATGCACAGAACACGTGAGAGCGAGAACATGCTGTAATGCAAAAGCAGTGTTGCACATTCTGCATATTTTTCCTTAAAAGGGTTTTTATTATTTTACATAGCTACAAAAAGCGATGTTGCTTTGACATATAATTACGTCTTACAGGGAAAATTTGTTTATTTGTTTTTGTTTAAACTTTGGGGTAAACGCACAGCCTTTAATATTCAACGTTCAAAGATAAAATATATAACAAAATATCTGTTATGTGGTGAGTATTGATAAAATTGTGTAACCTTTTTTCGCAAGTACAATTAGAACCTCACACATGGCAGAACATCAGGCAAATTTTAAGTTTTATTTTTGCGTAAAATAATAACGCCAGAATATGCAAATTATTTTAACACCAAAAAATCCTTAAATTCAATTTTTTATAAATCTAAAGAATATGTTCATAAATATACCATATAAAAACTGAAAATGAAACTACATGTGATTGAAATATTAAGACTATGTTAAAGATTTTCAGACTTATGTATGTCACAAACCCATTGTGTAAGAAAACAAGGTGACAGCGAATTTTAATTTTTGTTGTAAAAATCCAACACTTAAGTTGTCAAACCATACAAAATGCACTTTTCTGTCTCTTTCACTCATTCAAAAGCTTGACAGCTTTAGCCAACGAAGTCGACGTCACTTCCAGCTTTATTTTTTACACCATGTTACAAACACTATTATGCAACTTTTTAAATTATAATTAGTTTTAATACGTTAATTAATTTTTTGTTATTGTTTGTTTTTAATTGACTTCTAAACTTTATTGAAATATTTTTGTTTTTGTAAGCATAAATAAAGCTTTTTTATCAATACTTGCGTTTTTGTTTTTTAAAAGTACAGTAATTTGATAAAAACAGTAAAATTTGCTGATCGGTACAGTATTTAGACAAATTTGATGTAACAACTGAATGCTCATGCTAGGGTTACCATGCACCTATTTTTTAAGAATAAAATTATATATTTTTAATTCAATATATTAATACTTCTTCTATCAAACATAATATTATGCTATTATTTATAATATTACGATTTGAAATTATAGAAAACTTCTTCTTTAAAATTGACCTTAATGTAAAAAAAAATTAAATTTATGAAATGAACAATTCAATTAAAGCGTTCATTCAAGAATTTGTTTTTTGGAACCGCTAACTTGGAGAATATAACTTTAATTGCTTTCCTTGCCTCGAAACGCTATCCTAAGGCCGAAACATAATAGGCTCGAGCTGACTGCAGCTAATATCAAATTTTAAACAACTACAAGTCAACTTTTTCGTCAATTTTCGTTAACTTGATCTAGCTGCAGCCAAAGCAATTAAAATCAAATTTTCCGTAAGGAATCAGCTGTTTTTTCTTTCAAACGAATTTAAATTAAATAAACATCAAATTATTTTCGCAATTCATTCCTGTTATTTTAAATTCAACAGAACAAACCAAACAAAACTAATTAATATACAAATTGGCGAATTTTTTTAATGACTTTGGCCCAGTTTTTCAGTACGGTTTAAACTTTAGTCAAATTAAGCCTAGCTTTACTCACCAACATTGGACGCTCAAACTTAGTTTAACTAGATATTTCAGCATTCGTTGAAGTTAAATTGACTTAAATTATCAAATAGTGTGTTTCTTTTTTGCCTACACAAAGTTAAAACGTCCAATTTTTGTGAGTTAAGGTCTGCTCAATTTGACGAGACCTTAAACTCGTACTGAAAAACTGGCCCTTAAAGACGAGCTCGAACATGTCATTTTAGTCAATTGCAATCTGCAATTGCATTTTGGTATTTTGCAGAACTTGAGCTAGCTTTTCGTTGATTTTTGACATTAGCTACAAAAAAAAAATACTGATGTTTGAAAAGTCAAAATTCTGATATCAGCTTTGGATAAATAATGCGCCTTGCCCACACATTGCATTCAAAGCATTTTTAAAACCACAATATTATTAAACTCAATTTGATTTTACACACTAGCTGTCAGTTATAAGATATTTTTAGAACTTTTAGAAAATTCAATTTATGAAGTATTTAATAATAAAAATGTGGTAGCGCTGTATACATTAATGAGCTATATTATGACTTTCGTAAAGCAGACTCTCACACTCACCATCAGTGCAGCGAGTTAGATCTAGCTAGGTTCAGATAGATTCAGCTTATTTTTTCGAAAATTTTGTTTTAGCTCCTAGCTTCTTTTTCAAGCCTTTTTATTTTAGAGCTTAGCTATTTTTTACTACTACTTTTATTTATTAATAAAGGTATATATCAAAAATACCTTTATTCAATTTAATATACATACAATTTAATCAATTTTCTTTACTGTTGTGTACAAAATATTGAATAAAGATATTTTTTATGTAGCAATACATTGCACTTCATCATGGTCAATGTGTCCGTCAATGCTTTAAACTAGTTTGCTTGAATTGGGGTCGACAATCCAGGAAGCTTTACCGACCATCTGTACCTTTAATAGATTTTTAAACTTAATCATAATTTTATTAAAAATATATAACTTATACTTAACGGTACATTGCTATAAAAAATCATATAACAATACTTTCATCACTGCACTGCCGTTCACTACATCATATGACGTTGGAAGTTATAATGGTATATTCACAATCACAAAAAAATTTTAATCAGCAACTTTATATTAAAAAAATTAAACCTGAAAGAAGAAAACTCAAACAAAGCAAATTAAGCCTTTCCGTTCTTTTGTGTATGATTGTTATGTCAATATTGTTGAGTTCGTTATTTTCTGAAGAGTATTTTTATAAAAATAACCTGATTGTTTTGAAAACCAAATTCGGCTATTGTGATATAGTCAAAGATGGGTAATGTGATATACCCCTCTGATATATCAATTATAAATTATTATTATAATAAATTGCAGATGTTTAAAAACAAAAGAAATATACGTAAGTGGGATCCAAAAGGAAGAAGAAAGACTATTTTGGCAGTCAGGGAAGGAGCGTCAAAGATATTTGTAGTTCTATTTGCAACGCTGCAAAGAGAAAGAAGCTCGCAGTGATAAACCTATCAGCGAAATTTTATAAGTTATTCTTTAAGCTATTTTTTTGTTAAATTTTTACTTGCGTATGTTCCACTAAAATAATTAAATTTTTTAATGTCTTTCTTGCGCGGTACGTGTTATTGCGTTATACTTTTCTAGAAAAAAATCAATGATATCTACTTATCTACCAGTGCTTTAAATGTTGGATAAAATTAATATGAATAATAATTATTATATAATATGTGAAAATAAATTACTTTCGGTTTCATTTTTATCTAAATGGAATAGATAATTGTACTAGGTTAACGCATTTTTGACATAGCACTTGTCTTGATATGATCTTTATGAATTATGAACAGCAATCGAGTAATAATATAAGCAACTTTGTGTAGAAACTACTTAAAGCCTTAAACAGTGCGTAACTAAACAAGCGTTAAACAGTTTTTTAAGGAAAGTTTTTGAATAACGCTGTTAGAGTAAGGATTCATGTACTCCCAGGCTTGACTACATATATCCTATTGAGCCTGCTTTGGTTTTTTTATCAACAAATAAAAAGTAAAAACGGAAGAAAAATGTCCAACGGATACATAAAAATGTAGTAGAAGCATGTGAGTATATAGCTGAGTTCCTCAAGCTCCTCAAGCACCAACTTCTCCAACACTATTAACTCCAGCTATTAAAATTTGTATATGATATGTATTTGAATATATCTTGCTAGATATTTTTTAAAATTTTTTATATTTTTTTTTTTTTTTTATTTATTTGATTATTTATTATCACAAAAATTTAGCTTTCTTAAATAACATTATAACATTGTAACAATAATAATAATAATGCCACATTCTATAGGACACAAAGGAACTAGAGACGAATGTGGGTTAGCTTAAACAAATATGATATTTGTGTAAAAAAGCTTAAAATACAAGAAGTACAAGAATTACAAGAAATACATGGGGTCATCAGACAGAGTATTGACATTATAACTAAAATAAAATAAAATAATAAAATTTTGTAGCAAGAAAAAACAGACAAAGTAATTTTTGGTTTGATAATATGAAATAAAATTAACGGATAGATAGCAACATGAATACAAATGATTAATTAATTACATCAATAAGCGCATAAATATCTTCATAGGATTTATTAAAAAGCCAAGTTTTCACTTCCCTAAGAAAAACATGTTTATTACGAAGACATCTAACAAAATATGGAAGACAATTAAACAGTCTGGGACCAACCGAGGTAAAAAAGTTCAAGAAGTGACTTAAATTGTGTGGTGGAATCAATGCCAGTCTTTGATTTTTGATTCTCAGATTATAATTCAAATGACATCTATTGATTAAATAACCGGACCTAATAAAAAACATTTTTAGCACTTTAAAATAATACCAGTGTTTCAAAGGAAGAACATTTAAACTCCTAAATAGAGGGAATATTATACGAATAGCATGTTTGTGCAAAGTAAGTAAGGGATTTATTTTGTTCTTGTTTGTACCACCCCAACAAGGCAAGGTATATTCCAATTTTGAGTGAAAAATACCAAAATAAATACATTTAAGCAGTTTTGCTGTGCAAAAGGACCGCAAGTGAAAGAGCTGCCTTATAGCTGCCAATAAGTATTTTTTTAGTGCAGTTGAATGATCAAGCCAATTCATTTTCCAGTCCAGCAGCACACCAAGATACTTAAATGTTTTAACACAATTAATAGAAACACACTTAGTGGAACAGGTATTAGTGGGGTCATAGGTGTGCAAATAATTTGACTCATTACAGACTTTATTGCTAACTAAAAACCTTGCGCAGTCAGCTGAATGGAAAATACAGTCTGGAATTTCAATGGTTTTACCGGCCACATTAAAAAACATAATTTTAGTTTTGTCGCTTAAAACAAGTTTATGTGTAGTAAACCAATGCCTCAGAATTTCCAAATCATTATTAATTTCAACTACAGTCTCAAAAACCGAATCGTATGAAAAAGTGCATGCTAAATCGTCAGCAAATGCCACAGTATTACTTGAGAAGCTTTGGGAAAAGAGTGAATTAATGAAAACTAAAAATAGGATGGGACCTAAGACTGAGCCTTGAGGAACTCCAATGTTAATACTAGAGTAATTACTAAATATATTGTCAATTTTTACTCTTTGAACTCTATTTGTCAAATAAGATGAAAACCAATTAAAAACAGAGCCTCTAAAACCACATTTAAAGAGTTTTTTTAGTAGGATTTTATGATCAACAGTATCAAATGCCTTCGTTATATCGACAAATAATGCTGCTGTTTGTTTGTTGCAATTCAAGCTGTTGTAAATATATGAACAAAATTCTAAAAGTGCTTTTTCAGTAGAAAGTCCTGTTCTAAAGCCAAATTGACAGTTGCTAAAAAATTTAGATTTATTTAAAAAGTCAACCATTTATAATTTGACAATTTTTTCAATATTCTGACAACAAAATAATTTTAATTTGAAAAATTTATTTTTTGACCAATTTTTTAATGTTTTATTAATGATTTTGCTTCAGGCTTTTTTGATCAATTTGGAGAAAAATAAAACTAAAAAAAATTATTTAAAAACACGAATTTTAAAACTGATGATTTTAAATTTTTAAATCTTGCAATGGAAATAAAGTATTTCAATTAATTAAAATAATAAAAAATGAATTATGATTGGTAGTATTTATTTATATAAACAAAACATTAATATAAACAAACATTTACACAATAATCTATATCTATATGTATAAAAAGCAAAACACTGTCTGTCTGTCTGTGAGTGTAATGCCTATAGACTCCAAAACTATTGGACCGATTGACCTGAAATTTTGGCAGTCGTTTTGTTTCAGATGCGAGATGGTTGAGGAATTTGCCACACTCTCCTTTTACCGCCCCCAAATCAATAACAACGCTAAGAAGGGGATCGTGAAAAGAAGGAGGAGCTACTTTGACACATATACAGCAACTCTAATAAAGTTAAAGGCTTGATCAAAAATAAAAATCCACTTGTTACGAATCATTCTGAATAACAATTCAGTGTCATAATAGTTCAGATGTGTTTAACAATGGATTGTTCACAGCTGAATCACTCAAGACTACTGCAGAGGAAATGTAGCTGTTTCCGAAAAAGGCTTTATAGTCTGTTTTGTGATTAACTTTTACAGAGGTTGTTGTTGCTGCTTTCTTTCATAAATTACTTGACCTAAAGCTCAATATAATCTTGTAAAATGCTTTATTTAAGACGGTTTTGACCGTATAAGACTAAAATTTGGTAATTAAGTTTGAGTGTTTACCTTCGGCAACTGTAAAAATGGGCGTAATCGCTATATAACCACGTCCACTTTGTGAGAAATCATTAAAATTTACCACTGGGTCGATTGAGCGAAACTTTTGGCTTAGTTTGTATTTTTACTGTCAGCAACTGTACTAAAAATTGGTTTCCATGCCCCCATTTACCTCCCAAAAACCAAAGAAAATGTTTTATTTCAACGGCTTGGATCGTATTAGGCTAAAATTTTGTAATTTCGTTCACATGGTTACTCTCCGCAAGTGCACTAAAAATGGTCCTAAATTAGTAAGCACTGCCTTATCGACACAATTTAGTTTAGGTCACATTTAGATCAATTCGGACACAGCCTAAAATGGTGGATATATTTGGAATTTCTTGTCGTTTTCTTATATGGCAGTAAGATAGTAAAGCAGTAAGGTCTGTGGCAGGACAACGTCTGCCGGGGAATACTAGTTAATAATAAAAACATCTTATTAATTTTTGACAAATTTGTATACTTGCATTATTTTTTTTGTAAAGATAACTTTCGTTTGAAAATTTCCACACAGGGGAAAAAATACACTCTACATTGTAGTGTAGACAGACAAAATGACGGAAACAAATTTTTGAAAAGTAAAAAGTAGAGCAGTTACAAATGAAACGCATAAATCTTTTAGCAACAATAAAACGTCATGTATTCTTTTAATAATAAAACCGGGAAAAGAAAATATAAAAAAATGTATTTTTTTTGGGAAAAACTGGAAATCTTCTCAAAAAAATGATAAATATAGGCTTATCTGTACATATGGCAACATCGATTTCCACCGAGTCAAATATTTATTTTGCCAGCAATCTCAGCTAAAGCTTAGTATGCTGTAGGAAAAAAATTTCCATAAGAAATACATTGAGATTTTTGACAACGAACAGGCAGCGAAATTTTTTTTCGCCAGCTGGTACGCAGTAGAAGCGCTGTAGAAGATTATTGCTATGTTGTCAAATTTCCATTCGTGAGTGGAGAGTTTAAATATCAAAATTTCGCTGTCGCTAATATGCCCGTACATTTAATTGGCACGGAAATGTGCCATTCAACAATAAAAAATAAGCAACAAAGGCCAATTTTTCAGTGTGAGTTTAAACTCTAGTCAAATTAAACCGTGCTTAACTCACCAAAATTGGACGTTTAAACTCGGTTTACGCAAAATAAAAACACATTATATGATAATTTAAGTCAATTTAACTTCAATGAATGCCAAAATATCTAGTTAAAAAGAGTTTAAGTGTCCAATTTTGGTGAGTTAAGCTCAGTTTAATTAGCCTAGAGTTTAAACTCTCACTGAAAAATTGGCCCTAAGTATGTTAAAGTTTTGAATTTGTTATTTAACAAATTTATTGTTGCATTTATATAGTTTATTAATGTGTAGTCTTGCCTTTTATAGGATATAAAATTGCAGCAATAAAAATATGAATCTGTCAACCAGAACAGCAAGTGCTTTTTCTCCACAAAAAATTTTGACTCTACGCCAAAATTTCGCGTGTAGAGTTATATTTTCAAAAATTTTATTGCCTACAGCATACTAAGCTTAAGCGGTAATGCAGAACAAAATTTGAGAAAGTTCAAGTTCTTAAAAAAATCCTTCATAATTGTTATTTTATTTTTCTCCAGTCGTTCCTAGTTTTCCAAGATGATATACCAGATTTTGCCGAAGCCTTCTCAAATGCAAGCCAGTATTCGATATGGCGATCGATGAGCAACAAATTCATTTTTGGCTATTACAAAGTGCTGGCAACGGCTGATTACTTCAAACACTATTTATTCGAAGGTAGTTAACATCTATTTAAAAATATTTTTAAGTATATAGAATAGTCTGGATCGTTCTTGTATGGAGAAAAAAATTTCAGCCGTGCGGTGTCTCAAGAGTTAGAAGAACTCATTAAAATGATTTCTGCATAATTTTTTTTCAAATTGGCGAAAAACCGCCAAAGCAATTTTGATTCTCCTGAAGGTCTTTTGAAGATTTTTCACATAACGCATACCCACCAAACATTTTGACATAAAAAAGTTTTTAAAATTATGTTTCATTATAACTCTTATTGACCACCAAAACTTGAATTTTTTGCTATTTTTAAAAAACCGGTGCAAAAGACATTTTTGTCATTAGATTTACGTAGAATTTTTATTGTTGGAATGGTATTAAGTTTTTTTTTTCTGTATATCGCTTTAATCAAAGCTGTGTTCTTTACAATCTCGTGAAACGTACAAAAATTGGAATCACGTCAAAATTTATTATAATTTTATATTTGTATGAGTAAGAAATGCATTATTTTATCAGATTCTAAATAAAATTCTAACGTTCTATCAGTTTTCGCACACAGCTTTGAATAAAGTGATATACAAAAAGGAAGAAGAACTTAATACCTTTCCAACAATAACAATTTCACGTAAATCTAATGAAAAATGTGTCTTCTAAAGCGGTTTTTAAAAAAAATGTGTTTTTAAAAATAGCAAAAAATTCAATTTTTGTTGGTCAATAAGAGTTATAATGAAACCAAATTTGAAAAAACTTTTTTATGACAAAATATTGGTATGAGTAAGAAATTTAACATTTTAGCAGATGTGGGTATGCGTTCTGTGAAAAATAAAAAAAAACATGTTTTTTTACAAAAAAGGACTTTCAGAGAATCTAAATTGCTTCGCCGGATTTTTTCTGATTTGAAAAAAAGTATGTAGAAATCATTTTAATGAGTTCCTCTAACTTTTGAAACCACAAACGGCGGAATCTAAATTTCGATCCGGCCTAATATAGAATATTATGTAAGGAACTTAATTCTGTGGTAATAATAAGAGCAAGGATACAATATAGGGCGGTTATTGGGACAGTAACATTTTTGCAGACACGAGAGATGGGTCAAAGGAGTAAAGCAAAGCTTAAACTTTTAAAATTGATTGTTACGTTCTGACCTTTATATAAACTCATAAAAAAAGAGGAAATTGTATTATTTTTGCAACGCAAAAATAGATGCCAATTATTTAAACGGGATCTCCAATTCACTGGTTTTGAGAAAAAACTATTTTTTAACTTTTTAACAAATAACTTTTGTTCTCAGAACGTATGATCACGAATTTTAGTTCAGCGGTTAGACCGACCTGTTTGAATTAGTCACCTGAGTAGAACTGTTTCCTTGGTTTTAGCTAGAATGGCGCAAAATTTAAAAAAATTATTTTCTTCCAAATGATCGATTTTGAGCTATTCTCAGCCTATTTCCATAGCTATTAATTCAGATTTCTCGATAACAAGTAGTACGATCTTGACAAGAAATGTAAAAAATGAAAGGTAATAAAATTCTAGGTCAATGATTTTTGACACTTTTCGATCCGCCATTTAGTTTTTGTGTAATTATTCACATTGTCCCGAAATTTTGGTTTTTATGAAGAAAAATGGAAATTAATTTTACAGCACGACAATTTTACAGTTCTAAAATTGGAATGTCATCTCCAATGCCAAATCTGGTGGAATCTCTTACCATGCTGGTAGGATTCAGACGGAAATTGAAAACGAAAATGATTTTTGTGATGATGCATAAAATGCACCTTCAAAGGCATATGCGCCAATATTCTCGAAATATTACAACATATCTTCCACAAACACGCACATCACACGACAACGCACATCGTTAAGGCAAGCGTGGCCTTAAAATCGACACGGAAGTCAGTTGCTGCGGAACTGCAGTCGTTCGCAAGACGGCAAGGATTACAGTGGTAAGATACTTAAGGTTTTTAAGGGGGTTTACTTGAGCAGATTGTATGAGAGGTGAGCTGGTTGGTGGGCCGATAACGCCTATTTTTGTACACAACTCAGTTTCAATACTGCGATACATCTGCCAAATTTTATTTTTGTAGCTCATGTTATAGCCAATTTATGGTTTTTGCTACACGGATAAAAATTTTGGACTACTTTTTAATCCAAACTTTGGTTTAAAGGAATTTATAATCCAAAAAGTATTGCTTTATAATCTAAACTTTAGTTTAATTTAGCTGGGTCTCAAACCCATGTTCCTGAAAACTAGCTTGCATTCGTAATAATGCAAAATAAGCGAAACTATGTTAACAACTGGATCAGTGGATAAGGTATTGGACCAGCACATCTGAGGACGTGTGTACAAATCACGAACTGGTCAGAACATTTTTTTATTTTACTTTAACCAACGTTTCTGCTCGCTTGCTTACTTGCATTCGTTATGATGCAAAATAAGCGTGACTTTTTTAACAAATGAGATGGACGAGTGGATAAGGTGTTGGACCAGCAGAACAGAGGACGTGTGCTCAAATCATAAAATGGCCAGAAAAGTTTTTTCTTTTAAGTTGATATTTATTGCTTTTTTAAACTTTTTTTGGATGGAAAACTAATACTTTTTGGATTGAAAAATTTTAAACGTTTCCTTGGATTAAAAAGTAATCTTTTTTTGTGTTGTCCTATATGTAATCCAAAAAAGTTTAAAATTTAGTCCAAGATTTTTAACCGTGCATAGTGAGTTTATGGAAGGTGGGCGTTTCAGTGGGTGGATTCCAAAAATATTTAATACTGTGCATCCTTGGATGTACATCAGAGAACTGCAAAACGAAATATTTTCTTGATATGTATATTCATACAGCAAAATTCTGACTCATCACTCGACAAAACTCAACGTAGAAAAAAACCAGCATCGTGCTATCGAGTATGAGTTTGCTGATCGATCATGATTTATTCACATGTTTTAGCAAACTATCGTTGGCGTTACATGTTGCAATGAATATGTATGTATTTCGTAAAAAGAATAAATGAACAGTCTTCATTACTTTGCCTTTAATTCAAGTTCAGGACAGAATCTGTACAAACTAATGTTGGTACGAGGACGGATATAGTTGCCTGAGCTGACTTTCCCGGCCCGCACCTAGCATTACACAATTAAAATTTTTAAAAGAAAGTATGCCTGTACATTACAGGCTATAACATCGATTGGCAAAGATATCAGAAAATATGCTATTCCATTAGAACCGAAAATCCATCAGCGGTAGGAAAAAATATGCGGTATGAAGTTCCAAGCGTCTTTAAGGGTATACGACAAAATATTTTGCCTTTAGCGACTTCAAGGAAGTAGAAGGTGCGAAGCGCAGATGGCTGAATCAATATTTTATGCAACGTAGAAGCAATAAAAAAGAAACTTTGCTTTCAAACAGAATTAACTCATAATCACATACAGTTGCGGTCAAAATAATAGTAGCACTCTTATATTCAGACATGTTTGGATAAATAATACTAGGCTACATATTTCGGATCCGCTAAGCCCATTATCATTCCTATATGTACTTTGTGTTTATTTTTATTGCTCTAGAACCTAAACTACTCACCATAAAATAAAAAATAACACTTCGTATTTTAGCAAAATTATTAAATTTTCCATCAATATATAAACCACTATCGTGCCATGTGCTATAGCGGAGCTAAAATTTTGGGATTAATTGTCAATGCTACCTGGATAATTAGGCCATGCAACGTTTCCTTTTGTATATTATAACCTCTGCTTATTACGTTTTTTTTTTCAAAAAACAATTAAATAAAACCTATTTTTTGTCAAAAAATTATTAAAAAAATTAACTTTCAAATGTAGAATATATAAAAATGGATGTACCGCTGAACCGATCTTTATTAAATTTTCAGGGAACTGAAGTCACACCTTGAGAGTGTTCCCGTGAGGTTTGGTAACGATTGCACAAGGAGGCGTGGTACCTCTCATACAAGCCTAGTACCTCATACATATATCAGACGGTTTCGATCGTAAAAAACTAAGATTTAGTAATTTTATTCATCCCTGCAAACTATATGAGTTTTTAAAGACTCTTTTATCACTCATTTGTAGGAGCCTGAGCCCTCATAATGAGCTCTTATAAGTTTCAAAAAAGAGCAGTTTTTCCGTTGAAAGTGGTCCCTCTTTAAGAGCTCAAATAAGAGTACAAAATTATACTTTTTTTACTCTCAAAATTAGTTTATTCGGACTCCTAATAGACTCTTTTATGAATCTTATAATGACATTTTAAGAATTATATAAGACTCTTCAAAGTTTCAGAAAAGTGCTAGTTTTCCTTTGAAACTGGTTGCTCTTATGAGCCATCAATATGAATCTTAAAATACTCATAAAAGTGCCGAAAATGAGCTTGTTTTTTTAATTTTGTCACTTTTTATGATTTTTTTTTATGAAGAAAAAAAAAGTTTCGGAGAACGCGGATTATTCCTTAAAATTTTTCCAATAAAAATTCTATATTTCCGTCGTGTTGGATCGTATAAGGCTAAAATTTGGTAATTTAGTTTGTATGGTTATTGTCGACAACTGTGCTGAAAATGGGTTTCCACGTCCCTTTTACAGCTCACAAATCAATGAATATGCTTTATTTCAGATGGTTTTGGTCCTATAAGACTGGTTATTTTGTTTGTATGGTTACTGTCGGCAACTGCACTAGAAATGGGTTTCCACGCTCCATTTTTCCGCCCACAAATCAATAAAAATGCACTAAAATGTGTATCCACGCCCCCTTTTACCGCCCACAATAAAATACAAATGCTTTATTTAATACGGTTTTGGTCATATAAAACTAAAATTTGGTGATTTGGTTTGTATTGTTACTCTCACAAACTGCACGAAAAATTGGTTTTCATTCCTCCTTTTTCCGCCAACAAATCAGTGAAAATACTATATTTCAAGCAGTTTTGGCCGTATAAGACTAACATTTGGTACTTATGTTTGTATGGTTACTTTCGGCAACTGTACTAAAAATGGGCGTTATCGCTATATAGCCACACCCACTTTTTGAGAAATCATTAAAATTTACTACTGGGTCGATTGAGCTAAAATTTTGCACTAAAAATAGGCCTGTCCCACTTTAGTCAAACCCACTTTTTGGGGGGGAAGCGTGGAGTGAAGCAAAGTGCGCCAGGCTTAAGCTAAAATATTGGCAGTCGATTTGTTTCGAGTACGAGATGGTTTAAGGGAAATAATTTTGCCGCACCCCTTTTTACCGCTTACAAAACAAAAAAAATGCAATATTTCGCACGGTTTTGATCGTATTAGACTAAAATTTGGTAATTTAGTTCATATGATTACCGTTGGAAGCTATACTGAAAATTTTGAATATATTTGGCATTTCTTGACATTTTCGTATATGGCAGTAAGGCGCTCTGTGGCAGAACAACGTCTGCCGGGGAATACTAGTAACGTATTAAAATATCAGTCCAATCTGCCGGATATAATTTTTTAAAACACCCGGTCCGATCAAAAAAACGTTGTTTCGAGAAAAATGCTTTTAAAGTTTTAATAACAAACAGCGCGCAATATGAGGAGCTTCGACTAAGTGCTATAACTTCATTAATATTTTTAATTTTAAAATTTATACAGTATACTCTCAACATATTGTACTTTTGATGTAAACGACGCTTTGGTTGCGAAATGTCAATTGACAAATCGTAGTAGGGTGAAGTTGTGGACGCGAGAGTTGGGGGTGAAGAGGAGGCTGCTCAGAAGTCTGAGGAAGAAATTCCAAAGGGCTAGAGCGGTTGGGGATCCTGAGGTACTCCAGCATGGACAGCGATATAGGGACTGTAGGAATGAGTACAAGCATATGCTTGTAAATGTAAAAGAGGCGGAGTGGAGGGACTTTGTGTACCGCTCTAGAGATGACCCTTGGTGCATGGCATATAAAATATGTCGTGGTTGGGGCAAATCTGCATATGTAAATTGTATTCGTCTGGGCGATACCATTCTGTCAAAATGGGGTGATTGTGTCCGTGCTTTGTTGAACTCATTCTTTCCGAGATTGGAGGATGTTATCTCTTTTCAATCCAGGGAAGAGGTGGATTGTCGATTTTTTTGGGAGGGCGAGATTGAGTATGGTATCAGTCTTTTGCGAAGTCGATATGGATGGTATGACTGGAGAGATGGGTAAAGCCATCTGGAAGGTTATTCCTGAGTATCTTGAGGCTGTGTATGCAAAGTGTATGTCTGAGGCCTACTTCCCCACTGTGTGGAAGGAAGCAAGAGTGGTTGTACTGTTAAAGTCGACTGACAGGCTGAGAAGCAATCCTCGCTCCTATCGGGGTATTAGCCTACTTCCGGTGCTTGGAAAAGTGCTGGAAAGGGTTATGTTGGAACGGCTTCTTGGTTGTGTGAATGCGAGCCTTTGTGAGAATCAATTTGGTTTTCGTAAGGGCAAAAGCGTGATTGATTCGTGGATGTTTGTTAAGAATGTTGTTGCAGTCAGTACCTCCAAGTATGTCTTGGGGTTATTTATTGACTTCAAAGGGGATTTCGACTATCTATGCTGGGAGAGGGTTTTAGATAGGTTAAGTGTGATAGGCTGCCAGGAAATTAAGCTCTGGAGGAGTTATTTTTCTGGCAGACGTGCATGTGTTGTTGGTGTTAGTCAATGTGTGTATGTAGATGTTGTTCGGGGCTGTCCGCAGGGGTCTATCTGTGGTCCATTAATTTGGAACCTTATGATGGATCCTTTGTTAAGACGGCTTCGTCAACTGTATGAATGTTGTGTGTATGCTGATGATCTTCTTGTGTTGGTTGAAGGCCGGTCTTGTGCTGAGCTGGAGGCTAGGGCAAGTGAGGCCATGAGCATTGAGTGTGAATGGGGGATGGGTGTTGGTGTGAGTGTGGCCATGGACAAGACCGTGATGATGTTGCTGAAAGGCAAGTTGGGTCGGCACCCATGTGTAAGAGTGAATGGGGTTAGCCTTAAATATGTGACTAAAGTCAAGTATTTGGGAATAACCCTGTGTGAGCGAATGAATTTTGTTGCGCATTTAGTGGCACTGAAGAGCCGATTACTTTTGGTGCAGCTGTATAGGGTCACGTGGTTAGGTCTGCTGTGGGATATCGAAAGATACTCTCTTGTCAGAGAGCCATTCTAATTGGATGTATGCCTGTGTGTCGTACGGTATCTACAGATGCCTTACAAGAGTTGCTGGGGGTACTTCCTCTTGATCTGGTAGTAATACAACTCTGTGTTGCTTATGGGATTAAGAAAGATGTGCCCTCCTTATTGTTTGATTGGGTCACACACTCAAATGTAGCGCATATGAATGAGGGTGAAAGGGAGGCTTTGCTGTGTGAATGTGTGAGGTCTAGATGGCAGTCTAGATGGGACGCATGTGTGCATGGAAGGGTCACGTATAATTTTATATGTGATGTTATGTATGTGAATCGTCACCCTGATTTTCGCTTTAGCTTTAGTCTGGGTTTTATGTTGACTGGGCATGGGTACTTCAATGCTTTCTTGCATGAAAGAAACCTGAGTGCGAATGCTGAGTGTGAATGTGGTGCAGTCCGTGAGGACTGGTTGCATGTACTTCGTGAGTGTCCTTTTTATAAGGACATTCGTGATTTGCGTGCAATGGGTGTCTTGCGTGCGAATGGAGATTTCGACTTGGAAAACGTGCTAGCTTCTAGCGAACACGTTTCTAGGTTGAACCTGTTTGCATGTGAGGTTTTTGAGAGGCGGCGGGCTAGGCATTTTTGAGTTGGGTATTTGTTGTCTGTTTTGCTTGTGTTGGTCCAAATGAATGTGGTTTGTTCATTTCTTGTTGATTTGTCCCTTTTTGTTTGATTGGTTACCAGTCCGGAGCTGTGATGAGCTAAAACTGGTAGTAGTATGCTTTAAGCATGCTACGAGGTCCGACCAAAGACTTGAAAGCTGGTACCACCCGTGGTACCCCGTGGGGCAGTCGGTAGCCCCTTGGCATGCGCCAGGTTGACTGATTGGGTCGGCCCTTGAGAGATTCGTGGTGGCTGTGTGTTTATCACCTATATCGCGGGTAGAGCTGCTCAGCTCGGTGTAGGTTTGCATTCTCAAACCGGGTGCCGTACCCCAGAGTACGGAAGAGGTTTTAGATAGGCCTCCACCCCTACCAAGGGTTGCGACATGTCATCACAGCATTTAGCTAATTTGGTACCTTTGAACCCTCAAAGAGGAGTTGGCCGACGCAATATTTCGGTCCCACGCTATGGAGCACCGTAGAATTAAGCCTACACGGCAGGTGTCTACGTAAAACACTTTGGATTTTCTGTACTTTTGAAATACATTAATTTTTTAAAACTGAAGCACCAGACTACATCCTTAAAACATTTCAACCAAATGGCCGATTTTGCAACCATTGAATTTGGATATTTCTCCAGGTGGGTTGGAAAATTATATCATCAAAACGCATTGCAAGTATGTAAGTTTGAACCTTTGCTACCATAATTAAATATGGTTTGGCGAGATTCAGTTATTGGGTTTTTTCTAGCGTTCACGCAGATTCGGATGCAGATGCAGATTCGTTTTATTTAGTTTTTTATTTTTTTTTCCAGCTAGACATATTCTTAATTGGCATATTGAGAATTTCCATCAATTTTATTTACTACTTATAAAACAGTTAAACATTTTTTAAAACTATCCCAATAAATTTTATTTGAAGCTCCTTAGAGAAATGTGTCTCCTGGCTTCACTTGTACAGGTAAATTTTTTTCAAAATATACCTTTTTTGCATTGATAGCATCTGAGTAAAGTTCCATAAACTTTGGCCCGGTGGTGACTAGTGCAAGCGAAAATGAGTTAAAATATTTTTTAATGTAATAAACTCGTTTTGAATTCATAGTTTCGGAAAAACAAAATTTTATTTTTATTTTTTTTGCTGCTTTAGCTAAAGAAGCGAAAAAGTTTTTGGTTAGTCACACTTTAGCTTAAAAGATCAGCTCTTAATCAAAAATGATAGGTGAAGGTGATAAAAGTTAACCGTTTTTGTTAAAAACAATTGATAAAACCATTTTATAATTACAATTTTATTTGTGCTTTAAAAATAGATCAGCCCAACATACTGTTAATCGAGATGGAGAATACCACGTCCACAACTTTTAATTTAAAGACCAATAAATTCGTTGGCAAACGTGCTGAACAACCATCACAAATGTATTTGCTTAATACTTATGATGCTGAGGAAGAAATTTTTGAAAAGGACCAACAGTTGTTTCCTGATAAAACTAAAGATCTCATGGGACGCGAAGTGGTGGTGGCTTCCTTTGATTATAGACCATATGTGGTATTGGATTATGTAAGATTCTATATCCATCTTAAAGAACATAGCCTTTACTCATCTAATCTTTATTAAATATAAGGATTTTGAGGAGTCTGCAGATATTATTCGTGATCTGGCATTCGATGCTGAGTCTGAACAAGGCATGACGCTGTTTGATGGTACCGAATCCAAAGTATTGCTGACCTTTTGCGAGAAATATAACTGCACGCTGCAAATAGATACTTGTAAGAATAGTAAAAAATGCTTTTCTTGTCGCAGTTTGATTTAGGGATCAGTAAATATAATCTTTTCCATTTTTTATAAGCACTAACATATTTATCTGTTCTTATATAAATTTACTTCCTGTCAAGCTGATGCGACTGACTGGGGCCTCATTTATCCGAATATGTCTGGGGATGGTGCATTGGGCATGTTGGTGAATCGCAAAGCTGAAATCAGCATTGGTGCCATGTATTCCTGGTAATGCGAAACACCAATACTTTTTAATTTGACTTGTGATTAAACAGGAATTATTCTTTAGGGACGTTGATTATGTATACCTGGACATATCTGTGTATATGGTGAGAACGGGCGTAACTTGTTTAGTGCCAGCACCCAGGTAAAAACAATTTCAATTTATAGTTGAGAGTTAAATTTGAGGAGAATTTCTTGCAGACGCCTTGCCAGTTGGTTATTGCCACTTGAGCCTTTTCAGCTTACCCTCTGGGCCGCAGTCATGACTTGCCTGGGCGTTGAAGTTATAGGACTTTTATTCACGCATAGATTTGAGCACACATTGGAGACCAATCAAAATACTTGGGTCTCAAGCTTAAAATATGCCTATGTTACAACATTTAAGCTGTTTGTTTCACAGTCAGGTAATGATACTGTAAAGTCGGTATCAGTACGGGTTTTTTTATTTGCCTGTTTCTTGAATGACATCATAATAACTAGCATATATGGTGGTGGCTTGGCGAGCATACTCACCATTCCAAGGTAAAATTCTTAAATGTGCCTAAAATTTCAAATATTCTACAAAAAAATGTTATTTTTTACAGTTTGGAAGAAGTTGCCGACTCGCTAGAACGCTTGGCTTCGAAGCAATTAAAATGGGCTGCCAATTCGGAGGCATGGATAATCGCCATAAAGGAAACAGATGACGTAGGTTTTTAGGACAAAACATATTTGTATGATCAAACACACAATAAATGCTATTTTACAGCCCCGTATGAATCAGATACTGAAAAACTTTCAGGTCTACAGCAACGAAGAGCTGCGTCAAATGGCCTTGAAGGAATATATGGGCTTCACGATAGAGCGCCTACCTTTTGGTACATATTCTGGACACTGAATGTCGTGTCATAAATTAAAAATTATTTCTTAATTGTAACTTTAAGGTCACTTTGCCATTGAAGAATATCTAACTGCGGCCGCCATCAATCGCTTAAAATTAATGCTGGATGATATTTACTTTCAGTATACAGTGGCCTTTGTTTCACGGCTGTGGGCACATCTGGAGCGTTATAATAAACTTATATATATGTGGCATTCTTCGGGATTCGATAAGTTTTGGGAATGGGAAATAGCGACCAAGTATTTAAATGCGAACATACAGAAACAGGTTGAGGCTTCGATGTATGAAAATTTAGAAGATATAGGTCCAGTTAGACTGGGTATGTCCAACTTTGCAGGTATTCTTGTTATATGGGTGTTGGGCATTGTGTGTAGTACTATTGTATTTTTATGGGAAGTGACTGAATATCGGTTGCGGCATTCTAATCATTAACTTGGATACGGACTTAAAGAAAAATAAAAAATTAAAAAGAAGCAGACGATTGAAATAAAATTACGAAAATTTAAGTTATAAACAAGTAGTATTACTTGAATATGCAAGAATATAATGGCAGTTTTGAGAAATAAAACAGTGTCAATTTTTTTTTATTTTTGGAAAATTTCCTTAATTGATTTGCAAAATTCTGTTTTAAGATCTAAAAGGATTTTATAAAAGTTTAAACGCTTACAGTTTTAGAAGTCATTGACTTTTTGAATTACCCGCGTAGAAACTTTCATCTAAGGATGACTTGTGAAGATATCGGGCAAAAGAATTGCATAACTCGAAATAAGTTTGATATTCTATCGATACAATATCCTGAAATAACCATAGCAGGGACAACATCCATCCAAAATTCAGTTTCACTAAAAGATTTCAAACTTAGTAAAAAGAAAAGGGAAGGTCTATCCGAGACTTATAAGATACACCAGTTCATGATTGTATGATACACTTACGGTGCTATTACCGAAAAAGGGACTGGAGTAGGAGTCTAGGGATCAGGGATTAAATTCTTTGAGGCCGCAGTATATCCCAGGCGGAAATATACGCGATTAACAGGTGACTATACTTTAACCTGGATATCGGAAACACAGTATGGCTATCCTACCCGATAGCCAAGCGGCTAACAAGGATCCGAAATCCCATCAGGTAACCTGGTGATTGACTGTCTTGATAAACTTAATACGCGAACAAAATTGGGTCTGGATCCTGTGAATCACGGTACACAAAGGTATAGAAGGAAACGAAATTGCCGACGAACTGGCAAAGAAAGGAGCACCAACTCCTTTGATGAAGAAAAACAAAGACAAACATACTGGGGAAACCTGCCATAATGCATGAAGCTAACAAAAAATTATCTAAGAATCATCACAGAATTGCTAACAGGTTCGTGTAGGTTATAAACTATCGCCTCACAAAAATGGGAATTCTAAGTGGCGTTATGAAAAATCGCAAAAAAAAGTGAAAAATCACCCAAAATTTCTTCATACAAAATTGAAAAAACAAATGACCTAATAGTAAAATGATTAAACGTAAAAAAAAATGAAATTAAAAATGACCCAACAAAACAAATGTAAAGAAGTACTGTAGACAGCGGTGTTAGACTTACTGAGGGGTCCGCCCCTCATAGGCGAAGGCTGCCTATTAAAAAGAGACAACTAAATACACTTATGGTGTTTTCTTTTCTCTAAAATTCTCAATTTTTTCTGTCCTCTTGGAGAATTCTGCATTTATTCCGTTTTTTTTTTCTCGGAGCTGACCTTTTAAATACAATCGTGTTCTTTTCTCAAAAATTTTGACCTCAGAAGTGCAAAAAATGCAGAATTTTTGCACTCTCAAAATCGACAGTTGTAAAATTCTGCCCTCAAATGCTACCATCTGAATGAACGAAAAAGTGACATATTAAGAAAATATTCAACATTATCATAGACATTTCATTAAAGTTTAAGATTTTTCGCGGATGACAAAAAAAATTTAGGGGTATTCACTTCTATGCTGAAATTTCAGAAATCGGAAATTTCTGACGAGTTGAAGTGAGCGACCCATTTGTAATGTTTCGTTTTTTACACATACATCTGTCAAACTTAAAATCACCATTGTTTCATTTCGTTAGTGCGCCTGCTACCAAAACAAATAATTTTGTTCATATTTTGTAAAACACAGATTAATACACAGATATATAAAACGAGTGCCACTCAGCTAAAATAGAATTAATCATAATTTTGTTTTTGCTCGCAGACATTGCATCAGCTTTAAGGCAGGATTTGAAAGAATGTCCTTTTTATTAACGAAATAATTATATTCACAACGACTCACACTCATAAAACAGATTCACTTATGATTATTGATCACATTTCGCAAATTTCCGACGGTTATTTTTCATCAACTCAATAGGTGATTAAATTTAAGCAATCTTCGGAAAACCAAAACAACAACAAGTGCACTGAAGTTTTCGTAAATTTCAACATTTCGCAAATTTCAGCGCTGAAGTGAATACCCTTATTATAAAAAATGTGATGTGGCAAATATAAACCCAACAGTTAGGTCTGCAATTTATGTTATTATAAACGAGTTGCTTGAAACGTCTTCGTCTTCATTCAATGATGAAGATCCAATCAGTACCGAGAAAAATATAATGAAGGAAAAAACATAGAATTTCTTTTAATTACTTTTCTTCGTAACATTTCTACGTAAAATATCTTTGAAATTTTTCGCATTTGTTGTTTTGCAATTGAATTTATTTCTCAAAAGCAGACAACAGTGTAGCCTACACAACATCATTGAAAAAAATTATCCATTTTTTCTGATCTTTTCTCGACTAATCACAGGTCAAAATTTTTTGAGTTCAGAGTAAAATTTAAAAAATTCTGCACTCTCCGAGGGCAGCATTTTTTCCCGAGAAAAGAAGATGCCATTTGTTTAAGTTTTAAGGCTGTGTGCGAATTGATCTACATAAATGCGACCTAAACAAAATTGTGTCGATAAAGCAGTGCTTCCTAATTAAGGAAGTTTATAATCATATTAATTTTTTTTAAATTGTTCTTGTTAATAATAAATTATTGAAATATTATTTTTAAATTGGGTAATTTTTCATTTGATTTTTTTTTGTATGATTTTTCATTTAATTTTTTGGGAAATATTTTATTTTGGTGATTTTTCATTTTCTTTAAAAAAGTTTTTGGTGATTTTTCATTTGTTTGAGCGATTTTTGATTTAATTTTTTGGGCCATTTTTCATTTGGTCGATTTTTCATTTTTTTTTTTTTCGATTTTTCATTGGGCAATTTTTCATAACGCCATTCTAAGTGATAGCACATGTAGGTGTTTTATATGGAAGACGAAGAATCTGCGATGTACATTCTAGGAAAGTGTCCCGAACTTGTTTAAGCTCGCGTTACCACATAATACCAGATAATTCATTGAAATCAAGAGATATAGGACAAGATAAAAGCTATTTATCTCAGAGATTGGACAAAAGGAGATTCTTTAGTTCCATGAACGGGCACAATAGATCTTCAGGTCGCAGTGCAAATCCCAACAATAATAATAATAATATAAGTGCAACACTGGTCCTGCCAACTTCCATCTGTTTATAGACTATTGTCAAATTTTGAGCAAGCTGCGTCGTTTTGTTTGACAGTTATTGAAAGCAGACAATCTCGTGAATTTCGACGAAAATGGAAAAAAGGGAATTTTGTGTACTCATCAAGCATAATTTTTTGCGTAAAAAACCATAGCTGAAACCAAGGAAAGGCTTGATAAATACTATGTGGACTCTGCAACATCAATTGCAATGGTTAAGAAGTGAAGAAGTTTACCGAATTCCGTTGTGGTCGTTTAAGACCAACAAGTGTCGCTGAACGTTTAGGTCACCAAAAAAAGATATTATCTTTGAAATTAATAGACTGATATTGGACGATCGGAGCATGAAAGTCCGTGAGGTGGCTGAGGCTGTAGGCATTTCAAATGAGCGGGAACACAACATTTTACATAAATATTTGGGCATGAAGAAGCTATCCGCGGGATGGGTGCCGCGATTTCTCACATTCGACCATAAGCGCAGCCGTTTGACCACTTTAAAGTAGTGTTTGGCGATGTTCAACCTCAATCCGAAGGAGTTTTTGCACCGTAGATGAAACATGGATACATCACAACACATCAAAGACCACAGAACCGTTACACCAGTCTACTTCTCCAGGTGAAAGTGCTGCAAAGAAGGCCAAGGTGGGTCAACAAGGTCATAGCGACAGTTTTTGGGATGCCTGCAAGTCATTCACATCGATTACCTCTTCTGTAGTCGCCATGTCAAAAATTCATTAATTGGTCTACCTCATCCACAATATTCTCCAGATGTAGCCCCCTGCAATTATTACCAAACCTGAAAAAATGGACCAGCTGTAAGAGATTTGGGTTGAATGAAGAGGTCATCACTGAAACCAATGCCTATTTTGAGGACCTTTTGAAAAAAAAGCAAAAACACTTGAAGGTGACATCGACACCTTTGAGATCTTCACAGTGGTGTATTGCACTTAACGCTAAAGAACGGCACAGATAGCAAATAGAAAAGCTATAACGAAAATACCATCTTGGTTGTTTTTTAGACTAACTTAAAAAATGTGTTTAGCGTCCAAACACGTTTGAGGTAAGCTTTTATATTAGTAACTAGCTGAACCCGGTGTGCTTCGCTACCCCCCTCGTACCAGGATTGCATTTCAAAATTGTGGCAATACCAAAATCACTTTTCACGCCATTGAATTTTCGAAATAAGTCCACCCCAGCGCCACCTACCGTGTCCATTTATACACAAATTATTTTCTTATGATTAAACAAACATACATTCTGAATTTCAGTTAAATTGGTCCATAAATTCAAATTTTCGATATAAGTCCACCCCAGCGCCACCTATCGGGTCCATTTATACACAAATTATTTTCTTATGATTAAACAAACATACATTCTGAATTTCAGTTAAATTGGTCCATAAATTCAAATTTTCGATATAAGTCCACCCCAACGCCACCTATCGGACTTTCCCGGAGGGTTTTTCCAAAATTTTCCTTCGTAAAAACCTTCTCCTGGCAATTATAAACAACTGAAAAAAAATTTTAGACAAATCGGCCCAGCCATTCTCAATTGATGTTTTACTATACATTTTTTACACCATTTTTATATACATAGATTGAGCTTCTAGAAAAATTTATTATGTAAATTTTTATCGATATTTTATTTAATATTCTTCCCTCAGGCACAGGGTAATTATCTTATCAAACTTTGGTGTATTTCACGTATTTGGAAATAAAAATCAAGCTGAAAATATTCAACTCACAAATAAATCATATTTGAATAATTAAATAAAAACACAAGAAGCCGAAAAAAAGCCTGCCGTTGTTTTGTCAGCAAGACAAGTCATTGTTTTGCAAAAGATTTGTTAGTAACTTTCATTAGATATAAATTTCAAATACCACTTGTTTTTAATTAATTTAATCACAAAATATGCAGGTATTGCTAAAACAAATCAAGAGAGCTTGTTTGCGCATGCGTAACATGCAATGTTGACAAATTAATAGCTTTAATAAAACAAATAATTCGAACGTGACGAACATAAGCCAAAATGTGGTGGTGAAAATTTTAAGGAAAATTCAAAATATATGCTGGTCACACATAAGACGGGAAATATTTCAACCTTACAAACGTTGCACTTTTTTAAGCCACAAACAAATCATACGGTATTAAAACAATTAGCCAGCAAAACCTTTTGAGACATTTAAGCCTACGATGACCAAAATAAATAGCAAATAAATTTCACTCAACTAAGTACCTAAAAACATAACCCTGACCCAAAAACCAAAATAGCAAAAAGATAGGGGGAGGGGGGAAGTAAGAAACAAAAATAAACATCAAACGTCCGCTTCGACTGACTGACTGACAATTGTGTTACGGGCTCAAGAAGACAACTTAAAGTGTTGGCATGACAAGCAAATTTTTACTATTATCAAACAATGTTTTCTTTTTATTTAAGCTGAAAGTAAAAATAATGCCAAAGAAAAGGAAAATTAAATTATATGTAAAGAAAAGAAACGCTTTGGCAGCATCGCCTCGAACGATGAACACGAGGAATGTGAACACGAAAAGTGCACTAATTGAAGAGATACTCTATCTGCAGATCAGGCATTATGTAGATATGGAACTACATTCGAAAGCGACAGCAAACATTTTTACACCTGCTCGTACGCACAAACAGAATGGGCTTTAAAAGTTTTCTCACTCACTTAAGAGTGACCTTCCTCAAGCGTTTCTGCAAACATTCTATTGTAGACATTAAAAAATTAACTGTGTTGAATGAGTACCACTTTTATTTAAAGTGCATCAATAGAGATCAAGTTGATTTTCGTTTTCTGTCTACTTCACAATAAGTAAGTTTTTATTTTCTATTATTTAACCCTTTGTACAACCGTGTTACGGAACTGTAACAAATTGCATATTTTGCTAAACAAATACCTAATGGTTCGATGGCATATACAGTCAATCAAAAAGTTTAGGTACAAGCAATGTTTAGGTACAAGCAAATGCTTACTCAAATATCTAATAATAACTACTTTAAACGTGGCGGTAATAGCCTAGTGGGTAGCGTGTGTGGCCCCTAAGCTAAAGAACTGCGGTAGCCCGGGCTCAATTCCAGCTCAGACAGAAAGTTTTTTCAATTGAAATAATTTTTCTGTTCGATCGTCACCTCTCTGCAGACAATGGCAAATCTCAGAGAGTAAAAATTGCCATGTAAAGCTTCTTGAGAACATAAGCCAAGCCGTTCGGAGTCGGCATAAAACCCGTAGGTCCAGTTCACGGTCATTTGTGATCAAACATTTAATTACACGCACAACACTATTGATCAATAGAAGCTAGGTCAAAGTCCTTCCAAGGGCTGAAATGGCCAGTTTATTTTATTTATTTTTATTTTATAACTACTTTAAGCAATTTTTTGATGATACTATCATTATTTTTAGTTTTATTAAAATACACAAGAAATGTATCGTTACTTCATACACAACTTAAAATATAAGCGGAAGAAGAAAAAAATCCAAATCAAGAAAGTTTTGGCACATGCTTTGAGTGTACCATATCATTGCAAAGAAAACGGTAATCTTTTAAATTTCTTTGAGCTATTCTCTCTGCACATAATTATTGCGTAGTCATTCAATTATTAATTGATAAAGTTAATGTTGATCTTGATTTCGACATAGAACTAGCAAAATGTGCAGTCGTACAGAAAGTTCGGTAGACGTTCGAAAAGTTATAATAAATATTCAAAATCGGAATACGCTACACAGAGCTGGTTTTCATGGAAGATTTCCCCGGCGCAAACCGTTTATTTATTTTATTTAAAAGAAGCTGGAGTTTGCAAAACTCCATGTAAATCAATCGGAATTATTCTGGAATAGCGTGATATTTAGTGACGAATTGATGCTAAACATTTTTGGCTCAGATGGGGTACAAGGGTGGGGTGTGTGGGGGGTTTGTGGCTGCATCTGGAGTCGGAAATCTCGTCTTTATAGATGAGAATATGAATAAGTACTCTCATTTAAAAGAAAATTTGTTTCCCAGTGTTGGAAAGTTAGGCTTGAATTTGAAATAGTTGTTGTTCCAACAAGATAACGACCCGAAACATGCGTCTTATCTTGTGCAGAAATGCCTTATTTACCATTGCAATTAAAAACACAATTAAAAACACCTCCACAGTCACAAAATACGAATCCTATAGAACATATTTTTCACTTATTGGAGAAAAAAATACGGAGTCATCATATAACATCAAAGGATTCACTTAAGGAGGTCATAAGCCGAGAATGGATAAATAAGCAAAATTAGCTAGAAAAATGCGTAAACGATTAGAGGAAGTTATCCAGGCCAATGGAGGCCTAACCATATACAAAATGTACAAAAATCAGTCTTATAATAAAATGTTTCATATGTGTGCCTTAACTTTTTTATATAAAATCATAACATGTTACAACATAATACCTAAAACGAAAATAAAATATGAAATATTTTTACTGCGCATATGAAACAAAATGTTCAGTTTTAAAATTATATCATAATTATCTTTTACGTTGGGTGGAATAAAAATTATTAACAGGCAAACTTTGAAAATAGCGCTGTGCCTAAACTTTTTTGATTCACTGTATAAAGAATTTTCATACAACAACCGCAAATTGGAGAATTTGAGTTGAAGGCAAATAATAAAAAACAGCAGCAATTTTGTAAGTTAGTGTATAAAATAAGTTTTTTTAAATTCTACCAAATGTTCGTAGACGTAATTCAGAAAATTAAACATTAAGAAAAAAAAATAAATATATAATAAAAAAAATAAATAAATTGGAAAAACTAAATTTTATTAAATACGTTAAAAATATTTATACATAATAAATTTCTCTTGTTTCGAATAAGAATTGAATAAACAAAAAAAATTTACAAATTTTGTTTGCCATGCTGCTTTCTTAATCATCAATATGTATCTGTGCGAAGGCAGTTTTATCTGTCAGTGACTTTTTGAATACATTTTTTTCGGCAAAAAAGCGTTTTATTTTTCAACACAGTCTCTTTTAAGATCGATACAATAAGTATAGAGTTCATTCGACACAAATCTCTTAATGCTGAGTAATTTTTCGCAGGGAACTAAATCTGGAGAATATGGAGGATGGGGAAGCCCAATTTATGCCGCTAAACTGTCACGGTGGAAAAGCACTTTTTTCTTAGCTTAGCGAAGCGTTTGTTTTTGCTTCAGCTCAATGTCCAATCTGTCCAAAAGCTGCACGGATATAATTATTTTGCTTGAATCAAACAAATGTTTTGCTTAAAAGCAAATCTGCAAAGATTTGCTCAATCACGGTGTGATTTTAGAAAAAGATTGCTAAATTGAAATCACTCCTCATGTATTTAAGAAAAAGAGCAATTTTATTAAATTAAAGCAAATATTTCAAAGTTATTGTAAACTAATAGCAAATTTATACTGAACTCAAGCAAATATTTGCTAAGTTATTATAAACCCAAATAGCAAATTTTTACTAAACTCAAGCAAATTTCTTTTAAACACATGAGCACAAGGTAATTCTTAATGAAGAAAATTAGGCGACAACTGGTTAACACTGCGATGGTCGAATGGATAAGCCATGCACTTACACTCATGCGGCTGAGTTTCAAGTCTGCGGATAATGGTAATTTTTCAATTAAATTTAATGTAAATAATTACTTCACTTCAAAAATATGCCAGATTTCATCAAAAACGAATCAAAATTTTTTTAAAAAGTTATTTAAAAATTGTCAGAAGACAATCTATTTCTAAGACTATATCTGGACTTGCTCCTTTTTGAATAAGTGTATTTGACCAACATTTTGAATTTATATAATTCCTTGCACTAGTGCTCAGGCCAAATTTATTTAATTTTTCTCCTCCGACGTTTCGCTGTTTATTTTTTCGCTTCTTCAGGGAATTTTATTTATCTTAAAATGAATACAAAAGTGATACTGTGGTAAGAATATAAAAACAATAAATACAATTGATTTTTTAGATACAAATTTAAATTTTGCATTAAAAACGGATGTGTCTGTTGATTTTTAACACAAAATAAATTAAATAATCAAAAATTAAACAATAAGAATTTCACCATTCCGTTCATTATTCTTTTCACTGTTTATTTTTATGGTATTTTAAAATTTTTTGCTTGAATTGCCTTTTATGCAAAATAAACATTTTAAAAAATAATTTTATTGCATTTCATTTTATTGCGGATTTACAAAAAATTATTATGTCCGGTTTCTTCAATAACATTTAGTTTAACATCAATTTCAGATTTTTATACGTATATTTTATTGTAAAAAACAAGATCTTTCAATTATAAAAATTATTTAAAAATATTTTCAATACAGTTGCAATCCCGGGACTAGTCCGCCAAAACAACTTGAAATTCCAAGCAATAGTCTAGTGGTAGCGCGCTTGACTGTCACCCAGGGCTCTCGGGTTCGAATCCTGGCCTAGTCATGGCCCTACGCTTTAACCTTTCTTTCCTTATTTCTAATCAAAATAATTTTATAATGCATCAATTTACGAAGAAATGTTGTAGTTGGTGGCGGTGGGAAAGTTTGTGGACAGGAACGCTTGGAAAGTCGATCTGACTGAGGTCAAGGCATATGATACTTGTTCAGATTTAATATCACATGTTTCTACAGCTTCTGCCACATTAAGAACATCCTATACAAAAGTTTCACTTTATAATTCCCTTCTCTCGCCCTTTGGTATTACAACGGACCAATAATTTGGTCAAAGTGGGCCGATCTAAAATCCTGTCGCCACCTTAACTTAACCTAACCTAACCTAGCCTATGCATCCAAAAAAACTGTCGCCATGTCTTTGTTGGTCAATAGACCTTGGCCTTTTTTAGTGCACTTTCATCTGGAGAAGTTCTCTACTTTGATTGTTCCTTGGGCTCTGCTGTGTTGCAATGTATCCATGTTTGGTCTACGGCGCAAAAAATCCTTCGGATTGCGATTAAATATAGCCAAACACTCCTTATAAGTGGCCATACAGTTGCGCTTATGGTCGCGACACACATCGCGTTGATAGCTTTTTCATGCCAAATACTCAAGTAAAATATGTATCCGCTCATTTGAGATGCCAACAGCCTTAGCCACCTCACGAACATTCATTCCAATGAATATCAATATTCCAATATCATTCAATGGATTTTATGGACGATTTCTGGGGTGACAACCTTTTGTTGGCGACCTGGACGATGAGCGTCACTTGTGCTGTTATGACTACAATGGAATTCAGTGAACCAAGTCTAAACCATTGCAATTGATGGTGCAGAGCCCTAATAGTTCTTACCAAACCTTTTCGTGGTTTCGGTGATGGTTTTCCTACTCAAAAAATAATTCTTGATGAGTACACGAAATTTACTTAGCATTTAAAGTTACAAAAAACCACTGACTTCTCAAACTGCCTACGTATCTGTATGTGTCTTTGTCAGTGTCCTTGTCCTCCTCATTGTCATTGTGATTTTCATTGTCATTGTCACTGTCAGTGTCACTGTCACTGTCACTGTCACTGTCACTGTCACTGTCACTGTCACTGTCACTGTCACTGTCACTGTCACTGTCACTGTCACTGTCACTGTCACTATCACTGTCACTGTCACTGTCACTGTCACTGTCACTGTCACTGTCACTGTCACTGTCACTGTCACTGTCACTGTCACTGTCACTGTCACTGTCACTGTCACTGTCACTGTCACTGTCACTGTCACTGTCACTGTCACTGTCACTGTTACGAGTACTGTCACTAAAAAAATAGTTGATATAAAAAAAGATATCTCTGTTTGAATAAATTTAAGTGCAAAACAATAAACCTATGACTGAAATCGACTGAATATGAAATCATTGTCCCGGAAATAAAGTAATGAAAAGCTTCTTGATAACAAAAGTTTTGGCCGTAGAAAAGTTGTGTAAGAATTATATAAACATTAAAGAAACATTCTCATTAACCAGAGCAACAATTACACTATACAACAAGAAAAAACCCGTGGGGCTTAAAAACTTTATTTAATGTTTTGGAGGTAACTGGAATGGGTTAATTTGTATTTGAATGGGGGCGAGTGAGTCCCCATTATTTTTTTGGGAGGAGCATTTTTTCCTTGGGACCTATTCCCTCTGACCCCTCTTTAGGGGGTTCCCATACAAATGTTTTGATTTTTGTATATTTAATTATTTCTTTTTAAATAATTTGTTTTTTATTTTTGTTCCAGTTTTGAGAAACTGTAACAGTTTATTTTTATTTTAGTTTATTATTATTTTGAGCCACTGACATTATGACATTATTGGTCAAAAAATGCAATCGCCAACGCTTTGGTGCCAAAAACAAAAATTCTACTGCCTCCACTCCATACTAAATTAGGCATCGTTAAAACCTCTTCGATAAACTAGACGAAGACGGTCAGTGCTTTCTTTATTTAAAAACAGCACTTCCTTGAAATAGTCAATTGATAATGTTGATGGCAAATATATCTTCTCTGACTTATAAAAGGTTAAGTCATGTACAGCGGCTAACTGAAATCAATAACAAAAAGAGAATCTTTAATAAGTTTTAGAAAATGTCTATGTTTTTATTCTGATTGCGCGTTGATATAAATAAGTTTAGAAATCTATTAGTTAAATGAGTTATATGACGCATGATTCAAACAAAGTTTTAATTTCATAAAAAAGTAAAAGTGTAAGTAAGTAAAAACTCAATTAGTCAATCTTACTAGTATAATAAAAATGTAAATTTAATTGTTTAAAAAGAAAAACAATGCTTTGGATTGTCATATCGTCCATCTGCGACATTCTTCGCATATAAATTGCTACCAAAGCCCAGATGCTGTTGCTGTTAACAACTCAAAAAACCAAACTGCATCTAAAATTGTCTCATTCAACTTGCAGTCTCAAAGCTGAATACATTCAGAAACTCTGATATGGAATGCTTTGAAATAAAATTAAGGCATTAGACCAAGGTGAAGCTTAAAACCATGGCAGTTTTTCTCGAAAGTTTGAAATCAGATTTCAGCTGTTATTGCTTATCGACTCGTAATTATCTAAGGTTTAAGAAACAAAACCAAAAATAAAATGTTAAAGACCTTCTATAAAAAAAATTCAATTGATTTATTTCGAAAGTAATTTTTTTGATATGGTTGATGGGCCTTAAAAAACTCATCATCGATCGACTTTATTTAAAATGGATTTTGTTTAGAAAATCGTTTTATAGAAGATCGCATCCTTTAATTTTTTTTTTTTGCCAACAAATTCTGCATTCAAATTCCCAATCACCGATTTTTTTTTTTATACAACTTTTTCAATTTCAGCCGAAGAGCGACGACAACACAAATTTAATTTTAAAAACATTTTTAGTTTTTTGATAATACAAATAATAATACGGTTTACATTTCTGTTTTGCTGTTAACCGAAAAAACGAATTGATCACTTAATTTGAAATGTTTTGTGCGTGTTTTTAAATGTTTGAACACAAATTATCGATAGCTGAACCTAAGAGTTTTGTGCCGAATGCGAAAGAATCATGTTCTGAAAAAGCTGTACATGACAGAGAGTAGTAGCTCTCCAAGTAATAAGGTTGGCCATTGTCTGCTGATAGGTCACGGCCGAACAGAAACTATTAATTCAATTGAAAAAAATTGTGTTGAGCTAGGGATTAGCTCGGGCTACTTCGGTTTTAAGGATACGGCCAACGCACTCTACCCTCCCAGAATGCTACAGCCATCACTTAACTGCTGTTAACAGTAATAAACTTTTATAAGAAGACGCTATTTTGGAAACTGCAGTGTCTTCAGGCATTAATACAATTACTGAAACAGGATTGTAAAAAATGTAATTGTTTTATTAAAAATTTAGTTTATATATATACAAAATTTCAAATAAATTTATCTATATTTTTATCGTTTAAAATTACTATAAAGTTTTTAAAACTTCTGCCTGGTCTAATGCCTTAAGACAAATACTAAAGCTACAAACTTTCACGCATTAAAATGTCGGCGAATAATACATACTTAAAAATACACGTAAAACAAAACCGTTAATAAAGCACAAACGAAAAAATATAAACAAACAAATTTTAATAGAAATAAAAACTTCAAGCGTCATCCACACGTCAAAGATTTATATTTCATAAGAGAAAAAATAATTAATGCACACGCATGCGCAACCGCAAAAAAAATATGTAGTAAGCAGATTCCTCTGAATTAATGAAAGCCTTTGCCTAAGTCAAGATAGTGTTTTATATTCTTTCATTCAACAGATACGGATTGTTGATGCTGTAGATTGAATTTGTTTGTAGAATTATGTAGAAAAAATAAACAACGTTGACAGAATTTATTATTGCAATGTTTGACCTAATACTGCGTATTCATGGGTTAAATTTTGTGAAGTCGTAAAAATATACATTCCAATGCAAAGCCGTTCTTTAGTTTTTTATGTGAACAGGTTTGAGTTCTATCATTAGTTTATAGACTTATGTATATTAAATTATAAAGCACAAAGAATTATGCATTTATGAACTTCTGAGGTCATGATTATGGTTCTTGTGGGTATTTCTATAAACACCGTAGATAGGGGAGGGGAGGTTCAGGGGTTCAACCCCCCTCCACCTTAGCAATCCAGAATATTTTTATATATATTGAATAAAAATACAAATATGGGCATTTTCAACCAAAAGGTCTACCGCGACTGAAAAATTAAATGTACTGAACATTTTTTAAGCCTCCATAATAGAGAAAAAATGTTTTAATTTGTATTGTGAGAGTACTGAGTGCTGATCACAATTTGAATTTTTAAAAAATGGTAACAAGTATGATGAATGGCAACAAAAGTAAGAAAATGGAGACAAAAGTTGAAAAATTTTAACGAAAGTAGGAATTTTGTGAGTATAACACAAAGTTGAATTCAATTTTTTCAATTTTCGATATTTACGATAATGAATTACACTTTATACAGTGACTCAAACAACTGACCACATGTTTGCTTTCTCTGTATTCAAATGTTTACAACAACAAAACTACTTTTCCGATCTTGCTTATCAAGCACTTGATTCTCTGATATTGTGCTTTCTTTAACCCTGCATTACTAACCTCTGGGTCGAATCGACCCAGACACGCAAACTTTTTATATTTAAAAAAAAAACAAGACGATATTTTAACTCAAGATATATGTGTAATCTAAATTTGATTATATTTAAACGTTTTTAAACAATAAGAATAAGGAATATTTATGATATTATGCATATAAAATCATTTAAAAAAACAGCCTGGGTCGACTAGACCCATAGTTAGCAATGATGTAACAAAGATTATGGGTCGATTAGACCCAGGTTAGTCATACCGTTACACAAAAACATATATGTCCATTGTTTTTCGGAATTTTATTGAAGTAGTCGAGCGTTGTACATTTTTGTTGTCAGTTTACGGTTATTTGTCGAAAATATAAGATTATCATTAGTGCAGTTGAATTGGTTCTTCAATAAACTATCCTTTGTTGTTGTTTTTTGAGCGAGGCACTCGAAATTAAGACGTAATTCTTTGTCGCAATCTGCAACTATAACAAGCACAAAATATATTCATGCCAATCGCGAAATTTCCCATAGCAAAGCACAGTATAAAAAATGTGCTTTGTTGTTGGGAATTGGTTGTGGAAAGGGAAATTTGTTCTCTGAGAACTTTCGCGATTGGCATGATTATAAACGGTATTAATTAACTGTTTTCATTTTCAATTGTGTTACGGATTTTTATTGAAGTAGTCGATCGTTGTACATTTTTGTTAACAGTTCGCGGTTATTTGTCGAAAATATAAGATCATCATTAGTGCTTGTGCAAAATTTTTAAATGAATTCTTATGAAAGAGAACAAGAGCGACTGCTCGCACTTTTAGCTGACGTACCAAACGACGAAGATATATCTGATGATTGTTGTAGTAATACTGATAGTGATGATGAACTTTTTAGTAATCATGATTCGGAAACAGAGCAAGAACTAGATGAAAACGATAGCAATGCTTTTCAAAGCACAACAGACAAATATATTGGAAAAGATGGAACAATCTGGAATGCAAGAGCATATAAATCAACTCGAACGCCTATAGAAAATATGTTCACTTCAACTAGTAGATTAACGGAGTTTTCGAAACATGTTAAAACACCACGTGAGAGTTGGGATTTATTTTTTTCATTTGTGGATAGTATTTTAGAATACACAAACATCTATATAACAAAAATTCAACAGAAATACAGAGATTTAAAACATGCTCGTTTAGCTGATATCGATGAATTGAACGCACTTTTCGGACTATTGTATTTAGCTGGACTACACAAATCGTCTCACGTTAATGTCCGAGACATATGGTCCACGGATGGAACAGGTCTTGAAATATTCCCAGCCACAATGAGTTACAATCGTTTCCAGTTCTTATTACGATGCATTCGGTTCGATAATATTGAAAATCGTGAAGAGAGGCGCAACATCGACAAAATAGCTCCAATTCGCGAAATCTTCGACATTTTCAATAACAATTGCATGAAATTGTACAACTGTGGCAGTTTAATAACAGTGGATGAGAAATTGGAAAGCTTCCGCGGAAGATGTAGTTTTAGGCAATACATACCAAGTAAGCCAGCAAAATATGGCATAAAAATTTTTGCAGCAGTTGATTCGGAAACTTACTACACATCTAAATTAGAAGTCTATTGCGGACAGCAAGCACTTGGCCCATTTAATTTTTCGAATAAGCCAGAAGAGGTGGTTAAGAGAATAACAAATCATCTACAATATTTATTTATTCGCACATTTGGGCAGGGGCTTCAAGATCTTATTTGGAGCTTCTGGACCGAATTCAACGTCGTGCGATATATTTGATAGGAGATGAAAGTATTTCATCCTCTCTCAACTCTCTTGAGCATCGACGTAATGTAGGTTGCATAAGCCTTCTGTATAGGTATTACCATGGGAAGTGTTCAAGGGAGATACATGGCCTGACGCCACCAGCTCGTGTGTTTCCCAGGTCCACTCGGGCAGCTGTCCAAGCCCACCCCTTTACCATAGCATCGATGCCTAACAGAACCTCGCATTACCGCGATAATTCGTTCTTTAGTCGCGCGGTTAAGTTGTGGAATAGTCTCCCTGCGAGCGTGTTTCCCGGCAGTTTTGAGCTGTGCAAATTCAAAACAAATCTTCACCGACACTACTCCATCTATCCACCCTCCAACTAACTATCACCCATCTTCCGAATCAACACAATGCTTACGCATTTATAGGGGGCATCCCCTGAGCGTTGGTTCAGTCTAAAAAAAAAAAAAAAAAAAAAAAAAAAAAAACAAGACGCTGGGCGTAATGTTACAATAGATAACTGGTTCACAACCTATTCATTAGCAGAGTATTTGCTATCAAAGAAAACCACCTTAGTTGGGACTATCCGAAAAAACAAAAGATTCTTGCCACCCATATTTTCAAACGCTAAAAATCGCGAAGTGCATTCAACAATCTTTGGCTATACCAAAAAATCTACAATTCTCTCTTATATACCAAAAAAAAATAAGTGCGTTCTTCTCCTCTCAACGTTTCACAAGACCGGTAAGGTATTAGATGGCCCTAAGTGCTTGCCAGAAATTATAGATTTCTACAATCGTACGAAAGGAGGAGTGGATGTTACAGATCAATTGGGTGCTGGTTATAGCGTAGCCAGAAACTGTCGGCGTCGGCCTTTAGTAATATTTTATTCACTTATGAATATGGCTGCTATAAATGCTAGAGTTATTTTACTCTGTACTCAAAACGCACCAGTAAAGTACAAAAAACGATCGGTTTTTATAAAGGATTTGGCAATGGATCTTGTACAGGCAAATATTCAGAAACGTAATAAAATATTAACGTTACCAAAAAATCTGAAAGCAAGCTGCTCAAAATTTGCGAAGCCATTGGAGGAGGAGGAAAAAGAGCTGCCTTCGAAACAATTGAAAAGAAGCCGCTGCCAGATTTGTGATTACAAACAAGATCGCAAAAGCAAAACCACGTGCTCTAAATGTGGAAAATATATTTGCCAGAAGCACTGTTGTATATTGTGCTCAAATTGCATTGCTTCTGCACAAGAGGAAGACATTTATGACGATATGTTGGATGAAAATTCCGAATAAAAGGTAACATTTACAGAACAAAACTGAAAAATTTTTGCTTTAGCTATAGCAATTTTTCTTTCTAACATTTTACTATTATATTTCAGGTTTCAAATGCATTTTATTTGACGTCAATATCTATAAAACTCATTATTTTATGAGCAATTCGGCTGGATTACTTTTTTTTCACTTTTTTTTAGCTATGTTGTAATGAATTCAAACTTAATTTCAATTTAAATATATAAATTGTTTGACACACCATTGTTTATTAAAATTTAACAATAAAAGACTAAAATCTACCAAAAAAAGAATACGTTTTATCAATTTATAAGTTGAGTCGATTTCAGTGGATAATACAATTGAGGGTCGATGAGACCCATGGTTAGTAACCATGCGACATGATTTAAGGTTAGTAATGCAGGGTTAAAATGAGTTCATGGGGAGAGTAATCTAAAAAACCATTTTTTTTATTCTTAAATAAGAACAAAAAGTGCATGTGGTCAATTTTTTGTGTTTTAAAATGTAATTTAATCAGTCAATGCAGTTAAAAGCAAACAAAGGTTAAAAATGTTTGGTATTGTGAATATTTTGGAGCTGGTAAGAACATTTTTAACAGTTTTTATTTATTTTCAATAAATTTTTTATAATTTTTTAAAACAAAAAATGATTCGTCCATTGCCGAAGAATATTGTAGAGTGCATTCACCAGCTTTTAATGGAAGGTTATTTTACCTTGTCGTACAATAGCAGCAAAACTCGACGACAGCAAAAGCATCCTTATAAAAATTCGAAAAAATATGGCATTACAATTTGTGCAAGTGGACCGAAGAAAACCTTAAGTAGAGAACCAAAGCATTGTATTCTTCGAGATCTGCTCCAGCACAAATTGCGTACGGTAATGCAAATCTACAAAATTCGATATGATAATTTATACTTGTCAGTAGCGACACTTAAAAAAAACTGCGTTCTGCTGGTTGGCGAGGTCGAACAAAAGTGAAGAAACCTCTGCTCCCAAAACGTCATCAAAAGCTTCACCTAAATTTGGCTTGAGACTACTCACATTGGACTATGGAGAACTGGAAGAAGATCATATTGTCAGATTAAGCCAAAATTAATTGGATGGGATCTGATGGAAGGTAGTGGACTTGGCGAAAACTAGGAAGTACTCTAACGGCACGGCACGTTAAAAGTTTGGTGGCGGTAGTGTTATGTTGTGGATATGTATGATGGTGGGGGGAGTTGGAACTGTACGGCGAATAGCTGGCCGAAGGTGACTGCCAAGTATTACGTTGACATTTTGTCATCGAACCTCACTGCTACTTGACGAAGGTTTAATGTATAGATATTAGGTGTGTTTCCGTACTCTACACTGTGTAAAATTTGTGTAACTTCTGGTAAGCTCGAACTGAGAGAGTAAAAATGAAATTTGAGAATATTAGCAAAAGTACGGAAACAGCTTCTAGCAAGTTTCGAGCACAAAACAGCTGATTCTGACAACAGACGAGTCAAACGTAAATAGCGCCAATTGAAATTGTTTGTGAAGTAAATTTTTTAAGCTATAAAATCTTTTAAGTTATGTTTTAAGTTATAAAATTACTTTAAATAATTTATTTATAGTTAAAAATTGGAAGATCAAAAGAAACTGCACTTTGTAAATTTATTTTTAGCAGCACAATTTGTGATTATTTGTGAAAAACATAAACAAACATTTGACATTTGCTTGTTCTTCTTGATGCTTCTTTTTATTGATGCTTGTTCTTAATTTACTCGAAGTCTTGAGTTCTAGCACTCTCTGTGCACATTCTGTGCTCGAGAGAGCGATTTTATGCTTGTTCTTCTTCTCCCATTTCTTACACAAAAAGTACGGAAACAGAAAATAGCGACTCACAAGTCACACAGTGTGAGTACGGAAACAGACCTATTATGTTTCAACATGGCAATGGTCCCAATCACACTGCCAAAATTATCAAAAAGAAGATTTTTTGACATTAAGTGGAAAAACTAATCAGATCGTCTTGAAGATTGCAAGAATCGGCGTTGGTTTGTATTCGCCGATAGATTTTTATATCATCAGCATACACAGAGAGATTGGAATCTTTGATGATTCCATTACATCAGAGATTGTTAAGACGAACAACAAAGGACCAAGGTGACTACCTTGTGGGACACCAGAGGTAGCTGTAAAAGACTCTGAATTGGAAAAATCTAAAGATGACATTGTAACGACGTTCTACTACATATGATTTAATCCATGATGTAAACAGTGATGGAAAACCAAGGTCTTTAGGCTTAAGAAGGATGATAGTATGTGAGACTTTGTCGAACGCTTTACTAAAGCCAGTAAAAACTACATGGACTTCGTACCCGCTTTCCAACGAGCATAAAGCGTATAAAAAAAATTCTGTAAGGTTAGTGGTAGTTCATAAACCCTTCAGGAAGCCGTGTTGACTAGGGGGAAAAAAATATTTGCAATGGAAAAAGAGAATGTCATAGATAATATTTTCAAAAGTTTTGGGAGTACATGACAGTTTTGCAATAGGTCTGTAATTGGAAATATCATTTCTAGGTCCTTTTTTATGCAGAGGTATTATGTACGAACTCTTCCATAACTTAGGAAAAACTGAACTAATTAAAACGAATCTGAAGTTCGCGAATTTTTTGATAACAAGAGCAGGCAATCTATCGGGCCCAGGAGAATAATCGTTTTTTAGATTACAAATCTTTCTTAACACATCAGCTAGTGCAATATCAACAGAAGTCAGCGACGTTTGAGGACAGTTACTAAACAAAGAAAAATGTTCGTAGTCTAGTTCATCGTTATGATTTGTGTATGACTGAAGAAACAAGAGCTTGATAAGCAATATCGGATAAGTAGTTTTGTTTATGTAAGCATTTGTATGCAGAGTAATTAAACACGTGGCCAGTAATAAAATAGATATCGAAAATATGGGAGCCGAAATTGAGATATGAAAAACTAAATGGACCAACAATAGAAATGAGGGTTGCAAGACAGCTCTTAAAACATTTAGATTATTTTTCGGCGACAAATGTAGCTCTAAGAAATGGATTTTTCCGCAATTTTAGAGAAGTCTGGAAATAATTGTAGCTCTCACTTGTGGTAAATATTATAAGGATATTTCTGTGAACAAGAAAACCGTCATCGACAACTTGGATTCACACTCAAAAAGAATTAAAGAAACAATTATAAAAGTATCTTAAACTATGTATAAATATATTTATCTTTGTAAAATATCTGCTTTCGTTGCTTTACTTAAATTAATACTTGTCGTCCTACTCAAAATCGAGCGATTAAATCCATTTGGCATGTTTAAAATTGAAATAAATAAAATGTCATTAAGTCGTTTCACTTCGATTGTTGAAACAGGTTAAGAACTTTTGAAAGATCTTAGGCCTTCAGAAATCCCTATGGAAATGAAAAAAAAACAAATAAATTTTTGCTTCAGTAAGCCCCCCCTTATGGCATACCTATTTTTGGCGTTGAACTCTAGCAAGATCAAGCCAATCAAGCTTTACAGTGTCGGTCATTTGAATCTAGATAGCTTTAAATATTTCGTCATGTTCGAAACTATTTACATATCTTTAGCTTTTGCATATTTGATTATCAATTCCTGAAAGGTGCATAATCTTAAAAAACTTAAAAAAATTATAAAATCACTTTGGTCACAAAACATGAAATAATTTTATATTTTTGATACGAATTATGAAAGAACTCATGCTGTAGAAGGGTGTTGTTGCACAAAGAGTAGAGCTTACGGCACATGTAGAGACATGAAATTTATCTGACAGATAGATAGATAAACATTTATTGAGGTTGACTGACGTATTTTGTAGAATAAAATATTTTTTAAAAATGCCGGTATATGAATTTTTTATAAAACAACACTTGGACCGTAAAGCTCCGATGCTTATAGCATACCTATGTGACCAACCGTACTACTTTTGGGAGTTTTTTACTTCGTTTTTGCACGCTGTACTTCTTGTACCGAAGTACGCTAAAAGTACTTATTTTTACTTATTGTACTTCTTTTGGACATCTTTTAATTTTTTATAAATTTTTTATAAATTCACAACAGACATCTCTAACTATTGCTAAAATTTATTTAATATCACTACCTTCATTAACTGGAAAAATTCAGTTTGTCTGTTCTTATGTTAGTTTCGTTGCTTCTTCAATTGCTCAAAATTTTTTTGGCTCTCCTTAAAATTTGTGATTTTTGAGTTTTGACGGTTATCTACTGCGGGCGCGATATGTGCTTAGATATAATTTCGTTATTTTATCTTTGATTTGATATTAAAACATTTTTTCACAAAATTAATTTATATTAAGGTAGTAGCCCACTGTGACGACCGAAATTTTGACGTAATTTGGAAATTTTAACATGCTTTTATTGGTATCTTAAAGTGAACAAAAAAAATATTTTTACTTAATTTTACATTAAGTTGTTTATAATTAATTATATCAAAATAGAGTCCTCGAAAAAAGGTGTGTTGTTTGGGTGAAGCACCCAACCTTACGTATTCATCTGAAATAAAAAACATTTCGTTTTGCAGGTTTAATTTTAGTGCAATAACCTATCATATGTATATTAAAAAAAAAGAAATAAAAAGTGGCCAAGTGAAAAAAAAATTGTAAAATCGAACTCTTTTTTTATTTATTTAAATAAATTAACTTATAATTGAAAAATTGATTGAGTTTTAAGTTCCGGATCTAGCTATGTGTGTCTTAAATAACGGGTTAAATTTTAAGTGGAATCGGTTGAATAGTTTTTTTCAGTGCTTCCCCAAAGTTTCGAAAACGTAAATTTTATTGCGAAAAATGTTAACAAAATTGGATTTTTGGAATCCGCCACACTGGACTATTACCTTAATAAGCAATTAATTTTAAGCTGGATCATCTCTTTAATTTCTTATAAACAAAACTTCTTGTTCAATAGATTTATTCATGCATCTTTTAATATTTTCATATTTTTTTTTTTTGTGGATGTACTTCTTTTTGAGCTTCTATACTTATTTAATGTCTTCTTGTGTACTTTTTTTAAGGTCTGTGCGTGTAATTAATTTTGCTTTAAAAATGTTAGTCACATTAAGCATACCTCAAGTAACATTCACTCTAAAGACTCATTGAAAAATCACTACAATAAATACTGTGAAATTTTACATTTATTGGCGATTTTGTAAAAAGATCACAATTCTGTCTGAAACTCAGCATTTTTTCCAAAATATGTATATTTTCTCTACTTTTCACGCTATGTCAGCGTGTTTTCGCTCAGAGAGTCCTAAAATACCCAGTGGCGTACGAATGCATCCTTCGTTGAAGACGTCTTTCAAGACAGCACTCATTCTTCGAGGAAAGATCGCTCCAATCCTATAGCTGTCCTCAAAGACCATTTCGAACAAATTAGCCAAACGGATGGGATCCGCGTACTTCACTATGTACGCGTTCGCTTACAACCAGTACACCTCTGCTTGTATTTGCTCTATATTTGTGCCTCATCACGCTCTCTTCGATTTATGCTTCCCACTCTCCCTTATTCCTTTCATGTATCGATTCGTATTTAAAGCCAGATTTTCAGCTTTTTAAATGAAAATATATTTTCAAAAAATTTCATTTGACAAACAATTCATACGATTTATTTTGTTCCTGAATTTATGAATACAGGTCAGCACAAAATCCGTATTGATACTCCGTTGTCTTCAACGATGGCTTCAAAGACAACGTCTTCGAAGTCTACTTTCGCTACGGGGTATGTATATTATGCATGGTATAATTATTTGACAAGGTAGTAGTGACCGTTTTTTGGCGATCAGGAGATGTCAAAAACAGTTACAGGAGTTGTAGTTTGCTACTGTTGACTAGCCTTGTTTAAGTCGTTTCTTATTTTTTTACTTTTCTTTGATTCATTGCATGAACAGCTAATTTTGACAACTTCCGATCGCCGCTCGTGAGAAAAAATCCAGTTTACGCTACTACCTTATCAGTAATTGTACCATGATATTATCTACTTTTCGCGCAATTTCAGCGTGTTTTCGCTCAGAGAGCCCTAAAATATGTATATTCTCTCTACATTTCACGTTATTTCAGCGTGTTCTCGCTCATTGAGTCATAAAAATGGTCTAGCAGTGATATTTTACGCTATTTGATCGGGTGTTACGCTTGACCTAAAATAAAATAAGACCTAGTTTGTCTTGATGCTTGCGTTCGCAAATGGTTTTCTTTGTTTTATGAAAATTCGTTTGGTGATGTTCACATAGTTTTTTGAGTAACAACCCTGTCAAGCCAGGATCTAACCGGCTTCAGGAAGACAGAACGATATGTACTTATTGGAGTGGTGTTCTATTGGGTATGAAACCTTATTTGTCACATGACTCCGCCGATGTCTGGATACAAAAATTGTTGCTAACTTGACCTTGTTTGTCTTGAAAACGCAACCCTGCTATGCTGTCTGATATTATCGTTGTAACCTAACTTTTTTTTTATACTAGCATTATTTTCCAATATATTAAAACTTTTTAATTTGCTAATAATACTTGATTTCAATCAAAATCATATTTTATATTTTTGAATTGTATTCAATATCTTAATTTATATTTTTTATTTGCTATAAAATCTGTTAAAGTTTAGCAACTAAATAAATAAATAAATAAATAAATAAATAAATAAATAAATAAATAAATATATAAATAAATAAACACCTCTGCTTTAACGTCATATGATTTCGAAGAGTGTATTCGAGCAAGCGTCAAATTATATAAAACCTTAACAGGAGAATGGTCACAGCTGAATCCTCAAGACTACTGAAGAGGAAATGTAGCAATTTTCGACACAGGCTGTCAGTCTGCTGTGTGATTAACTCCTTACAGAGTTGTTGTTGCCTTAAACTGACTTGATCTAAATAGCTCACAATTAAAATCAAGTAAAAATACTTTTTATAAAATTTTATCGTAGGTCTGAGAGCACAACAACTATGTCAAAGACTTATGTTTAGAAGTTTTTTTACTCTATCTACTTATAAACTGATAAATTACTAAATTTAGAGTAAATTTAGAACTTATATTAAAAATTATTCAGAAATAAACTTCAAGCACGTGCATTTTTTTAGTGTCTTCTCTTCTAAAATCCGTTGACCGAAATCAAAATTTTGGAAATGATTGAAACTTGTCAAACAGTGTAGTAAAAACCGTAAAACAATAACAAATTTTGCTGGAAATGAAAAAATGCCTTCCTGTTCTTATGTTTTAATTTCCAATAATTATTATGGGCCAATCAGTTTGTATTGGATACAACTGTTAGTAGTTTATGCAATTCTTTAGAATGCGCTATTCAATAAAATTAGCCTTGGTCGTTGTGAGCATGCGTACACGCTATTGCACATAAATCCGGCCTCAGGCCGGAATAGCAAGAAAGCTTAAAGGTAATACAGTTAGAGGGAACATGGAAATGCATTATTGTTACTCTTTCTTGTACATTGGTTTGCATGAATTTCAATAAACAGCTATTGCTTCTCGTCGTCTTGCAGAACATTTCATCGGGAAATCAACTCTGGACGTGTTCAGCAATTTTTGTTCCGCAGAAATGAGGCTCGAAAAATTTAATTAATATTTATTCCGTTTTAGTACATACAAGGAAAAGTAATCAAAGAAGCATAAAGCTATAAATAACAGTGTGAAAAATAAATCAAAATAATTTATACAGCTTATTACAGGTGTTACAGTTAAAGTACGAGTGTCGTAATGAGGAAATTTCTAAGGAATGCATGTATAAGGAAGTGTTGATTTTTATAAATCGACTAAAACAAGCAAAAATTATAATTTTTTTTAAAGTGGCAACATTGTTACTCATTTTTGTATTTTGTATTTATTGAGCTTATTGTTGATATATAAGGATAAATCTTTTAAATGCCACATTGACATTAGAAATAGCAACAAAGATCATAACAACATTTAGACATTAGTAATTACAAATAAAAACTTTTTAAATTTTTTAAAAATTATAAAAAAGAAAAAATTTTATAAATCCGAAACATAATTATTTAAAAAAAGCAAATATTATTGTTAAGAACTACAAGAAATGATAATTAATATCACGTAATTTATTAAATAAGATAGATTAAGGAAAATATACAGAAAGAAATAGTTATAGAAGAGAAAAGAATTACTATGGTAGAGCAGTGATAGTATTACTACTGTGGTGATCTTTGAAGCACAACTGATTACTCCAAATAAGGTATAAATACTTTATTTAAAAATAAATAAAAGCAAAGTTGAGTTAGTATAATATATAGAATATATTTTGTTTTTACTTTTATTATTTGAAAAATCGGCAAAACTGAAAGTGGGCATGGTTGAATTAGAATCATTTGATTCTTCAGTACAAAGAGAGAGGTTTTTATACATTTATTTATATTCCGTCATTGTACAATGAAATACTTTAAAAATTGCTATTTTTGTTGCTATGCATTATGCTCCATTGCTAATTTGGCACAGAAAAATAAATATTTCAATATTTGAATTTAACTTTATTTTTGTAAATATGCAATAACAATATAACATAAAGATCTATAAAAGTAGTGATAAGTAGTGGAACATTTATAGCATAGTATGTTTTTAAATAGAAAATGTGATGACATTTATTTATTTAAATAGCGAGAGACAAGCTATCTGAGTGCTCGATATAAAAACAACAATAAATAAAAGAATGAAATTATTTGGCAATTTCGGAGAGATTTAATATGAATACATAAATCCACGAAACTCGAAGTTTTAAGTGCAAAGCAAAAGAAGTATAGATTAATTTTGATGTATAATCGTCTTAAAGGTTTGATCTATTCCGCCACATAAGAGCTAACAAAGCATCTGTTTCAAGTAAGATGTATTCCAAGTGATCTACAAATAAATATGTAGCATCAAAAATTATCTCAAGATAATTTTGTAAGTTATTATTTCCTTATCACAAGTTTTGAAAAGTTAACTAAAGTTCAAGGCAGGTAGGTTGAGGATGACTTAACTTATAGAAAGTGGCATAAATACATTTATCAATATTAAGATAGACAATTTTTTCACACCAATTATAAACAGCGTGTTTGTCAGACAACAGTAAAAAAGAATCTCAAAAATTGGTTATTTTTAGATAAATCTACAATAGTAAACATTTTGAGTTAAAAACAACATCTTGCACTATTAAACGAGCAATATTTGTTTGTTTGTTTGTACATGAGTTCTCGAAAACGGCCCAAGCTATTTCGATAAAATTTGCAATATAGGGGTTTGCGGGAGCGAAAAATCGATCTAACTAGGTCTTATTTCTGAGAAAATTCGTTTAGCAGCGTAAATTGGTTTATTTCAGAGACTGTAAATAATAATTATTTTTCTATTTTTTAACAAAAAAAGCATTATGAAAAAATTGTCGCCCCGCCGTTTTGAAGGTAGAATTAGAATGCTCTCACATTGTAGAACTTGATTTCATATTGATTTTTAAAATTTTGATTTTTACTATTTTGAGCAAAAAATAATAATATCTGCTTTTTATTTTTTTAAGGAAAAAATAAAAAGTAGAGTTTGCCCGATATCTTTTTGGTCACAAAATAGCTGGTATGTTTTGATTTTTAATTTTTTAAGCAATAATAAAAAGTAAAGTTTGCCCGATATTTTTTTGGCCACAAAATAGCTGGTATGTTTTGATTTTTATTTTTTAAGGCAAAAATAAAAAGCAAAATTTGCCCAACATATTTTGGAGCACAAAATAACTTGTAAAGATTGATTTAAAATTGTTTTATTAAAAAATAAAAAGCAAAATTAGTATTAAGTCAAATTTTCTTAAGTGGGAATAATAAAAATCACTTATTCAACTTTAATTTTTTTTATGGAACTTTGAAGAATTAGTGATTAAAAAGAGTGTCTTATTCTTTTTTTAAAATTTAGTTTTTTGAAAATTCAGAAGCAAAGTAGTTTTATTGCAATTTTTTTTTTTAATTTGCGGTATCTCTTTAATTAATTAGTGAAAGTTAATGAAATTTTGGTGGTAGACCTAGAAATAATTCACAATTTAGATGAAATAAAGTTCTAATTTAAATTTTAAGAATTCTTTATATATGATATATTTTTTAATAAACAAATTAACATTTGACCAACTTCTCCACTAGATAGAAACTAGATTTTGTTCACAGTATTGTTCCCTAAACGCTTAACACTTTTCCGAAAAAAATTTCAGTACAACTCATACACAAAAAAGTTACGACTGTTTTAGTACCGTCAAATACGCGTAAGTCGTACTACAGCAGGCACATGAGCACGGTCAAGCGTGTTTACTTACATAATTTGTTTATTACTAATTGTTTTTCGGTTTGAAACAACCTGCAGCGGTGAAATGTGTCAATTTCGATTTAGACGCATTAGTAAAATAAGTGTTGCAGTATTTTTAAAAAGAAATCACATAGTCACTTTAAGAAAAATGTAACGGGGTTTTTTTCAATAAAAGTAATAATAAGTTTGCGGGTTCATTCGAATTGTAGGTATATTGTGCTGAGTGTAAAGTTAAACTTTTTCGAAATAAAAATGCAATTCACTTCGAAAAAAAGTAAAAGAAAAATTTGGATACAAGCAACTTTTTTTTTGTTGATGATGCCATTACAAATGTTTCTATAGAAGTCACAAGTTTTCCTTTTTTTTATAACTTTATCTGCATTGGGGCACACATATTCTTCGTCCTTGTCTGAAAATATTTTCTTTATTGCTACATCGGACTCTTCTACATTTTTGTCTTCAATGTCCTTATTTAAACACTTACGTGTCATACGTCTAACTCGGAATTGACACATATAACCGCTGCACGCTGTTTCAAAACAAAAAACAATTTCGAATAAAGACGCTTGATTGTGATCAAGTGCCTCAATTTTTACTAATGCGTCTAACTCAGGACTTACATATTGGGACATTGGGACATTGGGACATATTCAACACTATTCAACATTGCAAACATTATTTATTTCTATCAAATCTGTGTTTTATAAAATTGACTTTTGGCAGCTCAAATCGCTGAAATAGCCCTATGTGCATCCTGAAAAGCGTTCTCACTCGAAGTTCGATTTCAAAAATATCGGGATTGGAATAACTGCTGGCATGCCTAATTAAGATATTAGAAAAATTTATATCCCAAGCGATTTCAATAAAATTTACAATATAGGAGCTTACGGGGCGAAAAATCGATCTAACTACGTTTCTTCACGCGAATAACTTGTATTGCTTTCCATTTCATTTTGCTTTTCTTATGTATCGAGGCGTAAGTCATAACTTTTTACATGTTGCTGTTTGTAGTTAGATATTCCTGCAAAACTAATACGACTTTGCAGGATGACACTGAGCAACACCAGCAGCGCAGTTAAAATCGGGAAGGACCTTTCCCCACCATTTATTACCAAACGAGGTTTCAGACAAGGTGATTCCTTATCGTGCGACTTTTTCAACCTAATGATGGAAAAGATCATCCGAGCTGCTGATCTGAGACGTAGTGGCACAATATTCTACAAGAGTGTTATGCTGCTTGCGTATGCTGATGACATAGATATCATTGGCCATAATACCCGCGAAGTCAGTGCAGCATTTTCCAGATTAGAAAGAGAGTCAAGTCGAATGGGTCTGTCAGTGAATGCAGATAAGACGAAATACTTAGTGTCAACAAACAAACAGTCCCAGCGTCTTGGAACCCACGTTACCGTTGACAATACCTCATTCGAGGTTGTGAAGAACTTCGTTTATCTGGGATCCAGCATTAATTCAACCAACGACATCAGCATTGAGATCAAACGAAGAATAACTCTTGCCAACAGGTGTTACTTTGGGCTCAGTAGGCAATTGAGAAGCAGAGCCCTCTCTCGACGAACGAAAATCACGCTCTATAAATCGCTCATCATGCCCGTCCTACTTCACGCATCACAAACCTGGACGCTGAGCAGTTTAGATGAAAAGACTAGGAGCATTCGAGAGAAAGATTCTTTGTAAGATCTACGGACCAATCTGCGTCAATGGCGAGTACCGAATACGGTGGAATGATGAACTGTATGAGCTGTACGCTGACATCGACATAGTCAAGCGCATTAAAATCGAGCGGCTTCGCTGGGTTGGTCATGTTCAGCGCATGAAAGACGATGCTCCAGTGAAGAAAACATTCGATTCGGTACCCAGCGGCGGTCAACGCAGAAGAGGACGACCGTATCTTCGTTGGAAAGACCAAGTAGAGGACAACCTGACGAAGCTTGGATTTTCCAACTGGCGCCAGCAAGCGAAAGACAGAAATGGCTGGCGCAAATTCTTAGATGAGGCCAAGACCGACATACGGTTGTAGCGCCAACTAAAGAAGAAAGAAGAAGTTTGTAGTTAATATGAGCTCAGTCGCGTATGCATGTTGTTGTTTGTTTTTGCTGCAAATAAAAGTTTTATTTTTTTATGTGATAGCGCAGAAAGCATTTAGCAGCCCATATTGGACCGATTTAGGCGGGCAAAATTACTTTATTCGGTAAAAAGTTTCTAATATTACAGACTAATAATTTGTTTGCGTATTTAAGTACATTTAATGGAGATATGCATACTTTTAAACAGTGAGGTGAAAATGTTGTTAGGAAAACTCATGATAGAGAAAGTAGCTTTAAAGAGATTAATTGTTTTATCGATAAACAATTAAATTTTAAATACATGGGTTTTGGTGGGAAGCCGAGCTAAGCTCGGTCGCTCAGGTTAGTGATATCAATAACAAATAACAGATATAAAAACGTACGAAAAATGCTACCTTGCGGTAATACAGAACATTTCATAAATGAATGTTCACAAAACTTATTTATTTATCTCACAATTATGTATGAAAATCAAGTTAAGTTTATTTATTTATCAATAAAAAACGGAAAACTTTATTAAATTCTTTAAAAAAATCCACATAAGATATAGCAATGTTGCAGCTGTAAGATTAGGAAGAAATAACTTAATAAGATTAACTAAAAGAAATGACTTATATAACGAATAATTCAAATAGTTAAAAAACTGAAAGTTTAGAATATGGCAATATTATTTATATTATATGATTTGAAAAAAGAGATACTTTCCAATCCGATAAAAAATACCCATATTAAGGGATTAATTGAAAACTAATTGCAATGGTTTAGCGAGAGATTGACAAGAATTTTTAAAAAGAAAAGCAAAAAAAGTCCAAGAAGTCTGCATACAAAATCAATCTGTAAAACTTGCTAAGTATAAGGCTTACGATAGAAGTTATAGCACGACTGAATTGTTTATTTTTTTTTGATTTCACGATACAAAAGCAAAAAATGTATGACGTCATCAGGACGCAAACGAAATACTTTTTGCCAATTATACTATCTAGTGAAACATCGCTTCAACGGATCAAAATAGTTCACACAATCACCATGTGTGAGATGTGTTTTTTTCTCAAATGAAATGCTCTCAATTTAACAGTTATTGCCATTTTCACAACAAACACAAAAACCACAACAATTGGTGCAGTAATCAGAAACAGCAACAACATATAATAAAAGTGTCATCATTGTCACTTATTTTCACTTGCAACGTTTTATGAATCACACACCAACAAATCATGCACTTAATTTTTTTCCGGCATACATAAACTTTTCCCTTTTCAGACCTACTATGATCCATAGATGGTTGTTGGTTGAATGGATGGATGCACAGCATAGCATTGCCACAATTTGCATGCGAAAAACGACTTTTTGAACGTTCGTCACTGCAACAGATGATTGATGCTTACTGTCGATCTGTTAAAACTTTTTATTCCTCTTTTTCTCGACTTACATTTTACACAAATAAAATGGCAAAACTGTTATTAATGCAGTAAGTTTTTGCGCAATCTAGGTTTTTTTGCTGATTTTTCATCGATTTAACTTACTTAACGGGTTAAGATTTTTAAAAACCTTCATTTAATGGCTGAGAGTGATTCGTAAATTGTGGTGAAACTTGGTATTCTTTGGTGTTAGTTAAAAAAAAAATCGAAATGTTTGAAATGACGGCTTAATGGCTAATCTACTTCTATTAAAATATGGCAAATTTTTGAAAGTGGTCATATTTGGTGAGTCATATCTATATTAAGGTGTCAACAACTAGTGGTTATTACGCATTAAAATTATTCACGCAAAGTGAATAAATGAAAAAAATTACAGTATAACATGTATACAGTTAAACTACAGAAGTTAAACTACATAAAATTATGAATTAGAGAGATTTGTGAGAAAGAGACAGAGAGAAAGGGAGATATATGTATAGAGAGAGAGCGCATCTAAAAAAAGAAATATTTATTTAGTCATTGGTTGGTGCTTCAATTGCTAATACTGATTTTAGTGGTTTGTTATATCTATAATAGTATGAGTTATTTTCATCCATTGTGGGCGTCCCCATACCAAAAACACAAAATATAGGAGAAAAATTTTTATTAGAGTTCATTTTAAAAAAATCTATGATCACTAGGTTACTAGGATACACTGAAATTGGGTACCCGACTAAAGCGAATAAGGTTTAACTGAAAGAATTGCTGCAAAATATTGTACCGTTTAACCGCAATGCACTTTGAAAGTTGAGGTTTTATCCTTTTTGCGTGCTCGCTGTGATAAGAGTGATTTTTTCTTTACTTTTCAGTTGTTTGTTTATATATTTAAAGTCAAAGTTTAAATAAAATTAAATGGAGTCTACTTGCTCAGGTATTTTGGAAACATCGTGTACCTTTTTTTGTAAAAAGTGTTTTTAAATATATTGACGAGGTTAATATTAATTGTATGTTAAAAAAAAAATAAAATTTACTGAGACTTTTATAACTGTGTATGCTAAATTTACATTTCAATAGAGGAGTTATTAAATATTTAGGATATTTAATTAATTTGTGATCTATTAAATTATTACATGAATTTAATTGCGAGCTTTAGATCAAGTAAGTTTTTAAGAAGGCAACAGCAACAACAACTCTGTATAGAGTCAATCACTTAGCTGACTAGACAGTCTGTTTCGGAAATCGATACATTTCCTCTTCAGTAGTCTTTCAGTGATTAAGCTGTAATCAAACTCACTGTTAAAGTTGTCTATAATTTCACACATTTTGAAACTCATTCATCTTAGACTCACTTACTTGATCTGTAGCTTGCAATTAAATTCATATTTAGGATATTTATTAGTGTTTTTGTAAATTTTTTTTTTTTGTATCTTAGTTAGAAGTTATATGTAATTGAGAATAACTCCTTCATGTTAAACTACTAAGTATTAAGCAAAACTTGATAACTCATTATTTTCATACTATATTAAATATATAATAAGGGTATTCATGCAAAGCGGCAAGATTATATTTTGGGCAATTAGTTATTTTTATCAGGTAGAAAGTGTGGTAGAAGGTGTCCCTTAAGTGTGGTAGAACGTCCCTTAAAGTCGATTGTGCATTTGCAGAGGTTTGCCAGCTGTTTACTTTAAACAGTTAACTTGCAGCATGCCTAGACAAAGTGAAAAAATTAAATTTGTAAAATTATTTAAACAAAGTACAATATGTGAATCGCTATCACTGGAATTATTTGGGAAAAACGATGGTAGCTTATTGAATTTATTCTTAAGTGATTTATTTAGTGGCGACTAATCTTTTGTTTTAGATACTCAACGTGAAAAAGAGCTATAAATTCTTGAGGAATTAACTCTTGCGCTGGTGATTGCGGAACATATTCGTTGTTCAACACCATTTGAGCATTTTCTGTTCCACGATCACAAAAATTTTTCACTCATGTATTTCCATATGTCAATGATAATAGATTTAAGCAAATTGTGCGTGTCAGTAGGCCAACTTTTAACATTATCCTCGGCCACATAAGAAATGACGAAGCTTTCCTGAGCCCACGATTTTGTCAACAATTTTCTATAGAAATGCATCTTATAATTGTTTTATATCGCCTGGGCTCAAGTGGAGAAGGCGCATCAGTTGCAAATATTGCTCGTTTATTTGGTATCGGTGATGGTGAAACACTTCAGGTAATAACAACTTTTCCACACGCTGAAATGGTTTTACAATCTCAATCGATATGTCTTGACTGACTTTGACATGGCTAAGATAATACAATTTTATTTAATAAAAAACAAACAATTTTTACTCTAATGTTGTTTTTTCAGATTATAACCAACAGAGTTTTTCAAGCAATCTTAAAGCTGACATTTTTATACTGGCCAAGTGATACCGAGCGAAAAATTTGGTTTCTTCAACTTTTAATGAGTTGCCGCATTGTGTTGAGTACGTGGATGGCACTGAAATTAAGCCACCAAAAAAACCAAGTGAAGATTCCGAATCATTTTTCTCGCGCAAACATATTTATTACTCAAAAGTACAAGCTGTTTGCGATTATCGACTCCAAATTCGCCACATGGTGCTTGGGTATCCGGGGAGTATTCATTACGCTAGGATCTTTAAAAACTGCGATTTGTGCACAAAATTCGACGATTTCCTTAGCGGAGAAGAATGGATAGCAGGAGACAGCGCATACAAATTAACCAGAACAGTTATAACCTTTTTCAGAACGATTTCAATGATATCAACATCACAAGAGCGCAATGAATTTAATAAAACTTTTAGCCGGTACCGTATCAGGATAGAACATTTCTTTGGACAACTACAAGTACGGTTTAGTAGCTTGAAGGAGCTAAAAATACAGATTAAAAACGGTGATTTCATACGTAAGGCCAGTCACTGGATTTAAGTGTGTGCTATACTGCATAATATAATACTGGGCCAAAATGAAAAAGAGGACTTTTCCGAAGTACCAAATTATTATACAGAGGACAACGATAATGACTGCAATGAAAGTCTTACCACACATCACACCACTGTAAAAGGCGAAGTTAAAAGACGTGCACTGTTAAATTTCTTAAAATCATAATTTTGATAAAAAAACCAATCACTGTTCTCAAAAAAATTAATATATTTTAAATGGATCTTTAATACTTAGTCCCGAAATTAATGCATCGGTTTAGATTGTATAGCGATTAAAAAACAGAACCAAAAATTAGATTTTGAATTATGTTATTAATAAATACAATATTAACTAAAAGAAATTCATTAATACTTAAAACATGCACTTCAGGTATAGATGAAATGGTAATGACAAGGTAATAACAAGGTACTCATTTAATATATAAATTAAAAAATTATTAAAATTTCTATTTACACACAACGGACAGTTAATCTCTGTGTGTTAATAATTTGTGTGTACTGTTTTCTCAAAAAATTATTCGTAAGAAATTTGCTGCAATTTTAGCTGCAATTCATAGCAATCCTTTCCAGCTTTTCCAAATCCATTTTGCTAATCTCATATTTATGATCTAGCTCTAGTTTTCTTAGTTCAATTTCGTTTCTGGATTTTTCCTCTTCCAAACCTATTCTTCTTACTTCCAGTTCTAATTTGTTTTTGAATTGCCAATAAATTACACAAAGGACTAGATTTTGTTTTTGAAGTCTGTTTTTCTGTTCTACTATAAGAAGCAGAGAAGTCACATTCGATTTAAATTGTTGGTTCCAAAGCGTCAGACACTAATGGAGCCTCACTACTACTTTCGTTTTCAGGTGCATCCATTTAGACGTCAATAGAATCTTCAAAATTAAAAGAAACATATTCATCACAATAGGGTGATGTAGTTTCTAATATTTCTCTTGGACTAACTCCCTTCCGTTGGCCAAAAATTTGCTCCCAAATATCCCAATGAGGACAAATTTTTTTAATGTATTCTGCAATGCTTATCTCCTTTCCCGCTGCTGTAAAGCCAGAGCTAGTGTTTGATTTCCAAAACACAGCTGAGGCAAACGCTCCTCTCAAATGCCGCATTTTGTACTTCATTGGCACCCATTGAATTGCATCCAGAAGTGAAGATATTTGGCAATTCGTTTGCAGAATGACTGCGCTGTACTACCCTCCTAAGTAAAAAAGTCATATCTTCATTTGAGTAGTTTTGAGATGTTTCGCTTTTACGTTTTTATCTTTCTAAGAAACACACTACAAGTGACCACTTTACTTAAATATTTCAGTCATTTGGAGTTGAAAATGGGTAATCTAAGCTTAACACAAAAATCAGAAACTCATTCATGGTTCCGAATCTGTTTTTTTTTTCTACATTTTTGAATTTTGGCGTTTGTGACTTTCTTTTTTAGGACGGCAGTGTAGGTTTCTGAAATGAATACTTATGATATTATTAAGAACATTCTGTACTAAATTAACTCTCAAAATTGTACCTCAAATGATTCCACATTATCTTTAAGTTCATCAGTTACCATGTGCAGTAAGCTGAGAGTTTGTGGCTCTATCCAGCTATGTGTACCATTAACACGAAGTTTGACAGCTCATTTATAAGGCTGAAAAACTTATACGGTTTATACCATTTATTAGGGTTTTGCTCATTTGCATGAATACCCTTGATATATCTGTTAAATTTAACATTAAATATAAGCTAGTGGCATTAATGTACACATCTGTCATTGCTATAGACAATACAATATAGTCTAAAAATTTATATAGTTTTTATCCTTAATTTTGCGTGCTCAGGGTCCAAATTATTGAAAATGAAAAACTTTAATAGTTTTAATATTAAATTTTTATTAACCAATATTTCGATCAAAGGAAAATCGTCATCAAAGGAAAAAACTGAAAGCATATATGTACATTTATTTTTAACAATTATTTTCACTTGAACAATTTAACTCACAATTTTTAATAATTAAAACATTTTAGCAATTGAAAAACATTTAACATCAAAGAACGACATTAAACATTAATATCACAGTTGTTTTTTTTTATAATTTGTTTATGTATTTAAGTTCTTGTCAAAAATTAAAAAAAACTGTGATATAAATGTTTAATGTCGTTCTTTGATGTTAAATGTTTATCAATTTCTAAAATGTTTTAATTAGTTAAAATTGTGAGTTAAATTGCTCAAGTGAAAATAATTGTTAATAATTAATGAATTGACATATATGCTTTCAGTTTTTTCCCCTGAGGATGATTGCCGACGGTAATCGAAATATTGGTTAGTAAAAATTAAAAATTCAAACTATTAAAGTTTTTCATTTTTAATAATTTTCAAAATTAAGGATAAAAATTACTTCAAAAGGTCGTAAAACAAATAAAATAAAAAATTTACATAATTAATTAAATGCATTGTAACAATCTAATATTATAAAGACTCAATAAACTGAAATTGAAATTGAAGAAAAAAATTTAATATAAAAAAGCATTATTTGAATATTGAATATTGATGTTTATAAAAATTAATTGAAGTTTACTATAATAATAAATGAGATGATTTTTTATTTTATTTTTTATTAAAAAAGTATTGCAAACTTTATATCTTCCGTACACACTTAAGATAGTATGCACTACAATGTGCATTTTTATAGAACTACAGAAAATTTTTTTTTGTTTTTTTAAAAGTTTAGTACTCGTATTATAAAAATAGAAATCGTTTCGTTTTCTTTTCCTTTATTCTACACGCACAGAATTCGTTCGGAGGTTTAATTATCAATTTTGTCTTTAGTAACCATAAAACTTAAACGTTAATTGCAATAGAGATGATAAAATCGAAAATGATAGTATCTAACGCATAGATTTAACCAAAATGTTTTGCGTTAACATGATAAATCAAATTATAGACGAATTCATGATTTTTGTTTTGTACAATGCGTTGTAAATATTTTTATTAAACCAAACTTATCCTTTTAAATTAAATGACTGATGCAACAAATGTTTACAAAAAAAATTTCGGCTAGTTTCGGCTATTCGGCCTCAATATGGCGGAAAGTGACAAAAAGAACCGAAACTGGCCGTAACCAAAACTGAAACCGAATATTCGGTCGGACACTAGTGTTTATATTAGAGATGAGCGATCCGATGATTTTTTTAGGAACGGCGTTCTTAGTGAAAGTGTTTTTAAAATAGCCGTTCTTTTATATGGTGATTGTGATCACATTATTTTATAACTAAACAAATACATATTCAAGTATGTGTTATGAGAGATGACAGAAAAAACATCAAAACTCGGTCCAAAGTGCGCATGGTATGCTTACTTGAGAGACAGAGACAAACAATTTTCGCGCGAACAAAAAATCACTGGTTACATCAGCAAACGACATAAGACAAAAATGAAACAAAATCTTAATCACTGATCACTGTTTTTGATAGTATTTGATCACCACAGTTACCAGTGATTTTTCAATCACGGGGACTAAATCACTGGTATTCAAAAATCTCTTATCTCAGCTTATATGAACTAGAGGCCAATTCCATTTCAGTAAATTGATAACATCAAAATGTATTTAAAATTGTTTTCCAACTTCTCCGAGAGCATTCTTTGGGAACGGAAATCGAACACACGAATGTAATTGAAAACGTTTTGATGAAAGTCATTGTTACAGCATTTTATACAAAAATTTAGCAGTTTACCAAATATTATAGTAATTTTAATCTGCTTAACAATTCTATTTGGGAAGGAAAATTCATAACTTGCTCTGTTTCGAGAAATTGTAGACGAAAATTGGAAGCGGTAACTGATTTACCCGAATCATAATGGAAATTATAAAAAAACTTATGACAGCCTGAAGAAAAACACGCCGCTAAATACTTTATTTACAACTGTGAAAATCTCGACAATAAAGCAAATTGGACAACAATGAGAGATTAAGAAAAACCATGCCAAAACAATGGATGAGAACGAATGCAATATCTGACAATCTGCTGCTTAAGATGCTCTACCTTAAAGATATAAAAAACTTTTAAAAAAGTGAAATTAAATTAAAACTAGATGAATTTTCTCAACCATTTTTTGTCTTTACCACAGCTAATTTATGCAATTGCAAAGTTGCAGTCGGGATGTATCACAGAGCATTGGCGGGTTAAAGAAAAACGCAATATGCGAAGTTTTGACAATAACAGGCACATATAAATAGTTAAAAGATACAGATATCATTGTTTAATTAGTTTGCTGTTTTATCTAGCTTTTGTATCTGGGCCGTTGAACGCTTGAAAGTGACATTTGTGTAGCATGTCACTGAAGAGTATAACATGGGGGTGATAAAAAAACAAATTAGAAATCAGATAAATCACTTTGCGGTTCAAGTTTGCAATTCGTACGTTGTCAAAGCGTAGCTATGCAGAGCTCAATTGTTCTTCAGTTGATAGATACATGTGCTTGTATCTTTGAGCTACAATCTTCTGAGTTAAAAAACAAAAGATGCAAACAAAGTGACCCCAATTAATTTGAACATTATTATTTTTATGCATGCCATACACAAGAAAAGTCTCTGACCACAACTCAATGAATATTTGGGTCAACTAATTACACGGTGTAACAGTGCAAACAAACTGCGCTTGTTTTTCCTTAGCGTCTATATTATTAGTGCTAGTACAGAATTCTTAAAGGAATAGGTTGATATAATTTTTTTAGTGTGCGATATCCTACAAAACTCAGACAAAAATTTTAAAATTCTGATTATGAATTTCTTAAGTTCTTAAAGTTTTAACCCATTTATGCTCACTACCAGAATCCATTGAGTTTAGCTTTTACAATTTTCAGCATAAATTTGTATTATTATAAGACTGAAAACTAAAAAAAAAATTCAAAGGCTTTGGGTGTGGCGAAGCGATCATAAATGCAAAAGGGGTCTTTAAGTAGAGAAATAAAAAAAAATTAAAATTTTCATTTCGTAGCGTAGGCGTTCAACTTTAACGTAATGCATTTTTTTAATTATATTTTCTTTTTTTTTGATGTTTATAAAACAAAATAACTCACCTGAGTAACATTTTTCACTTTTTTTTAATACTGCATTAACAGGCGCGAACAAGTAAACAAAAAGGATTAAAATGTCAATTTTTTTTTTGAAAAAGCATACCTTTGGCTTTTTCATTGTTGGAGATAAAAGTTTTACAGTGGCTGAGGATTTTTGAGGAATTTTTGAAAAATGCTTTAAACGCGTATGATATATTATACTACGTTGTCAATAATGGGTTAAGTTGGAAATTATATATAACAATATATCGATAGTAAAAGATTTAGATTCGATTTTATTTTTATAATAGAGTATACTCTTCTGACTCGTCTAAATTTTACTTATTATTTTTTAGCATTTCCATATGATAGCTGCACTTTGGTTTTGTTTAGTTGAACTGCTTAAAACGAAACTTTTGTGATCGAAAAGGCACAACCGAATGAAAGATCATACTTGGTATTCTAATGTGAATTAAAAAAAAATATAATTTATCGATTTTGCCTTTAAAAGCCAAGTGCTAATGCCCATTTTGAAGACGTTTGTCCGATTCGTTTATAATATTATTGTAAATTTTCTGTTATGTTGGTGTAAATAAAAGCTTTTGTTGTTTTTGTGTTAGCTAATAAACATAAGAAACTGCATACATAATTTTTCATTAAGATACTCAAATTTTTGAAACATAAAAATTCGATGAAGTATATAGACTTATATCGGCTACATTTTTTACAAAATATATCAAATAACATTTGAACTTCCAAAAAGCTGCTGCGATAAACAATTTTCTTTCTTTGTAGTCACTTTTGCGAAGCTTCTTCGAAGCTTTTTTCAGCACTTTAGAAGTGCGCTCTCGTGTAAAACCATATTCAGATGCTTCGCATGAGTCTGTAGGAAGCACCATTATAAGGTCGTTCAATATTACAAAAACTAGTAAGGAATTATCTTCGACTGGATCGAAGTAAAAATACCCTCAGTATGCATATTAAGGTAAGCAAGTTTTTAAAGTTTGATGACGTCACGTCGTATAGAGGATGCGCGTGCTGTTCATCTATTTTGTTCAAAACTCAAATGCAGAACACAATTAAGATATGGAAGATTATATGTTAAATAAGCACGTATACACATAAACACATATTTTTGTGGAATTTAAAAAAGTTATGCTGCTGTGACGACGTCTCTTTGTATTGGTCGAGTTTTTATACGATTTTGCCAAATTTCGAACTCAAAGTGAATTTTAATAGTCTTAGCATATGTGCATGAATTATATGCATTAAATTCTTTTTGTGGAATTTTTAGAGACTTAACCGTTTTCATATAGTTACTTTGCATGGGAGGTAGGCGTGGTTTTTATACTATTCGGACAAATATAAATATATGGTGAATATTTACTTGCAACATTCTAAGTCACTACATTCATTTTTGTGACATTTAAAGAGATTTCACAATTTTGCTAAAGTTAATATGTAGGCGTGGTTTTCATCCAATTTTTACGACATTCAATTATATGGTTATTTTTTAGACAAATCTTATGAGCAAAATTTCAACCCATTTCATTAATTTTTGTGAAATTTTTTTGAGATTTTACTGGTTTAATGAAGTCAAATTGTATGGGATTTAGGTAAATGGTGATTTAGGTTATGTGGTGAATACTTTGCTTTGTGACTTGGTGCAAAAATCCAAGTCACTACATACAGTTTTGAGACATTTATAGAGACTTTATCATTTTGATTAAGTTACTTTGTATGGGAGGTAAGCGTGGTTTTCCTCCGATTTTTATCATTCTTTAATTTGATCTTCGTTTATTGAATATAAACACATATGGGCATTTCCAAACTGGCCTTACAGACGATTTGAACGAATAAATGTTAAAAAAATAGAATGAAGAAGTCAAATTCTTAAATTTTTTTTTTATATTTGCGTAGTTATTAAGTAGCACTATATTAAGTAAAAACAATGACAACAATTAACTCTAAGGATCTGAAGATTTCAGCAAAAATATGTGCTGGCGTTGCGTTACAAAAAACGGAAGTGATTTCTGACTTGGATTACAAAATTTGCAGACCTCTCTGAATTGGGCAAGACTTTTTGTATAAAACTTTTCTTAGAAGGGCTTAAAATAGCATAAGATTATTTTCCAAGTGGTTAAATTTAAAAAATTGTTTCTGGTTTTTTTATTTTAATAGGATTTTTGATCTGGCGTTATGTTATTGGCGTTACGTTACTCAAATGTTCATTGCAGTTTTATTGGGTATTTAAGAAATTAGGTAGTTAAGTAAACATGTAATTAAGTAATTAAAAAACAAATTTAATTTATTTTCCTTTCCTTTCCTTGCCTCAAACATTATTTCATTATCTCTAGCCAATGCCTTCCATTTTTACTAAAACAAAAAAGCTTACAAAACATTTACGAAAAAGAAAAACTACATTTGTGAATCAGTGCAGACGATTTGATCATCATGGTTAATGAATTTATGCAGAAATTGTTGAAACTTTAAAGGTTTTTCTAAATGACCTTGTTATTTATTGTGTTGATTTTATATGATTTAAATACAAATTCTAAATGTTTGATAGTTTAAATCATACTTGATTTAAAATACAAATTCTAGTTGTTTGATATTTTAAAATCGTTTATTGAGCTTTAGGTCAAGGTTAGAACAATTAATTGTTCAACGAATTTTTCCAAAAAAACAACAACAACGTTTTCAATATGAAAAGGAAAACATCACTAGCTGATTTCATGAAATTTCGGCCCTGATAAAGGCTTCATCAGAAATATTTGTGATACGCCGTGCAAGCGCGCATTAGCGCACTGCACCACAGAGGCGATGAGATTTTTTGTATTTAAATCATATTAAATCAAAACTAACAAAATTAAAATGTTTCTTTTTTTTATATGATTTATATACAAATTCTAAATGTTTGATAGTTTAAATCATATAAAGTCAACATAATAAATAACAAGGTCATTTAGAAAAAGCTTTAATTAAAATGTTTCTCTTAAATGATATAATAAAATAATAAGTTTTTAATAAGTTTTAATTTTTTGGTCACGATAGACTTTTTTCTGGAAATGTCCATATAGCAAATTTCAATTCAATAGTTTTAATATTGTGGCTGTGATCGTGTCGATGGACGGACAACCCAGTAAGAACATTTACAATAAATGAAGAATCAGTATGTCCTTTAGAGGCATGCTTCTATTTAAATAATATAAATGTTGTCTGTCCACAGTCTAATTTTAACGATTAAATTTGAAATAAATTAAAGGAAGTAAAAGACAAATGTCTACTTTTTTTATCTTGCTTGTTATTAAGTAAGGAACAAAAACTCCAATGAAAATGTAATAATCAGAATTACGGAGGAAAACAAAACCACAAAAACATAACAATAATGATTGAACTTTCGGGCTGAATAGCATGCGCTCACAGAACATGTTCCCTGAGCGGTCGCAATCTTATTTAGCGAAAATATAAAATGCTACTTCGCTACCTGAGCGCTTTTTTGGATAGAGTGCAGCAATGCATTTTATATTGGTAGCGATATATTTAAAAAATTCATACGTTTTAGCCAGTCCTCGTTTTACGATAAAAATCATTTCACCGTGTTGTTTGAATCATTAAATTTTCTCCGAAATTGGCTTAGAAATTGTTTTTTCACACCGCTTATAAGAATTGAAATTTGTTCATTAGCTAAGGATTTATAATTTTCTTATAAAAATATAGTGAATTTTGATAAATCTTGTCAGTTTTTCGAAATTAATTTAATTTTATTTATGTTTTCAATACTAATGTAAGCTCAAACAGTGCTTAAAATGTATATGTAACTACCTATTTTCACTCAAAATGTCGAATTTTAAGGTCATATCACGTTTTACGCATTTGCTTCAAAAGTGTCACAGCTACTTAAGATTTAAGAATTTTGGAAATTAAATTTAATATTTTTAACATAACCGAAAACTAATTAAATCGTTCTTGTACGATAAGAAAAAAGAGCTGATCAAACTCGAAAAATGTTTTTTTTTTAATAAAATTATTAGTTTGAATGCGATTTTCTCGAAATTTTATCTGAAAATTTTTTATTTTTATTACTTTGTTTTGTACTCTTAAGTGTTCTCTAACATTTTTCGGTACAAAGTTCTTAGCTCCAACCAACACATCATCTGATTTGGGAGTATTCAATTTTGCTAAAAAAACCAATGTAAAGTACAAAAGCTCACATTGATATGTTAACAAAAGTCAGCAAGATTTATAGCCCTATTGCGGTTCACAACACAACAGTAATTTCTGTCTTCAGTGTGTAAATTGCTATTACGGTAGACAACAATACAACTGAACACATTCCACTGTTGTCTGTCAACAATGTAAGTAAGTCTTCAATACACTTACTATGCAACACAGCAGTTGTGCTTTATTGTCTTGTTATCTGACAAATTTTGAAGACAGCTAATTTGATATTGTGTTGAAAAAACCAAATGGATTAAATATGAACATTTTATTAAAAAATGTATTTCTCTTAATTAACTATTAAAATATTCACAGAACATTGATAATACGTCTCCTTGTAAACAGAATTGTATAGAATTCAGCAATTGAATTGAAAATGAATTGACTTTTTTTATTTTGACAGTGACCAGTCCACGATTGCATCGAAACGTACTAATTAGAGTACGTTTTTATTTTAAGAGTTCGATATATTTCTGTACCTTTATGGTACCTTTTTTTATTTTGGAAGTTTTATGGTAGAGAGTAGTGCTATTTTATTAGTTGAGAAATACGTTTAATGGTGAGTACTATTATTTGTAAGAGAAGAGGAAATAACGTTGGCTGAAATTTATTTGACACAAGGTAGCATTTTTGCATAGAATATGTAATCAAAAATGCCGCTATTTTTCGGCAGGGAGAGGGGTTTTAAGTTAAAAAAAAATAATCAGCTCTATTATGAATAATTTTCATGTGGAATCAGTTTTCATTTTTAAGAAAAAGCTCAAGAATAATTTGGAAATTTTTAATGCAAATATATTGATAACCGAAGATGAACAAATTTGCATTAGAAATTTCTAAAATGTTCTTGAGCTTTAGCCAAAAAATTAAAACTCTCTTTTCCGATTCCGCGTGAAAAATTATTCATGATAGGGCTGAATTTGTATGTTGAATTTGCCGTAATTCTTAAATTATTATTATGTTATTGGCAATATAAAAATGTATTTTTTAAGGCTCATATCAGATTTTGTAAATTATATAGTGTCTGGCCGAATATTCGGCTTCGGTATAAGGCATAATCAGCCAAATTTTTAACCTTAGGCTTCGGCTCAAAGTAGCCGAATATTTGCCGAATGCTTTTATTTTGTAAATAATGTGAATATATTCCATTCCTCTAACTTTTTGAATATTCTGTAGTTTCTCTGAACTTAGATCGAAAATCGATTTGATAAATATTTTGTAAATATTCGGCTTCGGCTGAAAATTTACAATCAATCGAACACTTTTTCTTATAGTGCAGATGTTTTTGGAGTACCTCAAGCAAATTGAAGTAATGAAATTTGTAGAAAAAATGCTACAACTTTTAAAGTAAGTTCAATCCGATATTATTATATTAGAAAGGTCATAAAGAATTCCATATGTTGCTAATAATATTGATATCCGTATAAAATAGAAGCACTATAGCCAATTTAAAAGAAGTATTTTTTTACTAAAAACCTTCTCCCAACAAAAAGGAGGGAGGGAGAGCGAGATTTTTTATTTAATTATACCTTGTACTTAAAAAAATTTTTAAATCCAGTTATATATTTCAATACACTAGATTTGATCCTTTTTTATCGCCAAGTGAAATGAACGGGCTTAAATATAGGCTTACAATTTTTTCAGTTCATATCGCAAACAATTTTTTATCGTGGTAGTACTTTTTGTTATTTAGAAAATACTTTTTAAAGAGTACATTTTTATTTTTCTCCAAAGCAACCCTGAATCAGTCAAAGCAACGAATTCTACATACGTTCCACAATCAAGCGTGACAACAACGTATTGTTGTGAACCAAAATAGCTCGAAACTGTTGTGTCCATGGTGTAAGAAAACCAGGTGTTAGTGAGTTTTTGACAACACCATGAATTTCTTTGCTTCTGTCAAAAAATTGTGAGCGAATTGTGTTATTTCAAATTGTGTTATTTGTTTGAGTTGCTAGATGATGTGCTATAGTTTTTATCGTGCGAATTAAGTATAAATAAATATTTAATGCAATTTATTGTGCAGTGTTGTATTGACAAAAAGTTATTGCAGTTGTCTTCGCCGATTTGCCAAGTGTGTCATTGAATGTTTAGACAATTTTATCAGAAACGTGCACTGGAAGATGCCGCCGACATGAAGCTTTGGCCAGCATGCAAATTGTCTTGCGTTCACACCGTTTTTTTTTTCATAACGCGCAGCGTCTCATATATTTTTTATTGTTTTCCATATCACTTTATTCTCACTTTAATCTCACTAAAAATCTAATAAGCTTGCAGAAAGACACGAATTTAACAAAATTTGTTTTCATTGCAATTCACCATCAGCTGTTTTTGACAAGAGCGGGGAAACATAATTTTATCATTTTGAGAGAGAAGTGTCAAACTCACTAACACCTCTATTTCTTACACCATGGTTGTGTCTCCTTTAATGTTGTGTCCACTCTTAAGAAGACACAGCAGTTTATTGATGTGAACCGTAATAGGCCTATTACTCTCACTGTGACATTTTCATTGTACGATTGGGAGTTAAATTAAAAGTTATCATTAACATCAAAGTGCAAGAACAATAAATGAGAGTCAAGCGCGTCGGAAGCTAATTTCATCTGGGGGGAAGTACCAATGGGGATGCAAAAAAAAAAATCACCAAAATTTCTTAAAAGAAACATGAATATGAATAAACAAATTTTTTATTTTAGTTTCAAAATAAAAAAAAAAATATAAAACTAAAAAAAAATATTAAAATTTCATTATTTTTAAAAGTTTTTCTATTTTCGATATTAGGGATCATTTTTTAAAGGATCTTTTATATGGTAATAAAGAAATATAAGAAATAATTGTTGCTCAGTGTCGGGCACATTTTAATTTCTCAAACACACGTGTTTGGAAACAAAATGCTGCTTGAGCGACGTCGACACATGTACACTGTAAGCTTCTTCGTGTGGCTTTCAACCATGTGCGTTCGGCTGTTGCTTTGTTTCGAATTTTGCTAAGCAAATCAAGTCAGTTGATATTGAGCACTTGCTGCAGTTAGGTCTGGCTGCGCAATTTTACAAATACACAAATAAAAATTATGCCTAAAGAATGGGAAAATGATTTGTATTTGGAACGTGCTGTCAAAAACGCAATTTACGCAAGAAAAGTATACGTTTTAAGTCGTCTTAGTGCACTAAAAGAACGCTCAGGTGAAGCTGCTGATGCAGGCACAGTCAAAATCAAAGCAAAAAGTTTTTTAACTTCATTCAATAGTTTTTTCAGTGTATCCAAATTTTTTTCAAATTGAAATTGCAGTAGAAACCCTACATTTTGTTCTAATTTTTTGCAAACACAGAGAAAGAAAATGGTTATCCGAAAGCATGCTTATGAAGAAGAGAGAAAGGAGAGCAAAATATGTAATACAAAAATATTATCATTGAAAAACAACTGATATTTTGAATAGCTTTTGAAGTTTTCTTTTTAAATTGTTTATCTAGCTAAATAAGCGGGGGGGGGGGGAGGCAACCGCTCCATGACCCCCACTTGCTACGCCAATGATGAGAGTAGAATAACTGTTATAAATTGGGCCCTATTACTTTTAATCCAATAACCGCAGCCTATAAGTGAACTTCAACCTCCCATGAAAAGATTTCTTGAAAGCTCAGTTTTGAAGAAAAATTGTCTCTTACGTTTGAAAATTTTAGTTTTGAGAAAAAAATTTTTATTTTACAAATTTAAAAAATTGCTGTAGTCAAAAATCGGTTTTTCAACTATCATTTTAGTTAACATCAACCTTTTTCTAAAATCTTCGATTTAAAGCCCAAAAAATTTTAGCAGAATCTAAAATATTTTTTTATTTTAAATTTTAAATAAGCTCTAGTACGGATTCATGCTAAATTAAATAACATTGTTATCGTAAACTAAAAAAATTTTCATTAAAAGTTATATAACTATAATTTTTAAAAAAAATTGCCTAAAATAAACTATAGCTTTAAAATAAAATTTTTCATACAGGGTTTTTTTCGCTTAAATAACTTAAAGGGGCCTTTACACAACACAATTATATTGCGAAGACTATTTTTCTACACGGAAAGTTTTCTTGCCAGCAAGTCTGCGGTACAGGCAAGTCTGTGCTGGCAAGTTTTTCTTCTGTGCTGTTCTTTCTTTGATGCTGTGCTCTTCTCTCCTTCGTATTTTCGACTTGCTGGCAAGAAAACTTGCTGTGTAGAAAAGGGGTAAAAGAAAAATTAGCATAACACTTTAAAAAACATAAAACATAAATTACGACGTATTTTGGTACTTTTCATCATTTATTCTCTTAAGCTACTCCTTTTTCTACCTTTCTGTTTTTAAACACAGCATTTTAAGATCGAACGTTTATTTCGTTCGTTCAGGCGGTCTAAACCCATAGTAACACAACCCAACACTTTACTTAAATATAAGCTTTTATAATAAAAATTTCGTAAGGAAAATACCTCTTAAAAGTGCTGTAGCACAAATATGATATTTTAAAACATTTTCCACTACTTTATCAGCCCAGTACTTTTGGAGTTAAATGGCAAATGTAAATATACACTTCAATTTTATATAATAGTATAGATAAAAATGAGATAATAATATAAGAGATATATTGTTATATATAGTACGTACACTAATGAAAAAAGTTTTTGATCCAGAATTAAGATTTTAAGGATAAATTAGAAAATCCAAGTATGCAATTATGGTCCACTACTTCGCACTGTGTAAGTGTAAGGTTTTGCACTCTGGGTAATGAAAATTATGTAACTTTTGAACGGATGGAGATATTTTCTTTTGGTTTTTGTGTTTGGTTGGAAATCGATGTGGCTTTCAAACTTGGAAGGCAAATTCTAAGACTAGCGAGAGGGGGCTCAGTAGGGTCGCCCTAAACTTAGAGCAAAAATCAAAATTTGTATCGTAGCATTAAAAGTGTATAAGTTCTCATCAAATTGCAAGTTTTAATAGCATAAACTATAATTTTATAAGTTTTCATAACCCTTTGGTACTTATTATATCTTAAAAGACACTACTACCAAATTATTTATGAAGCTCAAAATAAAAGTAAATTTTTCCCAAAATTGCAATTTATATTAAAAATCGATGTATCTAAAGCCAAAAACAAAAAATTTTAGATTATTTAAGGATGGCTTAGTACGGTTGCCCAAAATCCACGAAAAAAAATTATAAAATTTTACGATTTTTTAAAGATATTTAGTAAGTATTTTTTTCGAATTTAACAAAAACAAAATAAATAAAAACCTAATTGCTTGCTCTCTTATTACGTATTTAGTAAGTTTCTTTACTAATTTTAAAAATTTTATGTTAATTTTGTTTTTATCATATAATCGGAACACACGAGAAAGACAAAAAAAAATCTTAATTTTTCCTTTAATTGAAAAGTGTGTTCAACAGGCGGCTCAAGGCGATACCAATCTATATATGCAACAGACAAATGAATTTATAATTGATATAAAATTGGTTGCTAAATAATATCTTAATTGTGCTAAAAAAGAAAACCGTAGCTTAAAATACTTAAGCGTGTGCTGACAGGACAGTTTCAAACTTAGAAAATAATGACAACTAAAGTTTTTTCTAAATGACCTTGTTATTTATCATGTTGATTTTATATGATTTAAATACAAATTCTAAATGTTCATGTTGCTTCTTTGGAAAGATTCGTTAGAACAATTAATTGTTCTAACTTAGACCTAAAGATCAATAAACGATTTTAAACTATCATTCAACTAGAATTTGTATATAAAATCAAGTATGATTTAAACTATCAAACATTTAGAATTTGTATTTAAATCATATAAAATCAACATAATAATGATAACTTTTAAGCATTTGCGCAGAGAATAAAAAAGTTCCAACTTCCGGCCCTTATATCTCAGAATGTATCAAAGATATATAAAAACTTTTACCACAATTGAAAAGCTCGTACAATAGTATAAACAAAAAAATTAGATCACATACTTCGCATTTTATAGCTTTGAGCGCTCAAACGCTAAAATCTTTCATTGTGCGTCGTCTACTAGCCTACTATTACTAGGTCTCGTGTCAATTTTTCTGATTTTTTAAAATTTTGTTACACAGAAACAGCGTTGCTAGAAACAAGTTGCTGCTGACAGCAGCACGTAAACAACAACAACTGCCAAATTAAAGAATGCTTCTTAAAACAACATTTTATGATAACCCCATTGTTCATAGCCTCCATAGCCACAAATTACTAATATATGTTCTTTTTTAGTTTGCCCTTGCTGCCTGTTCTAAAATTTTACGCTGTTCTTTTTGATATGCGAAGCTATTGAGGTTTTGCTGAATGCTGACTCATGGCTAAATCTGTGTTCTTTTTGTACCATTCTCAAAATATTTATCTAAGTTTTAATGAGTTTTATTAAATTTCCCCGCCTCGACTTACCTTGTGTTTTCTGCGTAGTAGATGTGGCGCTCCTCCTGGTGGCTGTAGTGGCACCGCTGGCTCTGGTGTAACCGTTTGTATCGGTCGCGGCGGTTTCAGTGTCAGTTTTTTGAGACTCGCTATGCGTTTATCGCACATCAATGACACATCGTCGATTCTTTGGAGCACCTGAAAAAAAGTAGGTAGAATCAAAATAGGAAGAATTTTATGAAAAAAATATACAAAAGCATATGCAAGAAATATGCTGCATACTTTTTGTTTATTTACTTTATGCTTATTTACTTATGCTTATGCAGTAATAAAAATGGTCTAAATTTATAATATTTCCAAATTAATTGAAGTATCCATGAAGTTTATTGAAAAAAAGTGTTAAAAAAATAAATTATTTTATTACCAGCAACATATAATTATGTTTACTAGAAATCGCCTTTTCACTGTGACATCCGACCTACACTGTCATATGAAATCGCTTTCGTTCTCAGATGACCGTAGAAAAAGGTTAAAAAAATAATCTTTTTCCATTTTCAGTTTGCCTCTCTGCCTCTCAGTGCTAACCAACGACTTTTCATACAAAAATACGTTGTACTGAGGAAATCTACAGTTTTCGAGATATCGCTATTATTTTTATGTCATAATAACGGGAAATTTTTTAATATACTATCCGTGAATAATATTACCAAAAACAAGCTTTCGTACACCATATAAGAGTCAAGCAATGACTTTTCATACAAAAATACGTTGTACTGAGAAAAGCTACAGTTTTCGAGATATCGTCATAATTTTAATGTCAAAATAACGGGAATTTTTCAAAGTTTACTGTTTGTTAGAAATATATCAATCCCAAAATATATTCGCATATGTTACATTAAAAAAATGCTTATTGTAGGGTATCCGTAAGAGATAGCGAGGAATGTCTGATATATATTTTGTACATATCAGTAATGTCTAAAATTTCCTCTTTCACTGTTTTCTTCCATCTCTTACAGCTTAGCTTTTTTTTAAGAAATCCTATTTTGAACCCTCATATTTCAAGTCAAAGGTCGCAAAAAGTATTCTGGGCACTCCTTCTCCCTACTCTTATTCATTTCAAAGAAGAATTATCCAAATCGGTTGAGAAACACGGGTCTATTTTTCATTTCTCCAATAAAAAAATATAAAACTAAATATTCTCTTATGGTGATTTCAGCTAAGTAGCCATAAAACCCTGCATCTTTTTGATGTTCAAATTTCTCGGGTAGATCTTTCATCATCATTTAAAATATATCCAAGATAACCAGTAAACCCTCAAAAACAGAGTGCTTTCAGCGGGCGACTATGATAAAAAATTTTTATTAACTCAGAAAATCAAAAATATTTTCAACACGTAAAATTTCAAATTTATACAAAAAAACAGTACTAAAAATAGTACATTATTAAAAAACAGTACTTTTGCGTACTGTCTTGGGTGCATGTCATAAAACAGTATATTTTCCAAAAAAACAGTACTGTACTCAGGCCCGTAGACAAGGGGGGTTTAAGGGGTTAAACCCCCTCCTCTTAGGGTCTAGAAATTTTGTGCAAAGGATAGGATTAAATATTTTAAGTGCTAAACCATAGTAAAAACTGTTTTTTTTTGACTTAGAATTACGTCTTACAGCGCGGTTTGTATCAGAGAACTGCATGAACGCATTCATTTGCACTTATTTGTGATTCACATAAAAACGTATGCTGAGATAACAGTACGCACCAAACAGACGAAACGAAAGAATGCACATTTCGCTCAGTTGATGTTGATGCTTGTCGTGTCTAAATAACAGTAAGTGTCATCAACAAAGCAACGAAACATTGGAATTAAAGTTGATGCAATGATAAAAATCATAACCACAACGTAAATACGTGAGCAAGCTAAGTTGTCGTACACTTTTAACTGCTTTACCGGCAACACATTTACATAAAAATTATATCGATGGAAAGGTATTCTGGAGTATAATTGTCTGAATATAATTTTCATTTCTATATGTCCATATAAAATAATAAAAGATGGATTTTGATGTGGTTTTCACTGTACGATAAAGCAGTTATATAAAGTTAGATTTTAAGCTATAAATATTTGGTTTTAGCTTTTTAGGCAATTGGCGTGGGCTTGAGTTGAGTCATAAAATCTTAATTTTGAACTTCTTGTTAGCAGCGTTGTCAATCGTTCAGTGATTTATATTTGCGGTAGACAACTAAACAATAAATATATACATAGGATCAACAAGCGGAAAACCCCAAAACACTCTTCAAACTAAAAGTGTGATGCAAATTATATTTTTCGAAAACAATCCTTTAAAATATATTGAAGAAAGCAAAGCAAACAAACCATGAAAAAATCTAACTACAGGAACTGCTTGCGCAGCTATACAAAAGGATCGTGTTTTTCTTATTTTTTGTAGGCCGAGGTTTTTTTCTTTATTACTGCAATGCAATAAAAGAAACCGCTTTTCAACAATTTTTTATGACTCCGCGTTAGGAGTTACATTTTTAATCAAATTTAAAATCAAATACACTTACATTTTTAATTTCAATTTTAAATTAATATATGTATTTCCGATATAGTTATTTATTTATAGGGCGAAGTAGGGTCATGTATAACACGTTTTTATTTTCTCCAATAAAAGTGTGAAAAATTTAGTATGGATTGGTTTAAATTACTATTCCTTGCAAAAGAACAAATTTGAAGTTGGTGTTTTCACGGCTTTTGAATACTTTAAGAAATGGATGAAGTAGAACAAGAATGTCAAACATGACTTTTTTTGACTTTTTCAATTCGGTGGCGAGATATGTAACATCAACAAAATGTTGGTTTATATACCAGACACTTTAATTTTTTGTTTATTTTAACTTTTTATGTTTAGTAAATGCATTATTTTGAAAACTTAATTAAATTACATTTTTCTATTAGTTTGATGGCATTCATCAATTTCGTTTACTCGACTATTATCATAAGTCCTTTCTTCTAATAAACGTTAAAAAATTACAAATAAAAAAATAAATAAAATAAAATAAAAGTAAAAAATGCAAGAACTTCAATATAACACACAAAATTATAATAGCTGCTTTTTTCCAATTTGCTCTACTTCGAAACAAAACTTTATATACAAAACAAATGTCTCAAATTTTCTTACTAAACTGAATATTCCGCTGTTAAGTTTTTCTAAAATTTCACAGTTATTCATAAGGTGTGTCAGTGCGTTTCTAATTTGAAATCTGCATACGTAGTGAATTGATGAGGAACTCACCCTCGTTGATAAAGGAAAAGCAGCGCAAACAGCGTGTTCTCAAATTTCCAATGAACTCAACGAAATAAACCTGAAACAATTATGTCATTAAAATGGCAGTATTGCCTTTTCAATAACAATGCATATCAATGCAGCTAGCAAGAGCGCACACTGCACAACATGACACACATTTCTTGCTGACGAACGAAAGCATAGCAGGAACAGTGAATTTCCGAACCTAAAGCAAAGACGAAGCATTCAATGCAGATCTCTGGTTTGTATGGGGGTCAGTTTCACGAATTTTTTCAAAGCGATATTTGAGACTTTGGGGTATACCTACAGCCTTTAATATTCATCGTACAAAGAAAAAAAAATGCCAAAATATCAGTTTTAGTGGGAATAAAACGAATATCTACTAAAATAGCAAAATCTAAGAAGATGAAAAATTCATATGTTCGTATGAGAAATGCACAAGCTGCTTAAGGCCGCTTTACATTATCCCACTGTGTGTTAACACATGTCAAAATTTTCATGTGTGATAGAAAGTGAGATGGTGTAAACAACGGAAAGCAATGTGTGTTCTGATTTTTTTGGCATGTCGTACCACATTTTATTTTTTGGTTTGTTTCTATTGTAATTTCATCACACATTCTATCCCACCAGAGATGCATTTTACCATAAACTTACTTGAAATTTATTATTTAGCTGAGAAAATTTTAAGCTCGTAATGTATTTTCAAATGGAATAACAGAAGGAAGCAGTTTTACAGCTTATTGAACTTTGTAGGGGCTTTAAATTGATTAAAAACCGATTCATTACTCAAATTTTCACGTTTTAGTATAGTGTAAAGTATAAAAATGCGGTGCGACTCTGTGAGATAGTCTAAAAGCGAAAAATTAATTTCTTCATACAAAAATTAAAAATGACAGCATGATGAAATTCAATAATACTTTCTATCTCACATGTGGTAACACACAGTAGGACAATGTAAAGCGGCCTTTAGCTGCAGTAGCTGCTTATGCTATTTTTAAGGTTGTTGTTGTTGTGTTTGCTTGTTTGGTTCGTAATTACGTCGTTCGTTGTTGTACTGCTTTTGCTGTTGTTGTTATTGTTGTTGGTTTTTATTAGTATGTATATAAAACATACATATATAAATACACATCAGTTGCGTTCATTTTTTATTTGTTTCCCAGATAGCCAATCGGCTCGATTGAAAACGGTGTGCACTTTTAAAAGCACTGAAGCGGACCGTTTCCATGTCAGCAAACTATGCATTGTGTGCTTCATACAAGCGTACTATTTATTAAGTTGTATATTAATGTTGATTTTCTATGATTTAAATACAAATTCTAAATGTTTGATAGTTTAAATCATTCTTGATTTTAAATACAAATTCTAATTGTTTGATAGTTTAAAATCGTTTATTGAACTTTAGGTCAGGTTAGAACAATTAATTGCTCTAACGAATTTTTTTCAAAAAAACAAAAGCAACAACATTTCCAATATGAAAAGAAAAAAAACATCACTACCTGATTAATTAGTTAGCTGATTAACTAGTTAGAGCAATTAATTGTTCTACGCCAATTAAAAATTACCACGCTGAATTAAAAAATTTAATAGGAATTCCCAGAAACAAAAAATCCTAAGGGCAATTAAAAATTACCACGAAATTTTTCCAACATAGCTGGCAACGTTGCTACTAGCTGCTGATATTGTTGTTTTGGTTCTGCATGTGCTGCAAAGGGCCGTTTTTCACTCGGCAATTCTATGAGCAATAACTGCTTTCGCCGCAAGTAGTTTGTTGACTACTCGGGTTTAAAGGGGACTTTCGTAAACACCCTCATTCGGGCGTATAATCCACAAACTGCTTGCGGCAAAGGCAATTATTGCCGAGTGAAAAACGTGACAAAGAGATCTTGCTACCAGAGCAATAATTGCCTTCACCGCAAGCTCGAGAATTTTCGTGTGTAACGAGTGAAAAGCGGGACATAGCAAGCAAAGTTATGTTTATTTTCTGTGGACGATTCGGTTAAATCCCCTCTAACGTTGCTCAACCGCTGTGATCTTGCTCTTTTCTGTGCGTCGATGTTTTAGATTTGCTTGGTATTTGTTGTTGGTTCAGTTAGTTGAAATTTTTTTAGAGTTCTTAATTTTTACTCAACATGAACATGTGTATTTGACAACTAGCTCGATTTTCTCTGCTTTCTACTGCATACCTCTCCGAGTCGGCCCTACCTGGCTATTCTGCTATGAGTTAGAGTACGAATAAAACGAATGTTTATTTTCAGCATGTACATATTGTATACTACTACGCAAATTTGCGCATGCGTTACTAAGCATGCGTTGTGCTTTAAAAACTATATTTATTTTTGAAATACCATAATAAATTCGAATTATTTTTACTATGCATTATATTCTTTCCATATTAAAAATTTATTTTGTTAACTAAAATTTTAATTTTAAACTACTTTTAAAATATACATATATGTATATGCTCTTTACTGCAGGAAAAATAAATAATTCAAATTTACCCATATTTATTTCAATTAATTAAACATAACTTTGAATTACATTTAGCTTTAACCAACAAAACAAATGAAAAAGAACAACATATTCATCACCATAAATATCAAATGAAAACTTTTTATAAAACAAAACAAATTTTTACATGAATTTAATTGTGAGCTTTTTAGATCAGGTAAGTTTAAAGAAGGACAGCAACAACAAATTTGTTTTTGAATAATTTTTATTTAGAAGATGAAATACTTTAAAACAGTTTTGAAGAATATGCATGAAAAAAACCAGAATTTTTCTCTATTACTGTATAAAAAGGAATTCTACGTCTATACTTACGATACTATCGAAACTGTGTCTTTTTTTGAAAATGTTAAATAGGAACTTTTGTACAGACACTCCTCATTTGCATTAAGTGTTTTTTTAGAAAATATTTCAACAACATTTCATTGCAATTTCTCAAATTTGGATTTTTACAATTTTTTTGTTATTGAAACAAGAAATAAAATAAAATTTCTCGAAAAGTAAAATATCACAACTCTGGTACTTTTAATCGGATTTTTATGTTTGTTTACTCATTTTAGAGAACAATTACATTAAAAACAAAATGTATACCTATTTTATTTTATAATTACTTCAAGAGATGTTTTGGACTCTTGTAAAACGCTTCCTTTTATTGGTTTCTTGAGCTAATTTTAAAAGTCTATCAATCGGCTCGAAACTTTATAGATTTTTTTATTTTTATATCAAATTGACTATTTTTACTCTAAGGCGTCAGCAATTTGGTCTTTGGGGAGCAAACATTTAATAAACATATAAAAATACCTTTTTATTTATCGATATCAAAAATTATCAATATTTTTTTTTAATCCGAACCACCCCTTGGGTAAATACTGACTACGGGCCTGGCTGTACTGTTTAAGAAAGCGCATCTGGCATTCCTATCCTGTACCCTCTGCAAATGTTCATGTCTATGATAGAAGTTACGAACGTACATTTGCGATTAAATGGACTTGCATAAATTTTGAATATGCATATAATATGCAAATTGCAATTTTTTAAGTTGCATATGCACTTAATATATGTATATGCATTTTGTATGCAATATGCAAATATGCAAAAATTGTGTTATTTTTACCGAGATAGAATTTCTCGGGACGCATATCTGTGTCATCGACATTGTTTTGTGATTATTCAATACAAATATGCAATTTCATATATTCCGCTGTTTAAACATAAGATTTTAAGGGTTCTCATCTTAGCATGTAAACATGTCAACATGTAAAGCATTTAAACTTTTGATGAGTGATAAAGTGTAAATAGCGTAAATGTCGACAAAATGGCGGCTGCGACAACATTATGACTTTTTTAAATTTTAAACCTTTTAAAAACCTTCATTAACATAGACAAATACTTCAACTACTTTAAATAAGTAACGATTAGCGCCAAAGGCAACCCTCATTCACACACGTAGATTTACATTCTAGTTAACGCTACAAAATGTGCTCGGAAATGAGCATAAACTCACTGAGCGTAAACTCACGCCCAAACAAATTTTTACAGATGGTTTACGCGCATGTAAGTTCACAAGGTTTATAATGTTTACGGGTCAGCTACATGCTTAGATAAGAACCCTTTTTAACTTTTAAAATATTTCTATTAAAATTATACTTAACAGATTATTTGAAATAAAAAATTTATACATTGGGAAATAGTCATTTATCTCACATAATTTTTGTTTTTTTGTATAGGGACTTCAGAGGGATGGCAGATAGGGGAAGATATGTTCTAAATAAATGCATGGGGGTAAAAAAAGTGGGACCAGTAGGTAGATTCCAGGATTTGCTATTGCTAAAACTCTAAAAATCGCTAAAATGCTTAAAATCTTTTGTCATCCAAAATTTTAGCTTTTCTGTAAAAATGCGATTCTGAGCTACACATTGTTTAGCTAAAAACTAGTTTATTTATCTGCCGTAGGTGCGCACAAGTCTTTCTATGAGAACTGTCATATTCTCTGTTAGTGTGTGCAAGCATTGTTGTTAAAGCCAACATAATAAAATTTGGACGAATCTGTGTTAGATAATATTTTCATCATAATTATTTAAATTTTAATTATAAGGCAAATTATGTCTTACATATCGTTGGCAAAGTCCCTATGCTCCTCTAAATTTTGGACTAACAAAAATGTTGTTCTTTTGTTACGTTTTTTCTGTTGGCGTCCATTTCCTTAAAACATTTTTGATAAATTAAATTAGAAACAGACAGTACAACGCTATTACTAATTAACATTTACCTTGTTTTTAACGCTTTTTTTATTATTAAGCGATGTTTTAAAATTTTGTGTTGCTAAAAACTTAATAATTTTAGCAATTTTTAGCCAACTAAACACACTCAGAATCGCAAATTAGCTGCTTTTTAGCAATAAACAAATGTCAAAGTCAGCTGTTTTTTAACCGGTACATTTTGTTCATGCCTTAAGCAACGAAAATTAGGAGATGATTTGTGAGTCAGAATCGCAAATGCCGCCAAAATTCGCTAAAAATGATTTAGCACTTTTTAGCGATCCAGATTTAGAGATAGCAAATTCTGGAATCCACCTACAGGAGTGCTATTCTCCAACTGTGAGTTTTAAAGTGTACACTTCTCCCGATTGAAAACCAGTGAGTTTTTAGACAGCTCGTGTACACTTTTAAACTCACAGTTACAGAAAAGGTCCCCAGCGCATACATTTGAATTCTCAAGTGGCGAAACGACCACTGACAACGGGCAGATATGCAAAGCATTTTTAAAAAGTAATGTACAGGTGGAATGAAGCACTTTTTACATGCCATATTAAAAAGTGCTTTGAAACTGCAATAGGGAGATGGTCATAAAATAATATATGAAGGGCTGCTCGAGGCTATCTATGACTGACAATTTCTTTGGCCATATGGTTAAGAATATTGTAAAAGAAATTCGAAAACAGGTGTTCATTAAATATTTTTGTGGAGAACTTTTGTGAAGAATATTTTTGTACCCGCTCTAGTCAGGTTTTCGTGTCGTCCATAGCTGTACAACTGCTACTTTAAAGGTATTAGATGATATAAGAGGATTTTATGACGAAAGAAAACTAACGCTACTTTGCTTACTTGATTTTTCAAAAGCATTTGACACTGTCAGTCATACTCTACTGTGTCATAAACTTAAATACTTTTACGGTTTTGTCAAAATGCAATAAATCTTTTTAATAGTTACCTTAAAGATAGAGTGCAAAGGATAAAAGTTGGAAATCATTTTTCGCAGCGTAAATTATAAGTATTGGTGTGCCCCAGGGTTCGGTTCTGGGTCAACTGCTATTTTCTATATTTGTTAATGACATTTTTGATTGCTGCAATTACTCGTCAGTGCATGCTTATGCCGATGACGTTCAAGTTTATTTAGCGGGTAGAGAAAATTTAATGGAATATTTAGTGTTCAAATTGAATGAAGACTTCATTGCCAATGGGCCAATAAAAACAAACTCCAGTTAAATGCTCAGAAGACTTTTATATTGACGGTATCCAAAAACAGAATTATTTTTGAGGATATTCCAGACTTATGCCTTAATTGCACTAGACTTCCTCTTGCTACCAATGTGAAAAGTTTAGGTTTCAGCATCAATTGTTATTTGACGTGTACTGACCATATTAATGCTGTAATCCGAAAAATATATTTCATCCTACGTTGTCTATGAGTGTCGGCTCAGTTTATACCAATTTCTACTATACGTAAATTAGTAATTCAACTCATTCTAAGAGTGATCACTTTCTCTGAAGTTGTATACAGTAAGCTTGATTCGAGCTCTCAACTCAAATTACAAATTGCATTTAATCATGCGACAAGATATGTATTTGGCTTACGCAAGTTTGATCACTTGACAGAGCTTAAAAACAGAATACTTGGCTGCGATATATTGAATTATCTAAATGCTCGGAATTGCATATTTCTTCACAAACTCATAAAGAATAAGACGCCAACATATCTTTATGAAAATTTGCAATTTGGCCAGTCGCAAAGAAGTCAAATGCTTTTAATACATACACTGCGCGTCACATGAATAGGTACAGAGTTTTTCAAATATACCAAAGCTAATCTCTCTGCTCCAAGCTTCTTAAAAAGCTTTTTTTTGTTTTTGTTTCAAAGTTTGTTAAATTTTGAAGAAATCTGGTGAAAGAGAGGACTGAGATTTGTGCCGTTAACTTGTAATAATTAGTTTTAAAAACAAGTAGAAAAAATATGCTCAATTATTCGCGTCACTTGAATAGGTACATTAGTCGAAGCATTGCTGTTGAATCAGGTGGGTGATCCAAAATTTTTTAAAAGTGTCTTTAATCATAGTAAGAATATTTTTCTTTGAATGCAAATTTTTACACAGTGAATATGGGACGTGCGAATCCGTTAACTGTCGCCGAGAAGGCAAAAATTGAAGCATATTCCGAGCTGGGACTTTCAGGTCGTGCAATTGCCAACAAAATTAATAGAAGTGCTAATGTTGTGTGTAGCTTTTTGCGAGACCCAAATTTTTACGGGAAAAACATGAAAGGAAGGCAAAAACGGGCTACAACCGCTGCTGACAGAAGAGTAATATTGAGGTTAGCTTCCAATTCCAGTGATTTTGCGGCCAAAATAAGGGCGAAAAGTAGTGTGAATGCTAGTGTTTCTACAGTTAGGAGAATAATAAATGGTGCCGAACATCTAAAACTTAAAAAACTTCAAAAGAAACCACCACTGAACCAGCAAAGAAAGATAGCACGCCTAGAATTTTGTAAAACACACATGTCATGGAAGGAGCAGTGGAAATTCGTGGCTTTCTCAGATGAGAAAAAGTTTAATTTGGATGGCCCTGATGGGTTCAACTATTACTTTCACGATTTACGGAAGGAGTAGCGTTTTCTGTCCCGCCACCATAGTCGCGAAGGAGGAGTGATGGTCTGGGGCGCGGTTTATTTTTACGGTACTGTTGATCTCGAGTTTCAGACAGCAAAAATGAACGCAAGCTCATACAAGCAAATACTAGTAACGGCTTTTCCGAAATTTTCAAACCTTTTTGGACCAATTCCATGGACATTCCAGCAAGATAATGCCCCGATACACACCGCAAGAGTGGTCAAAAGCTGGATAAATGACCAAAATGTTCAATTGTTGCCGTGGCCTCCATACTCACCGGATCCTAACATAATAGAAAATGTCTGGGGATGGTTGTGCCGCAAGGGTTATGAATCAGGCCGGCAATTTGATGATCGAGAGTCACTCATTGCAGCGATAAGGGTGGCATGGAATGAAATTTCATTAAATTATTTAAAAAGCCTATATGATAGCCTACCAAACAGAATGTTCGAAGTAATTTTGAATAAAGGGGGACCAACCCATTACTAAATAAAAAATGTTATAAAAAAAAATTGGTTTTGATACTTTATTTCATTGTTTTTTTTTCTATTTAAGTAGCTGTACCTATTCAAGTGACGCGAAAAATTGAGCATATTTTTTCTACTTGTTTTTAAAACTAATTACTACAAGTTAACGGTACAAATCTCAGTCCTCTCTTTCACCAGATTTCTTCAAAATTTAACAAACTTTGAAACAAAAACAAAAAAAAAGCTTTTTAAGAAGCTTGGAGCAGGGAGATTAGCTTTGGTATACTTGAAAAACTCTGTACCTATTCATGTGACGCGCAGTGTAATTTCAACTTTTTGAACTTAACACGATTATTTTTTATTAACGCCATCAGATTATGAAATGCATTACCAACCAATCTTAAATCAATAGTCGGAGAGGCAACCTTCAAACAGGCCATTTCTAAACATTACTCCTACACGCTCAGAAATCTTGGATTAAATTCTAATACAAACTGTATTGTATATATGACCACACCACAATTGTATTACAATCTAATACACTACATATATTACAATTGATTTTTATTCTCTCATGGGACTTAATTTTAATACATGCTTGTATTAAAATATTTTTGACAAAAAAAAAATTAACGAAACATGTGGGATTCGAACCCAGTACTTTTAGGTTATAAGTTCTTGGCTCTACCAACTGCTCTATGAAGCCACATGTAAAAATAAATGATAAACATGCATAAGAGCCAAACCAAGCCGAACGCTGTTTTTAAGGACTGTATTAAAAAGTATTCCAGGTTTTATTAAAAAATGTCTGATATTTTGAAGAGTTTTAATTCTAATAGAAAAAGTATTAAAAAATGCATGATTCCAACGATTGGATTAAAATTAATTCCAAGATTTCTGAGCGTGTAATGAAAATTTTCATAGTCAATTAAAGTAATCAGTTCTTTTTTCTCTTATCTAATCTATACCTTTCTTTCTTTACTTTCGCTCAATTATGTTTTAAGCTCAACTCATTCCTTAAAGCTTTAAATTATATGATTTTTAATCTTCTCTTTAATTTTGGTTTCTTTAATTTAATATAAAATTTGTTAAATAATGATATCTCTTGTATTCAATATGTGAAATCTTGAAATCAAAAGTTTTAAGCAATATGATTTGGAATCTTCGTTTGAATTTTTGTTATATGATTATTAATATTTATAGTTTATGTATTCAATATGTAAAATTTTTCCTACTTTGTACCTTAAAATAACTTAGTTCTTAGTGTATTTACATACATTAAAAAATAATAATAATAATAATAATAACTGAGCAGTAATGAATGAATATAGGAATGCGCAACAGGAGTTTTATTTTCAATCCAATATTTTAACACCTTGTGCATTAATCATGAGACTGACATATGTAAATTAATTTGATTTGTGGAATAATCACTAGTTTGGCTTGTAAGAGGCAAAACATGCTATGTGGATCAATAAGTAGTAAGACTCGTAATAATTACACTCTAACAAAAATCTACTGCAATTTCAGCAAGTATTGCTGGCAACAGATTTTCTTCATTTAATATAGTTTTAATTCAGAGTCAAATTGAAAACCATAGTAGAACTAGACAAGGTAGTGTTAGAGCTGAGTGTGCTCTCTTTATTAGTGACCATAACTGTCAAACTCAGCCATTTTGGTATTTTTACCAATTTTTGCTTTCATATTGCATTCCTACTGGTTGCAGATTTCGTATGAGTTGTCAACTTGTATGAGATTGTATGAGTTGTTTTGACAGTTGCGGTCACTGGCTCTCCGCCCTAACACTACTTAAAAACATTTCACGCTAGAAATGTGTTAATACTTCAAGAATTATATATTCCAGATTCCGCCATGCGCATGTCCGCCCTCTTTGTGAGCACGTGCATGTGATATCAGAAGTGAAAGAGAAGAGAGTGTCAAACTGACTGAAAAAAAGTAGTACACATTTATTTTATAGGGATCTTCAATTTTAAAATCTCCTCATTTTCTCATAAAATCTTGATTTTTTTAAATGAAATAATTATAAATAAAAAACAACGCTTGTCCAAAAACAATATAAATATTTTTCATTACTATCTTCGATAAAAATTTTATATATTATTGGGGTGTTGACCTTCGTGTTGACCCATTCACAAAAAAATAGCTTTGTTTCTTGATTTATTTTGATCGGGTGATGGAATTTTTAATGATTCTTTGCGGGAAATTTAATATTTTATCTAATATTTGCAGGGAATTTAATTGTATATCAAATTTTCTGACAACATAAGAAAAATGTATTTAACATTAGCAAAAAATTCCTCGTTGTAAAATTAATTTTTTAATAAAACATTTTTGTTAAATTTTTAATACATTTTCGTTTATTGTAAATTTGACACATATATTGACATTTCAATAACATCATAAATGTTTGAAGTTGACTTGGCATACTTTAGAATTGGGCAATCGATATATTATAGCTTCAAAATTTGAATTTTCGACTCGAAAACACATTTTCCTTTTTTAAAGTTTATTTCTGTTTTTGATTTTAGTGTGTTATTTTTTGTGAAAATTATTGTTTTCATAATATTTATACAATCCTTACATTATTTATTGTTATGTTTGATTAAAAACATTTATAAATAAATTCATTAAATTTATTTTTTAAGGGAAATTTGATGAAAAATCGGGGAATTTGGAGAACCACCGCGAGTAAAACTAAAAAATGAGTTGACAACACTGCTTCGCTTCACGTTTCTCTTTTTAGACCTCTATTTCAAAGAATGCATTTTATTTTGCTTGGTTGAATGAAAATAAAGTCAGAGTGCAAAAGTAAATGCCCATGGTATATTTTTATACTTTAAGCTTCTAAGCACAAAAGCTTACCTTAAACAATATATAGCTTTGGAGTTATAGTTTGCACTGCTTCGAAATTTGGTATTCGACCACAATTTACACGTGCCGTTTCACTGATAGCATTTTATGGGCGTTCGAGAAGGGGGCGTGGCTACTCCTTTACAATGCAAATTTGCGATATCGAATATCTTGGTGGCGGCTGACCAGAAATATTTATTCAATTGAAAAACATTCTGAGTTGGGAATTCAACCCGGTCTACCGCTATTCCTTAGCTTACGGGCCACGCACTCTACTTAGTAAGGTACGGCCGCCACTAAAATTGGTTTTGGACAAGGGGGCGTGGCAGAAATTCACCAGGTTTCAGCTAGTTGTCTACAGAGACAATTCACACTTTGAGTTTTGACTTCAAAACACTACATTGTATTAGAACAACAGAAAATTGAGTAACTTTCTTTTCTGTTATAACAGTTAATAATACCTATTTAAAATAACTTGCAGGCTTTTTGGTTTAAAAAAAAAAATAGTTATTTTTATCAAAAAAGCTGTAAGAATACAAAAATTTTTCAGATATAGAAGAGGCTTTACTTCTTAGAATGCAAATGTTTGTATGAACTATCTATGAGATTCAAACTTGACAACAAATTTAATTTGTATACAAACATATGCGAACAAAATTTTTGGTAGTCCATCAAATTGTAAGCTCAATTTTTTTATTTATGCTATAGGTACTTGCTATCAAATTCTATAAATTCTTATAAATGCTTATTCAAATTAAACCCAAATTTATGAAGCAACTAATTTTATTGTAAATTAATGTTTATATCTTCACAAAGGTTTTCCATAACAAAAAAGTATAAAAGTTAACTTTAATCAGCGCATTTAATAAAAAACTGCTATCTTGGGATTAAAATTAATTTTAAAAAACACAAAAAGCACCGTTTTACGACAGCTGTTTTAAGTTTATCGGATAAAGCAATTGTTTTTAAACTTTTGACATGGCTTTTTGTGTGTTATAGCTTTATTTTCCAGAAAAAAAGTTATTTTTTGCAACTGATTTTTTTTACTTTTGTCCTCCTAGATTGATCAAATCCCACACTGTGCACTTGTTCGAATAAACTCTTTGAAATTATATGACGTTAAAGTAAAGGTTCTTATTTTAGGTCAAGCGTGAGAAACACCAGCTTTAAAAGCGTAAAATATCGCTGCTGGATCGTTTTTAGGACTCTCTGAGCGACAACACGCTGAAATAGCGTGAAAAATAATCAAAATATACCTATATTGAAAAAACACGATGAATATTTGACATAATTGAAAAAACCCACGCATAGTTGTTAATTTTAAAAACCGCCAATATTGCCGGCGTGAAATTTCACAACATAAGTCGTAGTGATTTTTCAATCAGTTTTTAGAGTGTATATTAGACCAGTTGAAAAATATATGAGGAAAATTATGGACCTTGTTTTCTTTGGTGCGCGTCCATTTTCTGAAAGTTACATTCCTAATCTTACATTAAGTTACATTCATTATTTGTTGATTTAATAATATTAGGAATTTGATTATATTTTTTTTGTCGTACTGTAAAAGAACTTAGTTCTTATTGTACAATGTTTTGATTAATAAATAAATAAAAAAAAAATAAATAATAAGAACAAAACTACCTTAAGACCTTTGAAATTTGACCTCTAGATATTCCGGAAATCGCTTAAAGGTCATCTTGGAGCAATTTACGACTTACACCATTTTGACTTCTGTGTTGTCCAAACCGAAACACAGTTTTCTTTATGTAAAATAAGCTTACACGTGTATCGGGATTTTTCTCGGAAAGGAATCCGTTAGGTCAAAATTGTGAAATATGGCAACATTTTGTCAATGTCTGTGTTACTTAAATCGCAATATCTCGGGTTGTGTTTGTCCGATTTAGTTCGTTTTGGGCCCGTTAGATAGATTATTTGTTGTTTTTTAGTTCTACGTTGAAATCTACGGTAAGATTAAAATAAATGTATAAAAATTTAATGAACTTTTCAAGCGGCCCTTAACCCAAGTAAATTATATTTTTGACAGAACCAACGCGCCATACATTTTTACAAAATACAAAATTTTCAAAAGAATGGAGCGATTTTATAAAAATTGTTTATCACTGCGCACTTTATGTGAATATAGCAGTCTTAGAAGTTAAATTGCATGTTCAAAGCTCCGCCAAAAAATCAGATGCATATTAAAAAAAAAATAAAAAGCTTAGATTATTATAAAATATTTTTCCTCAAAATATAGTCCCTATGTGTTTCAGTTTGGACAACACATTATTCAAAATGGTTAAAGTCGTAAATAGCTCCAAGATGACTTTTAAACGATTTCCGGAATATCTAGAGATCAAATATTTTTAGGTCTGAAGGTATTTTTGTTCTCATTAGGAATGTAACTATCAGAAAAATGACGCGCACCGAAGTAGTTTAACATTTTTGTAAAGTAAACTGGCCTAGAGTATATAAAATAAATTATATTCTTACTTCACTTTGCGGGCTTATGTTAATTTAATTTTTTACTCACAAAAACTTTGTTAGCTTAAAGAAAAAAGCGTCAGCCAAAAAATACTGATGAGGAGACTGGGCAATTTGTGCCAAATGGGACTTTTAATTAGTAAAAACGGAGATAAAAATAGATAAAAAGTATGCAGACGCGCAGGAGTCACCTCAAAAGTTTTACCAGTCTCAAATTTTTTTGGACATTTCTATCTCGTTAGTCCTCCCCTATGAGGGCTCCAAAAACAAAATTGACATTTTTAAAAATTTTGGCCCCCTTAACTTTTAAAGTAGTCCGAGAAGGTTAAGTAGTATCAACGACCGCAAATAATTTTCTTCCCTCAATATTTTTCCTCAACACACTTGACCTCTATATTCAACCCTTGCGGATGCTTCCATATAAAATGGATGTCACAGACTTGAAAAATATGCGAGGAAAATCGTTAAATAGCCCTTAAGGTGATATTGAAAGTATGGTTAAAAAAAGAATGAGTTCAATTTAAAACATTTATTGCGAAGAGACTATGCACAAACAAACACATTTTTGTTACGTAAATAACACGGTACGACAGTCCAAAATCCCTGGGAAGTGTTACCATTTTTCTTGTAGGTCTTGTTGAGTATAACAAGACTGCATATCAGAAATTCGCCAAAAACCCCCAAAATCTTGACTTACCGTTAAAAAACCGGTTTTTGTACCTTTGCGCTAATACTAAGCCGATGTTGCACCGATTTTAAGTTTCTTACCGGATTCCGAAAGAAAAATTTAGGACTTTCCAATACATATTGCTTATAAAAAATTGATTTGTCCGGCAAACTCAATTTTTTAAAGCTCTCCAATATTTTCCAACTTTCACGATTTTTGTACGCACTATTTTTTATAGACACCACACTATCTGTTAATGTACTAAGCAAACACGTTTATTAGCAATAACGACGCAATTTAGTTTTTAAAAATTAGATAGTAATTGACTGAGTTATTGATGAAAACGTTTCACAACGTTTTTCGTGTTATTTTGCACATTTTTTATAGGAGCACAGATAACTTAATATGATATCTTTAAAATTATACCGATGACTGATATCTATTGAAAAGTCACAAATATAGCAAATTTATTAGGTTTTTCGCACATTTAATATTAGTTGCACACTATTTTTTATTAAATAGCAAATTTTTTAATATGAAATGTTTTTCATAGTGATAAAGCTGTGAGAAGAAACGAAATTATATATTCCTGACATAAGTAAAGCTCTCATTGGATATTGTGGTCAGTGATGTGATTTGGAGGGATTTCGCTCTTTTTGTTGGATTTTCAAACCATAAAAGGGCGAGAGGGTGTTTGAGCTTTTTGGCGGGATTTTTTGATGTGTCAAAATTTTGAAAGATAAAAATTCTTTAAAAGAACTGTGGCATTACTATGCCTGTGATTTTGTACAATTCAATTCAATTTCGTGTTTTGTTAAGTGTTTGTTGTAATTGATCTGAAAAAATCTGAATAAGCTTGAATAAAATCGATTTGGCATCTGAGTTTTGCCTCATTTTAAATTGAAACTTTATTCAGTTTCATTCATAGCTCAGCTAGAATAAAAACAATATAATTATATGTGTACGTTAGAGTGTAAGTAGATATCGAAAATCGGACTTCCGATTCCGGTACCAAAATTAAATGGTATATAAAAAAATAGATTCTTTTCGTATGCTTTTTTGGTCTGAACCAATTTTGACGTTCTCCGAATTGCATTCTTGTGCACTTTGAGCAACTTTTGTGCTGGATACCCACTAATGGTTGATTTAAAAATTATATCAAGCTTATCAATCAATTTCCTGGATATAAAACATATAACTGCAAATTTTTATGCTTCAAAATGATTTTCTTTTTTTTTTCAAAAAGAATCTACTTGTTGTTTAATTTAATTATAATTTTTTGTTTTTTATGTGAAAGAAGTTTAACTCTGTTAAGTTTATTTTGTTTAATGCAAAAGTAAAGTACATTTTAAAAGCTCGCCACGGAGGCGTCACTTGCTGCTGCTTTTGCAGATCGAAGAAAAGGGTAATGTTTTCTATTTTGGAGGGCTGCTCAAAAAGGCGATTCGTAACAAAAATACATTTTTAGTCCTTTACAGGATAAAAGATATATAACTGTTCTTATTTTGTTAACAGAAACAGTTCCGAAATCTACTTAACTTTTGCAGTAAACTTAAATAAACCTAAAAGTGTCAAAGAACTACACTAAATAACAAGTAGATTCTTTTTGAAAAAACCGTCAAATCTAGTTAGAACATTTGTCAACTGGGATGAAAATTATGCAGATCTATGTTTTTATATCCAAGGAAATGATTGATAAGCTTGATTTTCTTTTTTAATTAACCATTAGTGGCTCTCCAGTATAAAAGTTGCTAAAAAATTAAAAAAATGCCATTCGGCGGACGCCAAAATTGATTCAGATAAAAAGAAAGTATGCCAATCGAATGTACTTTTTATTTACTATTTATAGTCGATATACTTTACTAGTCGAAATACTTTACATCGCATACGTATTGTATTTCTTGTAAACTCGTATGGCATAAGTTCCTTTTTAGATCTCAATGAATTTCTTACGAAATAGTAAGTAAGATTTTTATTTCACCACATATTTATTAAATAATCATACGTATATAGAAGCAAAAATGATTAATTTTGCTTATTTTGACATTAGAATTTGAGGCATTTTTCGCGGGTTTTCAGAATCATTTGGAAGGAATAAAGTGAGCCAAAAAGGGATTTTTACACATGCATTCGGGATTTTTAGTAAGACGAAAATCACATCACTGATTGTGGTTGCAATTCTAACTTGTTCTCACTTTCTTAATGCAGAATTTTTAAAAGCTTTACTTAAGAGATGCATTTTGCTTTTGTGGACTTTTTCTCTCGCGAATCATCAAACAGCAGGTTGCGCTGACTAACATTTTACCTACAATCTCTTTGCTTTTTATGCTCTTTGCATTCTCTTAAGTTAAGTTTTAAAAAATCGGAACATCTCAATAAATAAGAAGTGGAAGTAGTAAAAATTACAACAATATACAATGAGAGCTTTTCTTATGTAAAAAAATGGTTTGTTTCTTTATTTGACGTTTTGTTCATCACGTCTTTATAACTTTTAAATATTTTATATAAAAAAATTTATAGTTTTATATAAATTGTATGCAACTAAAATTAAAATGTGTGACAAACGTAATAAATTTTGCTACATTTTTGGCTTATTTACAGATCTCAGTCATCGGCGTAGTTTTAAATTTAATTTTGGAGTGGTGGAAATGAACAACATGTTTCAGGTCACAGTTTTAAAACTCGTAAAAACATAAACTATGCAAATGTTGTAACTGTTACTAAACCAATATCTTGGGATGATGAAGTTCCGACAACGAGCAAATCTACTGTTGCAACTAAAAGATATTTAAAAGAAGAAGAGTTCCTTCCATCCAGATCAACGACAACGGAGCGACATTTTATTTCAAAAGCAGATTTCGATAATCTTGTATGCGATTTACAATTGTCGCAATTAAAGCAGTGGAATATGGTGGAAAAAGATTTTCTTGTAACTTCTGGTAGAAGTTATTGGACTTTGCTACTTGAAGAATGTTTTATAAACTGATGGCAATAATAGTGATATCGTGTCTTGCGTGGATGAACCCAAACTATTTTCGACATTGGGTCACAATTATAATACAGATGAATGGCGACTTTTTTTCATTGATGGCTTTAGTAAAAGTATATATTTAAAAAAAAAAATCATTTTTGTGCTCCTTTATATAAAATCGTTATTGTAATATCTAGGTTTAAAAGCTGTTTCATTGCACAACGAAAATCAGCTACCATCAGTTCCAATTGCGTACATGACTTACCTTAAAGAAACCTACAATGTGATGGGAAAAAATACTGCGTTTCGTCCACTATGCCACTTATAAATGGAAAATCGTAGCTGACTCAAAACTTTTGACGATTTTATTTGGTATGCAAGGAGGACTCACAAAACATCCGTGCTATTTTTGTGAATGGGATAGCCGTGCACCGAATCGCTATGATCGAAAAGAATGGCCACCTCGTGAGTCGCATCAAATAGGGCAGAAAAACGTTTTAAACGCCCCATTAGTAAAAGCAGAGAATGTAATTCTGCAATCACTGCATCTCAAGCTGGAATACATGAAACAATTTGCAAAAAAATTGGATGTAAAGCGACGCTTTTCCCATTTTAAGACGGTGTTCCCAAAATTAAGTGAAGCGAAAATAAAAGGAGGTATTAATTTCTTTCTGTCCATATATAGTTTTATTTTCAAAATTTTTATTCGTTTTGATAAAATTTAGGAATTTTCATTGGACCTCAAATTCGTAAAATTATTAGCAATGTGAGTTTTATGAACAAGCTAAGTTTGATTGAAAAACATGCATGGAAGAGTTTTGTTGAGCTATGCGATAATTTTCTTGGAAATCGCGGAAACAAAGACTATGTTACGGTTGTTAACTAATTTTTAAATGCGTATGGTGAAATGGGCTGCAACATGTCTATCAAAATACATTTCCTGCATTCGCATTTAGACTTCTTCCCAAATAACCTGGGCCTAAAAAAAATTGAAAAGCGCTTCGAAGGAAAAAGTAAAATAAAAATCATATCAGAATATTGCTGGTTGCTAAAACGAGATACTGATATGATGCTGAGTTAAGAAAAAAACGCTCAAGCAAACATTTTTGAGTTGAATGGTCAAAAATTGTTTTTTTGTTTTTGTAAAAAATTTGATTTCATGAAAAGGATTATAAATCAGTCAATTATTTATCGATTTCTTTAAACAATATCGCGTTTTTTTTATAAACGTACTTTTTTAATCGTACTTAAAAAATTCAAATAAGGTATGCTCCTCATATAAAATAGTGTTTTCAAAAATAGCCAAAATTGAAAAAAGTCAAAAATATTGAAAAAAAATTTTATTTGATTTTATATGATTTAAATACAAATTATAAATGTTTGATAGTTTAAATCATACTTGATTTTAGATCTAGTAGTTTGATAGTTTAAAATCGTTTATTGAGCTTTAGGTCAAAGTTAGAACAATTAATTGATATAACGAATCTTTCCAAAGAAACAACAACAACAACAATTGTGTTTACCGGACAAAAACTTGCAGATTTTTTATTTTTTTTTTTAAATAAATTGTATATATTTCAAATGGTCTATGTTTCGCCTTCTTGAATCCGGCCAAAAACAAGAAACTGATTAATTTTCAACTTAGTTACAGGCTTATAAGTACGGAAAGGTACCGGTTTTTTAACGGTAAGTCAAGATTTTGGCGGTGTTTGGCAAATTTCTTACATGCAGTCTTGTTACACTCAACAAGACCTACAACAAAAACAGTAACACTTCCCAGGGATTTCAACTTCATTCAAATTTGTAGCACTGTGTAATACAAAAAAAAATTCCAAAAAGTATATATTTGTTTTTAATGCATTTTCTTCTCGCTAGGTGGTGCCGAAAAAAGTTGTCGTTTTCAGCTGTGGTCAAGATATTTTGGTCCCAATTTATAGGAAACAAAAAAATCAAAGTGCATATTAATAAGTCTACTTTTTGCTACAACCTATACTATAACTATTAAGTTTGTTGCCCCTCGAGGGTTGGGCAGTTTGATCGATCCTCTTTACTTTTTTCCTTCCAACGTTTTTATTGCACTAATTTAGAAATTAGGAATGGTGTGCAATATTATAACACATATTAACACAATATTATTTGCAATACAGCAGCTATCAGATTTCAGCATTAATTTAAAAATTTCAATTCACAAGATGCAATTGATTTCGGATGTTGTAATGAATTTTACGAAATTCGTGAGTTATGTAATAGACAAAAATTTCACCTCCAGTGCTAAACTTCTACGAAGCCAGTGCATTAGCCCCAACTTGCACTTTCTTTAACTCTTTAAACAAGTCGTGGATGGTTGACATTTTCAACAATGTTTTTGTTGAACCCAGTCAGACGCCACCACCTCAGCGTAGCCATCTAACTTTCACTTTATATCTAATTGTTTATTTTTTTGCGTGGCTGTTTGCAAGCTACATCATCCATTACGAGGATGCAGCCTGGTATATTGAAGATGCGCTGTTGTGATTATATGATGCATATCCTTGCTTTATGCCTACCCACAGCTCAATGCATGATTCACACACTGGCTACTTTAGGCATTTAACCTTTGTGTTTGCAGCAAGTGACGCGCATTGTAGGCAAAATGCCTGTTGTTGATGTTGTTGTGAATTATTGGATTTGAAAATATAGTAGACTGACCATGTAATTATTACTTGCTATAAATTTTCAACTGACTGTTTTTAAGGTCGGAGCGGGAATAAATAAAATCTTGAAGGTTGGTTCGGTAAGTAGACTAACGGAAAAAAGTATTAGATTTATTCAAAATCGTATTTTATTTATAAAAAAGTTTATGTTTTAGTTTTTGAACCAATAACGCACTTGCATAAATCAAATACGAAAATAAATATTTTAATTTAATTTAAGTACATTTTTTTGTTTAAATTATGCACACTTTTATTTAAACCTTACTTACATCGTTTATAATTTTTTATTGAAAGTTTGAAAGTTAAAGACGAGATCAAAAAAAAAAAAAAAAACAACTCAAATATGCAAAAACAACGTAAAATATTTTATTTTTTCACGTTAATATTTAAACTGAATTTATGCACTGTCGTGAATTTTTTAATATCGGTTATTTCTCTCAGTGTACAAAGATGAAATGAAGTAACACAAAATTTCGTCCTTTTCTGTTCACATCTTCCTCCTCTAAAATGTTCTTAAAGATGACATTAATTAAACAGAAGAATTGAAGGGCTTATTTCAAGAACATGATAAGCCACATAAAAAATATTTTGATATAATCGACTGTAAAGTTTTGAAAAAATGTATTTTTGTATGTAGGAATGGAATTGAACACGGAAACTTTTACGGAACTTTTACTTTTATAAAAATTTACTATTATACAGTAAAAATCTCTTCAGTGGTTGTGGATAAGACATTGAGTAATGTATCGAGGGTAAAAAATCAATTTTTTTAGATCATGTGGCTTATCACGTTATTGCAATAAGCCCTTCAATTATATTGCTATGATTATTAGCTGAAGTTACACGTTCTTCGCCGAATATTGATTATATGAATTTTTATTCCAAACTGACGTCATCTTTCTGTTCTTTAAAATGACATAATTTTTCAAAATCATAAATATCGTTTATATATCGGCCACATCAGCTGATTTTAGGATACTATTAGTTTATACTCAATATTTATATTCGGAATCAATAAAAATAACGTAGAGCTTTGAGCTGTTTATTTCAGTATGCTACTCTTTTACAATAGGGCGCTCTCGATCCATTGGATATTTTAGTACAAGATTTTTTTGGTAAGTTTTCTTAAACGTATTTTAATTTAATCTGGTACTATGTTTTTCTGGAAATTTTAGTTTTTCTAGCAAAGACAATATTTTATATGTGAATTTTTCTGATCATAAGTTGTTTTTAATTTGGGTGGTTCATATTAGTCGCACTTTTTTGAGAAGTACTATATTGAAGAACCTTTAGTTTGTCATTCCCGCCTTTTTGTTGTTTTTCTTTGTATACTTTTAAAAAAGCATTTATAAGACTATTAAAAAAATGAATCCAAGTTAAACCCGATATTTTATTTTCAAAAAAGTTAAGGGTGATCCATATTTACCGAACTTACTCTACTGTTGAAAGTTTTACCAAGGATGGGCGTGGTTGCACTACTATTGTAAAACCTATTTTTCAGAAACCAGCAGTTATTATTTAACCAATCATCGGAGAATGACGATCCAAGGACAACAAAAATGGTAAAGCTTTAAAGAACAAATAAGCATTCTTTGCATAATTGTAAAAAGTAGCGTTGCCACTTTTTTCGACATTTTAATAAACTAGCTTTTTTGTGCGATTTTCTTTACAAAATGGTCCTTTTCTATACAAGGGCAATCCAAGGTCCAAAATGTAGATGAAGGTTCAAGCTACAAAGTAGCATCTTTGGTAAAATTGTCGACATTAGCCTTGCCACATTATTTGAGATTTTCAGTAATTGTGATTTTTCAATATAAAATACAAATAAATCATCGGACCAGGAAAATTCATAGAACCCAAAAAAACTTGTGTTGTATAATTAATTATATTTATTTTGCATTATCTTGAAATCTCCTCAAATCGACTCAAACCTCCACGTGGTGTTTCCTGGGCAACGTCAAAACTGACAATCGTTAGTTTGGCGGCTAATCTGAGCGGCGGGCCTTCCTAGGCTTAAAACAGGTTGTGAGTCGGGTTTGAAGCCCACCCGTAAAAACCCATTTCAATGAAAACAAATAAGAGTAGAAGAAAACTGATCCCCAAATCTGATGACGACTGCCGCAAACGAAAAACTGATAATGATTTACGGATATGCACCTGGAATGTCCGGACCCTTAATTGGGAAGGTGTCTCTATCCAACTGACTGATGTCTTGGAAAGATACAAAGCGGATATCACTGCTATCCAAGAAATGCGATGGAAGGGACAGGGTTGCGTTCGGCATGCACCCTTTGATATCTACTACAGCGGCCATGCGAAGAGGCACGAGTTTGGATGCGGATTTGTAGTTGGCAAGAGATTCACACCTGTGAACGAACGGCTTGCCAAAATCCGCATCAAGGTTAAGTTTTTTAATATAAGCCTGATATGTGCGCACGCTCCGACAGAAGACAAGGACGATGAGATCAAGAAAATTTTCTACGAGCGCATTGAAATTGTGTACGAGCGCTGCCCCCGTCACCACGCAAAAGACGTGCTTGGTGACTTCAACGCTAAGGTGGGCAAGGAAAATATATTTGGTCAAAACAGGCTGCTTGACTTCGCCTCAGCACGAAACATGGTCGTAAGTAGCACTAGATTCAAGCATTTCAATATTCATAAAGCCACCTGGATGTCCCCTGATCAAAAAACAAAAAATCAAATTGATCACGTTTTGATCGACGGAAGGCACGATTCCAGTGTATTAGATGTACGCACGATTCGTGGTGCAAACATTGACTCGGATCACTGTCTTGTTGCACGTCTGTGCGCAGCTAAGAATACACGCAACCCTACACAGAGAAAGCTAGACGTCGACAAGCTGCAATCGAAACAGACAGCCGATGCTTTCGCCACTCGACTCTCACTCCTGCTTCAAAGCACTCCTCCAATCGATGATATATGCGCGCAGTTGACACACATTTCCAACTTCATGGGTGCGGCTGCTGAAGAGGTGATTGGCTACCACCGCCTTCGCCGAAACCAGTGGTACGACCAGGAGTGTCGCGACGCCACTGCAGAGAAAGACGCCGCCTACAAAGCCACCCTGCAGGCCCGAAAATTTTTCGAAAAAATAAGTCGCCTTGCCGATAGTCTTAAAACCGGGGCCTCTTCCTGCAAGGATGAAAACGGTAATCTAGTGACAGATGTCCAGAGTACACTGACGTTATGGAGTCACTACCCTTCTCTAAGCTTGGTAAATATCGACGCTGACAACAATCCCGTCAATAGAGATGATATTCCGGAAACCCCAATTACGGATGATAGCGTTGAAGTTCCGCTGCCCTACTATGATGAAGTTCTGACAGCTATAGCTCGGCTTAAAAATAACAAAGCCTCGGGAGCTGATGGCTTACCTGCTGTGCTGTTTAAGATCGGAGGCGAAGCTCTTTTTAAATGCATTCACGAGATTCTATGCAGAATATGGTCGGAAGAATGCATTCCGAACGATTGGAATCTCAGTGTGCTCTGCCCAATCCACAAGAAAGGCGATCTCACTATCTGTGCCAATTACCGTGGGATAAGCCTTCTTAATATCGCATATAAGGTCCTGTCGAGCGTTTTATGTGAAAGATTGAAGCCCATTGTAAACGAACTGATTGGACCTTATCAGTGTGTCTTCAGACCTGGAAAGTCCACCATCGACCAGATTTTCACGCTACGACAAATCTTGGAGAAGACTCAAGAAAAACAAGTCGACAACCACCATCTTTTTGTCAACTACAAAGCCGCATTCGACAGCCCAATAAGGAAGCATCTGTACTCCACCATGTCTGAATTTGGTATTCCTGCAAAACTAAATCTAAAAACAAATACGACTTTGCAGGATGACACTGAGCAACACCAGCAGTGCAGTTAAAATCGGGAAGGACCTCTCCCCCCCATTTGTTACCTAACGAGGTTTCAGACAAGGTGATTCCTTATCGTGCGACTTTTTCAACCTAATGATGGAAAAGATCATCCGAGCTGCTGATCTGAGATGTAGTGACACAATATTCTACAAAAGTGTTATGCTGCTTGCGTATGCTAATGACATCGATATCATTGGCCATAGTCATAGTCATAGAAAGAGAGTCAAGTCGAATGGGTCTGGCAGTGAATGCAGATAAGACGAAATACTTGGTGTCAACAAACAAACAGTCCCAGCGTCTTGGATCCCACGTTACAGTTGACAATACCTCCTTCGAGGTTATGAAGGACTTCGTCTGTTTGGGATCCAGCATAAACTCAGCCAACGACATCAGCATTGAGATCAAACGAAGAATAACTCTTGCCAACAGGTGTTTCTTTGGGCTCACTAGGCAATTGAGAAGCTGAGCCCTCTCTCGACGAATGAAAATCACGCTCTATAAATCACTCATCATGCCCGTCTTACTTTATGCATCACAAACCTGAACGCTGAGCAGTTTAGATGAAAAGACTTTAGGAGCATTCGAGAGAAAGATTCTTCGTAAGATCTACGGACCAATCTGAGTCAATGGCGAGTACCGAATACAGTGGAATGATGAACTGTATTAGCCGATTCGGTACCCAGCGGCGGTCAACGCAGAAGAGGACGACCGCATCTTCGTTGGAAAGACCAAGTAGAGGACAACCTGACGAAGCATGGAATTTCCAACTGGCGCCAGCAAGCGAAAGACAGAAATGGCTGGCGCAAATTCTTAGATGAGGCCAAGACCAACATACGGTTGTAGCGCCAACTAAGTAAGTAAGTAAGTAACTTTTTTGCAACTGAAAACCGATGAAACCGGCACATGAAATTGTCAGAGAGCTTAACAGCGCAGTAGAAGATATTTCGCTTAGAAGAGCAAACGTTTATTTTTAGAAAAAATACTTAAATGTCGCCGTCTTTTTTAAAAAACCAAAAATTAGCAAATTGCATGATTGATTTGGGCTAATCTGCATCTGTCAAAAACGTACGCATATTGGAACAATGTAAGAAGCCAAGCATTTGGGAATCAGTGGTATCAGAGTGTATCTGAGATATTAAAAATTGATTTTTTTTTTTTAATTTTGTAAGGTCATCTTCAGTGACGAGTGCAGGCTAGAAGCTGTCACAGAATCGATCAAATTCGTTCACAGATTTTCTGGAAAACAATACTCTTCTGAATGTAGCAAAAAAAAAATGTAAAGCACTCGCCTGCTGTAATGATCTGAAGCAGCATTTCTTCAGAGGGGCCAGTAAATGACTGGACGAGAATAACATTGAAGTACTTTCTTGGTCAACCAATTCGCCGGATATGAATCCTATTGAAAATTGTTAGTCATACCACAAATTAAAGTGTATACTCGTCAAAACACAACGGTTTGAATGTTAAAAAAAACGTTCAAGATATATAGAAAAACGACCCTATATCTTATCTATCGATAAAGATATCTATAACGATATAAAAAACTATATGAATAGTTTGAATGAAAGCATTAAGGCATTAATTAAAAGCATAGAAAATGTGACTAATTACTAAATTAAACTGCTTTATTTTTGTATATAAATAAAAATAAATCTTTAAAACTCATTCTTAAAAGAAAAAGGTGTTATTTATAAGTTGTACTATAAAAAAAAACATTAAAGAATTTTTTTAGAAAATTTTTTAGTTATTCTAATTTTTTGGCGGGATACTGTAATAAGTCAAAAACGAAATTAAAAATTACCACTTAAATTACTCTAAAGGAAGCCAAATCGGATGAAAACCACGCCTGCCTACCACGCCTGCCTACCACGCACACTTTTTGTCCTTTTGTAAAAGGCGCCAAAGTTGAGTGTTAAAAAAGAACTAAACTGGGCTTTAAAGGGCAAATAAGGCCTTAAAGAATAAATGAGTCATGCAATATTACTTAAAGAAACTAGTTGCTTATTTGAGAATTACGTTCTGGATTAAGCCTTTTTAATCCATCAGAATAAAATTTTTTGCTTTTATTTTTGTAGTATAGTCAGCTTTACATAAAATATTTCCCATGACTGTGTTAAGAAAAATACAAAACTCTTCTTGTTGTTGTTATTGCAGTTTCCGATAGCTTCTTCGTGATGGTAATTCACATTAACAGGAAGTAAAGCGCCCACGAGCAAACGAAATTTGATATTTATACCGGTTGCTCATCCCGCAAATAAAAACTTGAAAATCGTTAGAGGAGCGAACGAACAGAAATGCACAAAAAATATTTCTCTTAATGGAAATTAGATAACCTTAACTTTAGTGAACTGTCAATGTCAACAACAGCACCAAAGTCATCTACGGAGGTCTTCTACCGCTCAGGATCTTACCGCACAAAACTGCAGACAGATGGTTGGTTTATCTTTGTCTATGGTATTGACCTCTAGTGCAGGTCAGCGTAAAACGTGATTTGAAACTTTTTTAGAAAATTATAAAAAAAACCAATGAGTTGCCTCACACAGCATTGGCAATAATTTAATTGAAGCAACAACTGTTGTGCTTCTGCAGCATGAAGATGCGCACGTTGCTGCAAGCTGGGGCTTGGCCTTTGATGCCAGCTAAGTCAGTGATAATTTCTTCCTGTTTTGCTGCTGTTAGGCAGTTGATGAAACTTTGTTGTTTGCTATGAAAGCGTGTAAGTCCAAAATATTGCCAATTTCTTTTTGTGCTAGTCTCAGTATGCAAGTTATCTGCAACAACGTGTTGCAACATTGTTTAAATTCAACATGTGGCGACTGTCAAGCTTATGAGCGTGGGGTTTTTTGCAATAACTAATTAATGTCAAAAATAGTGGGCGGGTGAAATCAAATTTAAATGAATAAAAGTAAAATCTTTCTACAAGCATGTGAATATTTTACTTTTATGTGGGAAGAATAAATAAATAAATTTTATTAATAATAATAATAAAAAAGAAGTATCTGAAAGTCTCAACATTACATTTATTTATTGGGGGTTGGAATTAATTTTAAAGGTTTTTTTCGGTTTTTGAGCATTTATTTAGAAACAACGGTACAATGTATATTATTCAAAGTATTGTCCATCGTTAGCTACAACATTTTCCCATCTTTCTGGCAGCATATGTATTCCGCGCCGGAAGAACGATTCGTCTTTTGAGGCAATCCACGAATCGACCCATTTTTTGGTATCCTCGTAACCCCAGTTTTGGTATTTTCGTTAGGTTTTAGCAGCTCATAGTACACGACACCCTTCTGATCCCACCAAATACACAGCATAAGCTTGGCGCCATGAATATTCGACTTGGCCCTCGATGTTGATGCATGGCCGGGTGGTCCCCACGATTTTTTTCGCTTAGGATTATCGTAATGGATCCACTTTTCATCGTCAGTGACAATACGATGCAAAAAACTCTTCCTTTTATGCCGTTGAAGCAGTTGTTCGCACATGCAAAATCGCCGTTCAACGTCTCTCGGCTTCAACTGGTACGGCACCCGATTTCCTTGCTTTTGAATCATTCCCATGGCCTTCAAGCGTTTGCCGACCGTTGATAAGTCGACTCCCAATGATTCTGACAATTCTTGAAGGGTTTGACACGGGTCTTCATCGAGCAAAGCCTCCAATTCCTCATCTTCAAACTTTTTCGGCTGGCCCGGACGCTCTTTGTCTTCCGTATCAAAATCACCACTTTTAAACCGACGGAACCAGTACTCACAAGTAGAAATCGATGGAGCATAGTCCCCGTAAGCCTCAGTAAGCGTGCGTTGTGCTTCAACCGCTTTTTTCTTCAAATGGAAGCACAAAAGTAAACCTTCCCGCAAATTGCGTTTTGTTGGAACGAAAGTCGACATGTTCACAGAGAAAAAAATTTATGTTGTTTACACTTCAGTGGAATGACACATACTAAAAAATGAAGCTTAGACAATGTGCTCTGAAATGAATATAGTCACAGGTGTGCCCGATGCGATCTATTGATAGTTACGCCATCTCTTAGAAAACCTTTAAAACTAATTCCAACCCCCAATAGATAGAAAATTACACCAAAAAAGGCCAAAGGTTGGCTGTGTTAAGTGGCAGCCAAATGAAACTTACTGAATTGGTCTTAATGGAGAGGTAAGGGGAAAAATATGACTATTCAAGCATTATTTGGGGTTCACATCGAATGGCAATACTTTCGGTATAACGATTTCAATGCTATCTGTTTGTTAAAAATATTTTTTCTTTTAGCTAACAAAACTAGTCCACAAAAATAATATTAATTAAAATTTGGTGTGTCCTAAACTCGGAAATCTTATCAAAAATTAATCTATTCTTTCATTTTTTATTTAACTACTAAAAATCTATTTGAACTAAAAAAACATCAAATTAATAGTATTTTGATTTGCATTTATAACTTTAAATTATTTTATATAAATCTGATTTGGAAATAGTTCAATAAAGTATTTCATTTTTGAATTCGTGGTAATTAATTTCATTTAACTATAGAAATCGTATAAATGGTATAGTTTGTATAAACAAGTCGAAAAGTTGGTAGAAATTCTAAAAAACCTGTTTTGGAAAACGACATCAAGTAAATTTAAATGTCCTGGCACAAGAGAACAGCTCTAATTTTTTACTTTCAGCTCGGACTTTCGGACTCCGACCATAATTCCATTTCATCATTCCAGTGGCGACATGTTGTAACTTCACTGTCGAAGCGAACATCGAAGCGAAATTTTCGACGTGGCAGTATGTTGTAACATTTTCATTCGACAGGCGATTTGGCTTGTTTCGAAGCTATTTTCGAACATTAAACAACTGCTCGCAAGTTTTTTTCTGATACTTCTTGGCATGTTTATAACGTGAATAAAAATATAAAAAAAGGTTATTAAGAAAAAATTTAATTGACACTAAAAATGATAAATTAGTCATTTTAAACAAATAACATTGTTTGGCAAAAAAAGGAAACTTAATTTTAATAAACAGTTCTAAGGTTACCATATATGTACATACTCTAATTAAAACCAATTCTTTTATAATTTTACTAACTTAAAATCATTATTAAACACTTCTGTGTTCAATAATTAATAAATAAAACCATGCTTGGTTGATAAATATAGGCTTTTATATTAACTTCGCTTCTAGATACTGCTACAAAATCAAAGTGATATTTTATCGCATATATCGCCTGTCGAAAGTGTTACAACATACCGACTTTCGATAATTTCGACAACTTCGAAACTTTCGAAGTTACAACATGTTGCCACAAAGTAGGAGAGCCGGTTGCATGCACCTATTATCCACGTACGCTTGAGCGTTTAGTTTACCGTTTGTATAAAATTTGGTCTTTTTTAACTTTGTTTAAGATATTCTTTTTAATTTTTTTTGTAGTGTGGTGTTGTGTGCATATTGTGATACAATGTGTACATCATTGTATTTTTACCTATTTCTATGCACAAATGATGAAAAGATGCAGTTCAGATGAAAACACTTTAGGAGCATTCGAGAGAAAGATTCTTCGTAAGATCTACGGACCACTTTGGTGACTGCGTCAATGGCGAGTACCGAATGCGGTGGAATTGTATGAGCTGTACGCTGACATCGACATAGTCAATCTTATGCATTAAAATCGAGCGGCTTCGCTGGCTTGGTCATGTTCAGCGCATGAAAGACGATGCTCCAGTGAAGAAAATATTCGATTCGGTACCCAGCGGCGGTCAACGCAGAAGAGGACGACCGCATCTTCGTTGGAAAGACCAAGTAGAGGACAACCTGACGAAGCTTGGAATTTCCAACTGGCGCCAGCAAGCGGAAGACATAAATGGCTGGCGCAAATTTTCAGATGAGGCCAAGACCGACATAAGGATGTAGCGCCAACTAAGTAAGTAAGTATGCACAAATGATATAACACTACTGTATTTGAGCTTTTTTTATCCGTTAATGTAAACAACATCTCGCCACTTTTATTTTATACTAGTTGATATACCCGGTAATACTCGAGAGTAATTTATATAAACATTTTAATAAACACTTCTCGATTTAATGTTTTTTAAATTTTGGAATTTGTAATTTAATTTAATTTTGTGGCCACTATAAAAATATTAATTAAAAATTTACCGTGCTTTTTTAACGAAGGAATAATTTTATCACTGTTTGTTCACAATCAAAACTGTTTTTTGTTCTAAACTGAATTTACTGGTTACTGGTAAACATGTTACTTGCACTTCGTTTATGGAAATCAAATTTGTAAAAAAAAGGAAAATGGACACCAATCTTTCTAAATGTTTTAGTAGTTTTTACAGTTGGAAAATAACAATTGGTTTGTGTCTAAAAAAAAGCGAGTCTGATAGTTGATGCAATTTTTTAAATCTTCAGAATTCCTTTTTTATGCGAAAAATTGTACAGTCGTTTCTTAATGTAAAGGCGCGTTTCCACAGTCAATTTTTCTTGCGCAAAATAGGCATTGCTCGTAATTTTGAAAGTGTAAACAGTTGATTGCACACCATTTGTGAAATTGCATGCAATCGAAAAAATGTTGGTTGAATTCCAACTTTTCTTGCGCAATTTGGTAACTTGATTAACATTTTTGACGTTTTGTTTTGTTTATTTCCGTCTCCTCTCTATCGTTGTTTTGATTTTCCAAGCGGTTCGATTTCTGTTCAGTAACTTTTTATGAGATAAATTATTAAAAATTATTGAATATTTTTATAATAAATATTGAAAATATATGGAGTGGAGACAGAATTATACAATTTCTGGAGGAATACGAGAATCACAGTTGCGTGTGCATTCTCCACTGTATAAAGAAAGGCAATGTGCATGACTGCTCCAGATGCCAAGACAAAGATTCGCTCGATAAGGACGTCTTACGCCGCATTAGTTGCGAAGATAAAAAAGAGCAAAAGTCGGGGGCAGGAGCATATGAAGCGTATGTGCCGAAGGTTGCCTGGTTCCAGGTTGCACATAACATAACAACTTTTTTCAATAGTGCCTGCTTCGTTTTGTTATTCTTATAATTTTTTTTATTTTCGTATTCTCTTTTGTTATTTTCTTGTTTTTCGCCTTTCATCTGCTTCGCAAAACAAAACCGATGACATTTGCATACAAAATGACTTTGAGCGTGTAAACAGTTTTTATGTGCAATGTCCAACATTGCAAAAAAAAATATTGACTGTGGAAACGCGCCTTAAATTAGCAAAAAGGTGTAAGTTAAGAAAGCAGACGCTTTTTAATTTCCAATTATAGTATATACAGCAACCTGTTACAATATCATCAACGCAAACAGTTGATCAACATAAATCCAGTTGAAAAAACTGCAAGAACAGTGCAAGAAGTGCCATTATATTTATTACTGCAAGTTTGCACTGTGTGCGAAAAGAAATAAATTGAGTTACAGTTACCGACATTTCTAAAATATTGGAACCGTGTTGGTAATGCAGTGCTCACTTTAAATTTATAACATTTTCCAGCATTCTTTTCAGCATACTTTCGGTTAGTACGTTACTGAACCTAAAAATGTGTTCAATGCAGCCAAGCTTACAACCATGATTGGAGAGTTAAAATGTTAAAATTCCGATGTATTTTATATGTTGGTACATTAAGCTGGCGTGGAAATTTTAGTTTCAACAATATTGTTCAAATAATACATCAAACATGAAAAAATTAACTTTTACAGCATTCACAGTCAACTTTTCGATGAAATAGTGATATATATACAACATTTAAAGTACCATTGATAAAGAACTGATTGACAATGGTGACACAATAGTCAGAAAAATGAGAGAAATTACAACAAAACAAATTTAACAGGAGAGGGTGGGGAGGTAAAAAGTAAGTAGATTACTTACTTTAGAATATTTTATATAAACCAAAATGTTATTAATTACTCTGGACACACAACTGCATTCTTAGAGATAAATGGGGACGTTCAAATTATATAGAGAATTTAAAAACAAAACTCAGTTTTATTAATAGTGTGGTATAAAAAATAGATTTTTAGCCATATAACTTTTGATTGGAAACAGATATTGGTGTAATTTTTTCACATAAATTAATTTTGAGACTTGACTTTTTTTAAATATATAAAAACAACATTTTGAAGAAAATAAATTTCGCGAAAAAAATCAAACCTATCCCCCTTTGATGACAAAAACGGTAAAATAATTTTTGTGCTTAACTGGAAGAATTTTTTCCAAATAAATGTGATCTCATATAAAAGGTCGCCAGATGTGCAATTTTTAATTGATTTCATTTTTAAAACAACAACAATTTTTTAGTCATTTTTTGAGTAAAAAGTCAATATTTTGGACCTTTTTTGACATAATCATAAAACATATATACACTGACTCAAAGGTGAAGTTCAACCTATTTTTGTAAAGTGATTTTGTTGAACTTTTGAATAAAAAACCTTTGAATGAAATATATTAATAGACAGCGGAGATATTTGCATCGAAAGACCGAACTTTGATTTTCATGTCGTTTTTTTCTCATTCTTAGGTAACGATGTTTTATGAAAAAGTCGTTGTTCTGAAAGTTTCTGCAATTTTGAATATATATGAGTGTTTTTGATGTCAAAATAACAAAAAATTTTTAAAATTAAATACACACAAATCTCCGATGCTAAAAAGTTTTATAATAACAAAATTACCGTTAGTTGAAAAATTTCAGAGGGGGCGTGGCAAAAACTAAGTATGTAAGATTTTAAGTTGGGATACACTTTTATTACTATAGATACTATTGACGTATTTTTCAATACATTTGTCTAGTAATATCAATTTCCACGGAAAAACTCTATTTTCCGATTTTTCGAAATTATCTGGCTTTGTTTTCCAAAGTATGAGGCGAATATAATGAGCCTCATAAGCTTAAAGCGTTTACTTCTACATCAGAATGCCCTACACTAGTTTTATACTGTAAATTTAATGTAGATAACTTTAGATTGCAGACGAACATCTTTTTAAATTCGCCCTCAACTTAACCAACCTCTCAAAATACTCAAATACAATATGTCAAGAATACTGAATAAATGTGTAGAATCAATATCAATATAATGCGGCTGCACATCCAGGTTATTTGGGCAACCAGTACTACTTGGTAGCCTGCGTTATTTCGCTATGCATAAGATTTTGAAATCTGTTAAAATTTTTACAAAATTTTCATTTTGTATAACTGTTAGGCAGTTTTTGGGCTATGAAAGTCCGATAAAATAATTTGGTAATTTTAAAAACTCCTTTCCTAAACCATTTATCACTACAATATTAAATGGCTTACAAGACCACCGAAAACTCCTGATTAGGGGTTAAGATAAACTTTAATAATATTTGTAACCATTTTCTTATTAACCTTAATAAACAAAAATAAAAAACAAATTTTATAAATGATTTCATAATGTATTTTCGTTGTATAACCACTTTAAATTGCGTTAAAAAGTTTTTACGCCTCGAATTGAAAAATGCCGAGACACAGCTATTTTTATTTTTGAATATTTTCATAAATTCATCAACATCATAACTTTAACACTTTGGTCTAATTTAATAAAAAGATAGACTTGACAGACCAGTTTTCCGAAAATCATGACCTCCAACTATTGGGTATCAGTTTAAGAAGAAGACCAAAACAAAACAATACCACCCTATTCCTACAAAAACTTGGTAGTTGATATCCCAAATTCAAGCATCTAGCACAAAAAATATACAGAATTTTGATTATAAAGGGCTTTTCCGATTAAAACAGAAATAATAAGAAACTTATACAAATATTGTTAAAAAAAAAACAATGGTCTGTTGCAATACTTTTGCTGCAGAAATTCGCAAGTTGTAAAATTTGAGGGATTAATGTTGGATCAAAAGAATAAATTGGCTTCCCTGTTTCAGTTAATTGCATTCTACTAAATGTGACTCGCGAACAATAAATTTGCACATTTCTCGACATATTTTTGTGTTGTTTTAATGTCCGGTACTCTAATATGACATTAGCCGTCAAAAAATGGCAGCTTGCGAACTTCTGTTTATCCAAATTTGTATAGCAGAAAATAGCAACTTTTGGCAAGGACTGATCATTCATTTTCGCTCCCTTTTGCGAATTTTTTGGGTACGGGAACAGGAAAAATACGAATTCGTACGAATGTTCAAGTACGGGAACAGACCTAATGTTTTTTAATAAAATAGTTTTTCAGACAACGTATTTCGTGAATGCATTAAAAACATTATCTATAAAATGTGTGCTACGTTTAAAACGTTTTTTTACGAATTTTATACAATGTGCTATATTTCGGCTCTTACAATTTTATTCACGGCTCAGCTTCAATTATTGTTTTATTTCAATATCCAGCTATTTTATGCTACTTCGAGCGCACGTTAGATGTGGTTTTCAAATGCGTTATTTGACAGTTTATTGGCTCTTCACATCATCGAAACCCATGAACATCTTCACTTCAACAACTACATTTGAATGCATGTCAGCGCTGAAACAAAATGAAAAGTGTTCGCTAAAACATCCAAAATGTTACACGCTACTTGCTTTTAAAGCAAAAGTGAAAAGCACTTGCGTGAAGTACAGCTTATCACGATCTATCTATGCGTTGTATTGGCAGCATTGGCAGTTGCATGAAGATGCAACAATTGCTGCGGGTGCGGTGCGGTGTCTTTTCAGTTGGTTCAAGTTCATAACGGTAGCTAGTGAAGGAATATACAGAGTAGGCTGGTCGCTTATTTCGAAGTTTTGATTTTTTTATGGGTTCCCGTCTGAGTACGTTCGTCCATAAATATTGACATTTAGAGATCGCTCAAGAGCTTCGAAATTATGTTGACATGGGAAAGTATATATATTAGGGCGGGTCAAATTCTGGCTCAGCGAAATTCGTAAAATACATGTAATTTCAAGACTTTTTCTCCACTACAGCATATACAAATTCTGAAAAAAAGCTGTGCGGACTTTCGTAAATAGATTCATACACATACATTCATGCATTCATATTTTATAATTGAGAACAAAATCTATTTACGAAAGTCCGCACAGCTTTTTTTCAGAATTTGTACATGCTGTTGTGGAGAAAAAGTCTTGAAATTACATGTATTTTACGAATTTCGCTGAGCCAGACCTCCAAAAAATTCGTCCATACAAATTGACCCGCCCTAATATATATATATATAAAAAAAATTGACAAACATCCAATTTTTCGAAATCGTTAACATTTTTAATGAGGAATAACTTAACACACTAATTACATGTGCTGCAAGTTTCGTTCGATTTTATCGGCAAACACAAATGTATTGCATATTTATTAAGTACGTCTCCTTTTTCAAAAAAGTAATTGCTTTCAGAAAGGAAAATCTACTTATCTTAAAAAGACAATTTTTGCTTACACGTCTATGGCATAGTCTAATTGAGTTATCGCTTTTGAAAGTCGTTTGACGTTAAGAAAGTGTCGAATTCAGTGTCTGACTTTTGAATTCTTTAAATTTTGGCACTCAAGTCAATTAGACTAAGCTTTACACGAGTAAGTAAATATTTTTTTAAAAATGCAGTTTTTAAATTTGAAGATATTTTTGTTTTAAAACTAGTTTAAGCCCAGAATAAGTATCACCAGAATAAAGTGCCATACAGGCAGGTATGTTCTGCATTTCACTTCCGAGTGAAAGCGAAATTAAATCATAATTGAATTCGATATTTGGTGTTCTATATATTACTTTTTTCGTTGATGCAATCAATTATATTAATAAAATAAATAAATAAATTTATAGAAAACGAAAAAGTGATATGTAGAAACCATATCTATATCGAATTCAATTATGATTTAATTTCACTTCAACTCGGAAGTGAAATGCAGAACCTTTCAATTAATTAATTTTTTTTTTTTATTTACGAAAATTATTACGAAATTATTCAAATGAATCAGTTCGTTAATTCAAGTATTTTGTCCCACTCTCTTTCTTTTTGTTGGACGCAAACGTTTAAAGAATTATTTGCAAGTGGCACGTATCATACTTTCGTCCATTTGGTCACAAATTTGTATCAGCCGAACTTTGCAAGTATCAGTGTTTTGGCTTTAGGCTAAGGTGTTAGTTAGCATATAACTAAAATGTAACATTTTTAGGATTATGATCTGGCAATGCAGTTAGTTAGTCATACTTTGGTTAATATAAAATCGGTCAAATTTTTCTTACACCAAAAGTTTGCTTTTTATGTTAGTGCGTTTTGTCTGTTGTGATGGAGCAGAATTTTATTGGAAGCAAAAATATTCATCGTCATACAACTCCTGGGCATAAGGTTATTGCTGGTCTTCCGAAACCTGTTCAATCTAATAATTCGTATTAATTTTGACTTCTCGATTCATGAAAAGATATTGTTCCCCAGGCCATTGCTTTCGAAAAATTCTGGTACCTCTCCGCAGCCAATTTATTCCTGAAACCGTCTGCGATGTATAAAAAAGCCTAAAAGTTAATAATTTCGATGCTAGGCTGATACAGATTTGAGAACGAATATATCATGATATGGTACGTGACGCTTGCAAATCATTTTTTAAAAGTTTGTCTCAAGCAATTAAAGAGAAAGACGAAATACTTGAATCAACGACCTGAGTCATTTCAATAATTTTGTAATGTATCTTAGTAAATGAAAATAAATTATAAAACTACATTAAATTTTTTTATTTATTTATTTTATTTATTTAAAAATATTGTTGGCATTTAAGACTTGAGTCTTTTGCACGCCGCATTCTTAGAATAAATAACAACAATATAATACTTATATACTAAACTATTTGAAATTTTATAACTAAGATTATTATCATTAATGACAGAAATTCTCAACTCATAAAATGATACCAATATTTTTTTTTTTATTAGAGAAAATGTTAACATTCAAGAATTAATTATCATGTGCATGTCACAGTGAAAAAGATATTTAAAACTATTGAAAATATTTTTAAAAGATGTGACATTAATAAAAATTGACTAATCAAATGAACGACCTGCGGTGAAAAAATGCTAGAGGTAGAATAAAAGGTTGTGTTAGAGCTAAGACTAAAAATTAAGCTATGTGAAGTTAAGAAAAATATTTGAGTATCAATTGCTTAAAGGCTAATCTATTGGAGACTAATTTTATATGGTTGGGCAGTGAGTTCCACAGCCTTATTGCTCTAACGAAAAATAGTCTACTTGATGCTGTATAATTAAAACGCGGTATTAAGAGATTCAGATTTCTACTTGATCTGCAGAACTGAAGTCTTGCAAAGAGATATCGTGGACACTGCGAGTATATTATTTTATGCAAAAAAATGCAGTTCCTTACTTCGAAAAGATTGTTCAGACTACGGCCAAGTAATCGAATGGAAAATGAGGAGACATGGTCCTGCATCTGCAGGCCATAGACATAGCGAGCAGCATTATTCAAGGCAACTAACAGTTTATGTGAGGATTTTGAGTCCAGCTTGCTATACACGACTTCTGAGTATGTAATTATTGGCACTAAAATCTGCAGGACAAGTTTACGTTTTGTTTCGATGGGAACAAACGGTGCAGTCATTCTTAAGTTTCTTAATACATAATAGACCTTACTTACACACATATTAATATGATCCTCGCAGGAAAGAGATGAATTCAGGATAAAACCTAGGTTTTTTACCTTTCTTACAACTTTTAACTCAGTGTTATTTAGAATAATCGGAGGAAACTCAAGATTAAAGAAAGGTGTTTTGGTTATTGGCAAGACACATGATTTCGAGGGGTTTAGTGCAAGCAAATTCTCCCTAGCCCATTCCACTACTAATTTTAAATCATCATTAACTCTTGCGCACAAATCCTCAACAAGCCCTGTTGGTCTTGACATATATAACTGTAAGTCATCAGCATAAGCATGCATGGATACATTCTCACATTTCACAAAAATGTCATTGATGAACATGGCAAACAAGAGTGGTCCCAAGACTGACCCTTGAGGGACACTGCAAGAGATTTGATTATACGCAGATAAGTTGTTGCCTAGGCTGACTCTTTGGGACCTTCCATTTAAGTAACTACTTAAAAGGCGAACTGATGGCTCAGAAAATCCGAACTGCAATTCAAGTTTTTTGCATAAGATACTATGGTTTACAGTGTCGAAATCCTTAGAGAAATCGAGAAGGCAAAGCAAGGTTAGATCACCATTATCGAAGGGAGCTCTGATGTCATCCAAGATATTAACTATAGCTGTTGAACAACTATGACCTTTACGGAAGCCTTACTGAAAATCAGACATAAGGCCCAGAGATAGAATATGTTCACTTATTTGCTCCGCCATAAGAGCCTCACATGCTTTCGAAATCGATGACAACAAGCTGATTGGTCTGAAATCACCAGGCTCGCGTGCATTTGCAATTTTCGCAATCGGAACAATTGGAGCCACTTTCCAGCTGGCAGGAAAGCACGAGGTAGTGATGCAATGGTTGATGATATGAGCAAATACTAAAGTTTTTATTGGAATTTATTTTAATGACACTTTCCTAAGTCACACTGTCAATACAAGTTATTTTCAATATAACATTTCAAAGATTTTAAAGTATTGTTTGTTTTTTTTTTTTTTTTCTTACATTCGTATAGTTTCATTTTGAATGTTCCATGTCAACATAAAATTAGTCAATATTTTTTAATGCAAATTTTGATGGTATATTTTGAGACCACTACGAAAGTATTCAGGCGAGAGTCGCCAAAAATTTATTTACTTTTTTACCCATTCAAGTGGCGACCACCCTAATACAGAGTCATAAATTGAATTTATATGATGATGACTTTGATATTTGATAATTTCACATAATAATCACGTCACGACAACAACAAAAACATAGTTTTTATGAAATATTCATCATTGATTATCTCACAGAGCACTTCAATAAAATTGCTAATCGATAATAATTGCAGCTGCAGTTGAATAGCTTCAAAGTTAGTTGAACTTTGACTGTATGGGCAAATTTTCAACAAGCGTCTCCCATTAAAATTTGGTATAACAAGTGTGATTAACATTTTAAGAGCAGTAAACCATAAGTACAAAGAAGATCAGAATTTTAAAAAAGAAATAATAAACAAATTAGTAAATACATTCATTTGGGATTTTGTTTTTTTATTTTTTGGTGGGAAATTACAATGTGTAACTCATAAAAAATTTTTTGAAAACAAATTTTTGATTTAAGTGTAAATTGTTGGTACATATTTTTAAGTTGTTTCCTACAGATGGACTTTCTGCATTCGAATAAAAAACCAATTTGGGGTTCCTCTACACCCCCACTTACTTTAAAGTGGCGTTTCGTTAAATTTAAAACAAATGATACAAATATATTCTTCTTTATTCATAATTAGTTCATTCCAAAAAAGAATAACTAAAAATAGAGCACAAAAATCACAGCTATAGTGACAAAAATTCATGTTATAAAATTTTCCATAAAATAAAATACAGCCACTTTAATTTTTTAATAGGGTTTCGCACCCTGTATGGGTTCTAGGGTCAAAACAAACAACCAGTGATTGTCAATATATATAAATTCAATTTCCTTAATCATCAGAATGACGTCAGAAGAATTTTTTAATACAAAAGATAATGCAGTCATTTGCTAATGTCAAAAACAAAAAGATTTTTATTGTTACATAAAGGGCCAATTTTTCAGTGCGAGCTTAAACTATAGTCAAATTAAACTGCGGTTAACTCACCAAAATTGGACGTTTAAGCTCCGTTTAACTAGATTTTTTAGCATTCTTTGAAATTAAATTGACTTAAATTCTCTTATAAGGTGTTCCTTTTTTGCCTAAGCCAAGTTTAGTAAGAAATCAGTTTTACTTTCACCAATTAATCGACATGAATCCATCCATGAATAACAAAACCAACTTACACGTGTCATAATGCCATCTAGCTGTGAAATTGATTTTATATAGTTGGCTGCATCTCTATCAAAATAATCTAATGGTGCTGCAGTGCACCAAGTGTTCAGGCTATTTATTCAGGCTATGCATTCATTTTGTGCATTAAGGATTTATTTCTGTTTATTTTTTTTTTCTTCATAGTATTTATAATTCACAAGTACTTTTTTGTTGCAATGAACATATACGTACCTTGCTACATATATTTCGAGATCTGGCAACGCTGATGTCATTTCAGTCAAACGCCTTTGAAATTTAAAATTTTTTTTAGCTCATACGTACTCAGAACAATTTGGAGTACGTGTGCTAATTGTGTTGTTTACAGTGCTTTTAAAATTTGTATTTTAAGCTTAGTATGCTTTAGGAACGAACATTTTTAGGAATTTAATTCTACACGCAAAATTTTGGTGTGGACTCAACACTAATGCCTCATTTACACGAGTGACATTTACTGACTTTAATGATGACTTGATGACATCATTATGACGCTGCTATTTAGACGGCACATAAAAGTGACTTGCCCAGAGCTTTGTCACTATGTTTCATTATATTTTAGCAATTTTCAATTTCATAATGATTTAAATTTATAATTCTCAAATACTGACAAAGCAAAGAAGCTAAAAATTATTTTACAAATGGAAGACAACAAAATAAAAGCTGTTGCTTATTTAGCATTTTTATTAATTGAATTGTGGCGGCCGTAGCCTAGTGGGTAGAGTGCGGGGCCCCTAAGCTAAAGAACCACGGTAGCCCGGGTTCAATTACAGCTCAGACAGAAAGTTTTTTCAATTGAATTAATTTTTCTGTTCGGTCGTCACCTCTCTGCAGACAATGGCAAACCTCAGAGAGTAAAAATTGTCATGTAAAGCTTCTTAAGAACATAAGCCGTTCGGAGTCGGCATAAAAACACGTAGGTCCAGTTCTCGGTCATTTGTGATCAAACATTTAATAACATGCACAACACAATTGATCAATAGAAGCTAGGTCAAAGTCCTTCCAAGCTTTGACCTAGAATGGCCATTTGGCAGGAATGGCCAGTTTATTATTATACTAAATTAATTGAAGAGGACGAGGAGGAAAAAGAAATGAGATTAAATATTGATTATGATTATTATATTCTTTAAACTCTTTAAATTTATACTAACCAGTCCATTCTTAAGCAAAGAGTTAAATTTCTAGAAACAGTTAAACGCACTCTGTCAGTAGCGAATGAACTTTTTCATTTTTTCTTTAAGTTGGTCACTATGAGAGTAGACGGGTTTACACGGCGTTTACACGATGTCATTTAAGTGACAAAACTAATGACATCTGATTTTAATCATTATTTTAGGACTAAAATAATGAAACAAAATAACATCATTTACACGGTAATGGCACTTAATGATGTAAAAAATGACAAATATGTCACCCGTGTTGAATGTGTTAGTTGAACATTATTGTTGAATGTCAAATTTCCACGCCAATTAAATGTACGGACATATAAAAGAAAGCGAAATTTTGATATTTTAGCTCTCCAATCATGGTTGTGAACTTGGCTGCATTAAACAATTTTTTGGTTCAACAGCGTACTAACCAACGAAATTTCGCTACCTTTTCGCTGTCAAAAACGCAATGCATTTCTTACGAAAGATTTCTTTTTGCTTCTACAACATACTAAGCTTTAGCAAAAAAATGGAACTAACCAGAGGAGGATTTGACACAGTGGGCGCCCCACAGGTAACGATCCCATATTAAGCGGCCACAAATAGAATGAGTTACCGTAAAATCATAAAATTTTCTGGAAATACGATTTTTGGTAAGAGAACTATTCTCACAAAAGTGCGATCAAATCGAATGAATGGCACGCCCACCTCCCATATAACTTAAATCGATAATCTGGTATGTTCCTTCAAAAAATTTTTCCAGAGCAATAACATTTTGCGCACCTATTTTTTTTTTCTAACAACTATTTGGTGCAAAAATTACTTGAATCAGCCAACTAATACGACCTTTTATATAACCTAAAGGTGGTGTATTTCCCCAAGAAAGTTTCCCAAAGCTGTAAAACTTTGTGCACCTAGTTCTTTCATAGCAACAAATAGTTCGTGTGAAAACGAACCAAAGCAGCCGACTAATACGCCTACCCCTCATATAACCTAAGTCGGTAAGGTGGCATATTTCCCCAAAAAAGCATCCCAGATCAAGATGCTTAGATAGAGAGTTTTTTGATAATTCTATATTTTTAAAATTTATAACTTAAGTGTATTTACTTTAATAATTAACTTAAAAAATTTTGATGTTATGGCTGTTATTCCTTTGAAAGAACGTCGAAAATTTACTAAAAAGATACTTCACAAAAATTGTAAAGTATTGCTAGTTTAAAGTATTGCAGTTATATCAAGCTAAATTTGTTTGGTAAATGTTTTCCATACTTTAAGATATAAGGTATAAAAAAAAATTGGAAAGTTACTATTTAGTCTGTTTTGTTTAAAGCACTTTTGAAGTTGGAGAAATTTTTTACTTTTTGGTTAAAAAAAGAGTTATATTGATGACATTACTACCGGAACAATGATAAATAAATTGCATGAAAAAAAATGTAAGCGGCTTGCACTAATTCTATATTTTCTGTATGTATATAATTTATGTATATTTTTTAATCATATATTGCAAAAAATTATTTAAGCAGTCTTTTTTAAGCACAGCGAGACCTAGAGAAAAAGCTTAAAAGTGATCACTACAAAAATGCCTTTTTTGCAAAGAATTGCATTTATTCTGATTAAAGTTTTCTTACATTCCTTTAATTTTTAACTATTTAAGTAACATATTAAAAAATTCAGCCGAATGGTAAGTCCGCCCCTGCAACTAAGACGTGAATATTTTCGTGCTATTATTTTTGACAACTTTTGACGTTCGCTCACTGACAAATTCCGAGAAAGGCGTCTGAATCTGTTGTAATGTCACGAAAAATTGATGCTGTGCGCGAACTTGTGACAATAATGCTTGACCGCCATATGACATACCGTGAGATTGAGGCATCCCTGGGCATTATTTCCACCAGAATATCTACCATTTTACATGAACACATAAGGTCTGTTTCCGTACTCACTTGAAGTTATTGTAATAGAATAGAGAGTGAAATTTTGCATGTTATTCTTCACTCTCACGAGCTTCAAAAATTTGTAAAATAACGCTTTCAAGCCACTTCAAGTTACTTAAATTGAGAACGGAAACAGATCTATAGTTGGGAAAAAGATTGGTTCACGTTGGAATACACATAATTTGACGATAGCTCAAAGAAAAGCTCGTGTCGATTGGTGCAAAGAAATTCATTTATTTATTTTATTTATTTAAAAGAAGCAAGCATAAGTACAATAAGAACAAACTCTTTTATAGTACAATATAGTTAAACAGTAAGACATAATAACAGCTCAAAGCAACTTAAGATTAAACAAAGCAATTAATAATATTAATTAAAAGTAATACAAAAATTTAGAAAAAAAGTAACATAATAAAATTAACACAATATTTAAGTTAAAAGGTTTTCTTAAAGAGTAAATGAAAAATAAAACAGAAATATGAGAAAAAGTGGTAGAAAAGAAGTAATCTAAGGAGCAGAAAAGAAGGATAATACTAATTGCCTAACAGTGGCTCTCCTACTGCCTCCCTAAGATTTCGTGGCAGACATACCACAACCTAATGGTGTTGATGAAAAACAACTGGGAACTGTTTAGCGAAAAATGCCTCGGAACTATCAGGACATGGCTTCTTCTAGACGTACCAAACTGGAGTTTATCATACAAATACCTTCGTGTTTTATTATAGATTAACTTATGAAGATAAATGCAGTTTCTCGCCTTGAGATAAGCAATTATATCACAACCAAGAAACGCTCAAGAAATAAAATCGCGGTACTTCAAAAGACGTTTATAAGATCATGACTAGTCACGGAACATGGTTTTATGTGTATAAGCCCGAAAGTAAAGAGCATTCAACTGTCTTTCAAAATAACCCAAATCCAACAAAAGTTGTTCAAAATGGTCATGTGGCCGCGGTTCAACTTGATATACATAGAACGGTCAATTCGGAATGGTATAAAACCAATTATTTTCCAGAAGTGTTCCGTGAAATAAAATAAAAAAAAGCATAAAAGAATCATTCTACATCCAGACAATGCTAGCTCCCACACATAAGCTCAAACAAAAGCATTTTTAACACTCAAAACATCGAATTTATGGGACATCCCTCTGACATCAGTCCTGATTTGGCACCCACTGACTTCTTTTGGTTCCAGCACATCAAAGACAAACTGCGTTGACCACGATTTTTGACGCCAAAAGATGTTTTGGAGATGTCTCAAGCGGAATGGGATAAATGTTATGATTAATCATAAAACTGTATTAATCATAAAGAAGAATATTTTGAAAAATAAAAAGGTATTTTATATAAAAAAAAGTCGGTATTTATATTTATTCGCGAAATATATGTATGGACTAGGAAGTCCAATCCCGGAAGCTTTTCTTGATGGGATTATCGGGATTAAAAATCTCAATCCCGGGATACCGGGACTAGTTCGGGATTAAAAACTTTAAGAAGTAAATAATTCAAAACGTTTTTCATACAATTTTTTATTATTTATTACTTGAAACTAAAAAATGTAAATTAATTTTAATATATAGAAGGCAAGCACACTGCTCCGTGTCCAATATCTCTAAAACTGTTAGCCTGAAAGTATGCACATCTTAATAAATAAAAGGCAAGCATGCTGCTTCCCACACAGTATTTCTCAAATTGTAATTTTTTTTTTGTCAGTAAAGTAATTTTACAAGACTCACTGTTCTCAAAAATGTTCAGCCTGAAAGTATGCACAGAAAATATATTTGATACTTATCAGTGTCAATATTGGGTTTTATACTATAGTACGTTTTTGATCTAACTGCCTTTTTTTCATCTTTTTATAAAAACGTTATGACGAATTAAATTAAATTCTTTTGAGTCGATTGTACTAAAAAATATAATTGTATCGGCCGCAAAACGACATCTGAGTTGCTACGTATGTGAAGGTTGCAAGGCCAGTTTGTAAAGTTGTGTATGAATATGATTGTGACCAAACTCGACTTTTTGCACTTTTACACTTGAACTAATTTTGCAACACTGCTTCAATATGTAAAGTGTTATTTAAAGTGGTACATTTGTATTTTTCAAAAATCAAGTGAATAAAAAATCAAGTTAAAAAGAGCAAAAAATGGCTCCAAAAAGGAAGTGTTCGGAGGACCTGTCGTAGGACAGGCTTTTATACTAGTTCATATATAAAGCAACAAAAACAAAACACATTAAGTGTAGTTACTGAACCCAGTGCTATTGATATCACACTTTACCGAGCGGTTTTTATATTTTTGTTGTTTTACATGAAATCTCTTAAAACCAAAAGTGTAATTTTAAGTAGCCCAATGATATGTTTAACGAACGTGGTTTTTAAAGTTCCATAAACAACTGATCGGTTGCCAGTTATTTTCTTATTGCAAAAATGGAAAAAGCATTTTTATTTAAACATTTTTATTAATATAGTATATAAAATTGGATAGTTAATTTATTGGCATAGTAACAAAAAGCTATAGTGGGAGGTTCCCAACCACAAGTTCCATTTTAAAGGGTGCTCATAACTGTGGTTTTCAACTATGGCGAAAAACTACAATACCACGATACCACACAACTGCGTATACCCTTATTGTACAGGTTCCGCCAAATAACTTTTTTTTTTGAAAATTCTATAAAAAATCTACTGAATATTTTCTCAAATTTCTTTTTTTATTTGAAAGTACAATCCTTCCAGTTAATAATGAAAATAAATTTCATTCAAATGACTGCCTCGGCTGGCCATGCAGTATCCTACACGATCGGTCCAATTTTTAAGCACATTATCGATTGTGTGCAGCTGTATTTCACCAATGGCTTCACGAATATTGTCCTTTAAAGCGTCAATTGTCTCTGGCTTGTCGGCGTAACACTTATCTTTGAGGGCACCCCATAATTAATAGTCCAACGTTGTCAAATCGCAGCTCCGAGGTGGACAAACGACATCAGCTCTGCGGCTGATGATGCGATCTTCAAAAACAGGGCGCAAAACATCGAGTGTAGCTTCGGCTGTGTGGCACGTAGCGCCGTCCTGTTGAAACCAAATGTTGCCAATATCTTCCTCTTCAATTTTTGTGAACAAAAATTCGTTCAACATGGCCCGATAACGATCGCCATTGGCTGTAACGGCCACTCCTTGTTCATTTTCGAAGAAAAATGGCCCAATTATGCCTCTGGACCAAAATCCGCACCAAACAGTGACTCCTTTTGCGTGCAGCGGCTTTTCAATGTATGCGTGCGGGTTTTCTGTGCCCCAAATGCGACAATTTTGCTTGTTTACATTCCCGCCAAGACCAAAATGAACTTCATCTGAAAAGATGATTTTTTTTGGCAAAATCGGCATCTTCTGTAAGGGGTCGTCCATAAACTACGTTACCAATTTAGGGGGGGGAGGGGTTTTGAAATGCACTACGATAAGTAACGGTAGGGGGGGTAGGTGTTTAGATATTGTAACGTTACCAAAAATTAAAAAAATCGACGAAAAATCCTCTAATTAACAACACAATCATTTCAAAAATTTTATCCTTACATGTTTATGTTTGGTCGTCTAAATTGATGGTTAACTTTTGTTTCAACGATTTCTTCCACCGCCTTTTCCCTCGACACAGGAACCTTTTGGTATTCCTTCACCATCTCAGCACAAGTCTGAAAAATTTGGGTCTTTGCTTTTGCGACAGGCTTTGACGTTAAGGCCTGAATGTTCTTGATCAAAGGAGATACCGTATGACATGTACTGTCCTTCTCAGAAAGAAGAAATCAGTTCAAGGTCATGTCCTACCTGCGGCTTGTATTTCGTTTTTAAAACTTCTATGAATTGTCATAAGTTTGTATTATATCGTTTACAATAAATCGGAATAAAACATACTATTTAAATAAATCAATTTTCAGAAAGCATTTACACAAAAACACAGAACTTGGTGCAGCTCGGGTGCAGCCTTTAAGGGTACTCTGTCAAAGACCAGGTGAATTTCTCTGTGTTAGAAATGAGGATTCACCTGAATGGGTCGACATAGAATCCGATGAAAAATTCTATTTTGAAGAATCCTCAACAAAGCTACCAGCTTCTTCTATCCCAGTGATTGAGAGAGCATCGAATCTTGGATCGCAGATGGAATAGCTTTTACAGATGATATTAATTATTGATTTTTTTCCAATTGTTCCTTTAATGTATCTAGTCATACTAGACACTAATACTAGTGAAAATTGTCAGAGCTAGTCAAAATATATAATCATTCGAATGAATTAATTTCATATGTCACGTTACTTTATGGGGGGAGGGGTTTTGAAAAGCACTACGAAAAGTAACGCAGGGGGAGGGGGGGGTAAAAAAAACCGAAAAATCAGTAACGTAGTTTATGGACGACCCCTAAGTCGATCGCAGGCCCACTTAGCGAAGCGAAAACGCATTGGATGGTCAGTTGGCTTCAACTCCTGAACCAATTGGATTTTTGTTCGGATATTATTACAAATATAACACGCTAATGAGAAGCACCGTTCTGATTCTATGCTAGTTGGAGAAATAGTTGTACGATAGTCGAAAGCAATTTGTAAGTTTCGATCACGATTGTCTTCACCACAAAAAAAAAAGTTATTTCCTAAGTCAGAATATCTGAGAATTTTTAAATACATAGCTGACTTCCCGATGTTGCAAATTCTTCTAAAACTTTGCAAAGTCTTTGCTCCAGTGATTCACACTCACCGTCCAACAATCTTTTACAGCCTCAATTAAAGTTTTTTCTAATTCTATATTCATATAAACTTAAATGGAAATGATTGCATTTACATTAATATTTGAATACATGGTGAATGTTTAAAAGCAAAGCTTAAGCGGAATTCACTGATCACCTTCAGCAAGTTTTCTGCAAAAATTTAAATTATTATATACTCGATGTTTGCAGTTTCAAATAAAAATGTGGAAATATCGCCCACCTGCCAAGCAAAGTGACGTCATCATAATATTAAACCTTTATAAATTCCAAAAACATTAATGTTTAAACTTGATATTGCTTACATTAGCTTTAATAAGTATATACAAAAGATTCTGAGTTTCAAATGTGAAATATTTGGATAAAAACCACTCCAGAATAATACAACATTACTTCGAATAAACTAAAATACTACCGTACTTTCTTCATAAAGAGTTTACTGTTAAAAAAATTATTTAAAACGAATAAAAAATTATTTTTTAAACATGTGCGAGTTTTTCATAGAGATCGTTCGAGATCCCGTAAATGCTTGGAATTCATTACAAAACCGAGTTTTTTATTTGGAAATATTTAATTTTCATAAAAACTATTTTATCATTGTTAGCTATACATTAATGTTAGCTGTTAAAAATACATCAATATGAAAAATTCCAAGTATTTTCATATAATTTTGAAAACATTTGAATAAAAACTTTTTCATTTTTAGCTGCAATAAATACGTTAATGCAAATAAAAAAATTTCACATTTTTATATAAAAAAATTCAAAGTCTTTTCACTTAGTTGTGTATGGATCCGAGATCTCGTGTTTGTTTTCGAGCTCGTTCACGAGTCGACTTTTTATATTAAAATACACAATTTTTGTAATAAAAGGTATTTCTTCATTGTTAAGCTGCTAAAGCTGCTAAGAATACGTCAATAAAACCAAAAAATATTTTATAATTTTTATATGAAAAGTTATCAACCTAGTTTCTTAAAAAATTTTATATGAAGACATTTATTTGAAAAAAAAAGTTACTTCACATAATTTTGAATGAATCCAAGATCTCGTGTTCGTTTCTTGCTCGTAAGAGTCGTAAGAGTCCGAGACCTCGTGTTCGTTTCGAATTCATAAATGTTTCGCTTTTTTACATGATAACATTTTATTTTAACAAAAACTATTTTTTTAATTAGCTGCTTAAAATATGTCAATTAAAATAAAAAACATTTCAAAATTTTTATATGAAAAAATTTGAAAATTTTGTATGGGTCCAAAACCTGGCGTTCGTTACGAGCTCGTTTACGAGTCCGAGATCTCGTATTCGTTTTTTCATTTCCTTGCAAAAATTTCTTCAAAAACTTTTTAAAAATATATCATTTATTTTTAGTTCGCTGTTATTATTTAAGCAAACAAATTTTTTGCTCTATAAAATAAAATAAAATGTTATAAAAAAACTTATAAAAAACCATTTCGAACTTTCTTAAAAAAATTTTGTATAAAAAAAATAATATTTTAAAACAGCACAACAAAAAAATTTTTTTTGTCCCGCTTGGGGTTTGAACCCACGACCGAAGGCTAGCTTTCATTGTTATTGTAGCAAATTAATGATCAGTTAACGATTGCGATGGTTGAATGGATAATCTAATAGACGTACACTCACGACGAGGTTCAAGTCTCGGGATAGTGGTAATTTTTCAACTTAATTTAATATTAATAATAAGTGTTTGCAGTTTTTCGCCAGAATAAAAACCAGAACTCTCACAAGATGCTTTTTAAAATCTCAAAATATTGGGGTTTTGATTTTGAAAAAAAGTTGCTGGCAAATATCTTATTTTTTAGGCTGTTTAAAGTCTTTGATGTTATTAAACTAACGAATCGTTTTCGAATTTCGTTTTCGAATTTTTGTATTCTCGGACTCATTAACGAATGGTGATTTTCTCCCGTCCGCGTATTTGAAAATCGTTTTGAATTCGTTCGGCTTATTGGGTTGTTATTCCACTGCTTTTGTTGTTGTTTTTGTGGTTGTTATTATATGTATGTAAAATGTACATATATAAACACACATCAGTTGTTTTCGTTTTTGTCGCTTGTTATTGGTTTTGTTCAAGGCTCATTTACAAGGCTGTGGCACTTGAGAGTGAGCTCTTTCGAACTGTCAGAATGGTTGAAAAGAAGTGAAGAAAATTAATGCTTAGAACAAAGAAAAGCACAGTGACACTTCGAGCAAAGGCGGGAAAAAGAGTGCATTTCTCTCAAGTGCCACAACCTTATAAATAAACCTTGGTTTTGTTTATTTTCAGCAAGATAAATACAATAGAGAATACAGATGCGTGCAGCAAGTATGTTTTACTACCACAGAGCCAGTATGTTTTACTACTAAGCAGGGCTCTCATCACGTATGACGAGAATCGTTTGACGATATCGTTTTAACGATACTTTAACATCACGTCACCTTTAATTTTATGCATCGTCTAAACGATATCGATTTGCTTGCTTCATGTATGGCAAACAAACGATTGCTTACCGCGATAGCTAATTTGGTATCGTTTGGCTATTTTTCTGGTTGGAAATAATAAAAATATTTTAAAATGTTTTGGGCGCTTGTTTGTTAAAGTGGTTCTTAACAAATAGATGGAATGTCGTTCCTGGATGGCCTGGATGGCAGCTGGATGGCCCAGCTACGGATGTTCATCAATAAAGTGTAGCAATATTTCCATTTACTTAGGTGTCGCTGCCGAATAATATATTTTCAAAACATTATCATCAATATAACTTATTAAATATTCTTACATTTTACCTTAAATTTTCACTTTTGAAGCAAACAAATCCAAAAACAAATTCTACACAAAAGTAAATATCACTTTTGGCACTGAATATATGTTTTGCAGAGCCTTTCAAACTGTAGAAAACACAACGATAGACGAGACGATAGCGATGGACTTATATGAAGCAAACTAAGAACGATATCGTCGGATAGCATCGTTCAAACGATAGTCGCTTTAAAAATTACGTGATGAGAGCCCAGGTTTGCGCATGCGTTACTAAGCATTTAGAGCCTGAACAGAATCAAAAATCGCTGCGACCGACGATTGAAATAGCATAGATTCTAAGTCTGCGATTTATCGTTGCGGAAAACGAGCTGCGGTTTTTTCTACATTTTGCATGTATTTTTCAACAACAACGAATCGTCGGCCGCAACGATTTTTGATTCTGTTCAGGCTCTTACTGTGCCATTTTTGTCTATATATTTACTACTTTTTTAGAAAAAATCTTCTTAAATATCTCTTCATTTCAATAATTTTTGCCTAAGACCAAGGCATTTGTCGTTTTAGAGCATAGATGCCCAAGGTAGTAGTATTGGTGAGAGTGACGAAATAACACTGGAAGAAAACAATTTGCTATTCATTTTATTTAGTCGTCAACGAGATTGCGACGAAAGCACATGTGTGACGGGTGTTGTCATTTTTTTCTGTTCCTTTGTTTAACAAAAGGGAAATGTAAAATTAATGAATGTACATATTTTAGTAATACTCTTGATGAATGTATTTATTTTAGTAATACTCTTGATGAATGTATTGATAGATATATATATATCTATAATACACACATATATAATTTATATATGCGGACATCTGGATAGTATGAAATAAAAATTTCGAAATAAAAAGATTCTTCGAAGTGTTAATAAATTTTCCCTCAATTAATCATTGTTCAATTTGCAATTAAAAAATAAGGGAATCTTCTATGTTGATACTCTTATTGCAATAACGCAATAAAAGTATATTTCTCAAACTAGAAGAATTCAGCTTATTGCGTTTTTTTGAGCAAATATAATTCAAATCTGAAAATATTTATTCGCAAAGATACGTTGAGGGAAATAAAGATAAACACTTCAATGACATTTTCTTTATTTCAGGATATATTGTACCATCCAGATTTTTCCAGAATTCTATATTGATAAAATTATCCGGGAAATCTAATTCACTTCGAAGTATAATAAGTTCTGTTTAGATTGGAAATTCATACTTTAATATATAGCATTTAAAAGGGTTTTGAAAAATATCCAGTAAATGCTGAATATTTTCAAAATCCTTAAACCTGCCATTAAAGTTATTAAAAAGCGTTTCTAATATTTCCAAAAGTTCAAACTTTTTCAAGATTTTCTCCTTGTCGTAAATAACAGAAGTTTTCGATTAAAATGTAAAATAAGACACAGAAGTTCTGCAAGTGCAGTTTGTCTCTCCCACTCAACATGCTGATTTCTTATTGGTTGATTGACGATCAAACAAAAGAGCGTAAGTATACGTGTGAGTTTAATTTGCTGATATCAGCCACTACTGGGCATCTTTGTTTTAGAGCAAACAATCTTTTTCAAATTAGAAGTACGTCTCGATTAGATTATTGAATCTGTCAGAAACTAGAAACCAGTAAAAAAGCAGAGTGAAAATTAGTTACTCCATTACACCCTCGAATAAAGGCAACTAATAAATTGGAGAGAAATAGCAGAGTACAAGTAATTGTCAGTCATTACAAAATATGCTGTACATACATTTTTGTAATGGGTCAATTATCTATGTACTAGGTACATCGAAACTGTACTCAATACATACAATTATTTCTTATTTTATGTAATGGGTCAATAATCTGTGCACTGAGTACATCGGATCTGAACTCATTACATACAATTACACCTTATTTAATGTAATGGGTCAATATTATATGTACTCATTACATACAGTTATTTAATATATAATGTAATGGGCCAGTAATCTCTGTGCTACACATTTCGGAATAATTACACAAAATTATTGTTAATAATTAATATTGTTAATTGATGAGTACAGTGTGTATGGGTACATCACACATCTATGCATTCACGACACATAATTATGTGATGAGTACAACTCTTTATTGACTACTTGCAGCACTGCTTAAAAGCTTTATGTAGTTAATACAGATTTCAACATGTACTCAGTAAAAAAAAAAACCAAATTTATGTGTGCAGAAATTTAGGTCATGAGTACATAAATTTATGTAGTGAGTCCATAGGTTTTTTCCTCTGTGCATCACACTGCTATATGAGACATTCTTTGTTAAAACGGACAACAAAAAGACCGACCGGCGCCAATTGTACTGATATGAATATGATAGTTTCCATACGGCAATTAACACAAAAAATATTTTTTTTAGTTTTTTTCCGATAATAATTCTTAGTGGTGCAAAATTTAATTAAAGCAAAAGATATAAAAATCACACATATTAAAAAAAACATAATTTTAAAAATAGGGTATTTTTTATTAAAAAAATCAAGTTTCGGCAACGGTTATTAAAAATATAATATTATTTTAAATCGTGATGCATATAAAATTAAAGCTGTTTATTTCAGCTTTCAAGTGAGCTATTAAACATCTACATAACTTCTTTGGTTTGAAATCTAGAACTTTTTGTGTTTCGGAAAAAAATTGCAGCTTGTAATTTTTTTTTAATTCATATGTATAATACGGTGTAAAATCGCAAGCACTATTTAAAAAAAAAAAAAAAAAAATCACCCAAATCTGAGACATGAAAAGTTTAAAGTTGGTTGATTTCATATGGAATGACTCCATATATATTAGACCGGGTCGAAAAAAAAGTGTTTGATAAACTCGGCCTAAAATAATCTTTAGCTTATTCTTGTACCCTACACGGCAGGATTTCACAATGTGTTAACCCACAGAATTCCTGGAATTTTTTTAAAAAGCTCCTTTTTTGGGCAAAAACCCACTTTTTGTATGGAAAAGTTTTTTTTCCTAAGAATTTAAAAAAATAATTAAAAATAAAGTTTTAAAACTGATTAATATCAGCATAAAAAATTTTGAGAAATCTGCGTGTTTTGGATTTTTTTGTGACTTTTTTTTTATGCGTTTTTATGTGATTTAAACCTCAATCGGCATAACTACGCAATTTCTTGTCCGATTATCTTCAATAAACCAACGTTGGAAAGGTAATAAAATAAAATTAAATCATGCAAGGAAGGTTACAATCTAAGTATATAAGAATCAAAAAAACTAACAATAAATAACATGGTACCAATTTAACCCTGTGAAGACAAGGATCTTTTATCCGTCCTAAATGGGTTAGTTTTGTTCAAAAACGTATAAGTAATGTATGTGTAGATATCGGACAAGAAATGGCATAATTATGCCGCTTGAGGTCTAAATCACTTAAAAACGCATCCAAAAAAGTCACACAAAAATTACACACATTGTGAAATCATTCAACACATTGAAATCAATAAGCCAAAGAATATTTAGACCGAGTTTATCAAACACTTTTTTTTTATGAAGACCGACGCGGCCTAATATACATATCAGCACGATTGGCGTCGGTCGATCTTTTTGTTGACTGTTTTGACAAAGAAGGTCCTATATTCAAATATCGAATAGACTAATTCTTTCCGTCCGACTTTTTGAATAGAAATTTCGAAAATAACTGTTATTTTCGGTCCATGGTTTTCATTGAACATGGGCTGTTTTAGAATTATAGTAACTGCTGTTGTGATGTGTTGAGTAATTTTTCTTAGTTAAAAAAATTAATAGTTAAGTGAATTGAAATTGAAAGTCTACAGAAGAAAACTACGTTTTATGGTGCCGGGTCATATTGCCCAAAACGTTTTTCAGGGATTATGATAACCCTGCAAGAGGTTATACTACTAAACCAATTTGTATCATAATTCAAAATTAAACTCAGTGTTTCCAACTTAGGGGTTTTCCCCCTAAATTTAGGGGGGAAAATTGGAATAAGATTTTTTAGGGGTTTTATATTTTTAGGGACTTTTTGATATTCTTAAGCATTAGATAATCCCATTTACTACGAATATTTTGAACTTATTCCGCTTTTGCTATGCATTTACTCTTTAATTTTTTCCCTTTTTCATTCCTTGCTCGCTACCATGGTGTAACAATTTTGTTCTTTTTTCATTCCCTGCTCGCTACCATGGTGTAAAAAAACGAGATGAACGTGACGTTTAAATATTTTGCTTAAGCTGTAAAACTTGTGAATGAGTGAAAGAGATAGAAAAGGTGATTTTGTATGGTTTGACAACTCAAGTTTAAAATCGCGTTTACCTTGTTTTGAATAAAACCGAAGAAACCGAATTTTTTTTTGTAAATATTATATCATTTATAACTAAAGATTATAACAAAATGTGAATTGGTCTTTTTTTTTTGGTTTTGGGGGAATTTTCAAGTATTGTAGCGATTTTAGGGGTTTTTGACTAAATCTTTAGGGATAAATAAATTCTGGGTTTTCGGACTTAAACGCTGAAGTTTGTATGCCGGCTTCCAATAATTTTTCACTATTCTGGTTTTTTAAAACATATATAACTTTTCGAGTAAAGCTTAGTATGCTGTAGGAAGGAAAAAAAATTTTCATTATAAATACATTGAGATTTTTTACAACGAACAGGCAGCGAAACTTTTTTCGCCAGCTAGTACGCTGTAGAAGCGAAAATTATTGCTATGTTGCCAAATTTCCATTCAAGAGTGGAGAGTTGAAATATTAAAATTTCGCTGTCGATGTCGATGCCCGTACATTTAATTGGCGCGGAAATTTGCCATTCAACAATAAAAAATAAGCAATAAGTATGTTTAAGTGTTGAATTTGTTATTTAACAAATGTATTGTTGCATTTATATAGTTTACTAATGTGTAGGCTTGCCTTTTATAGGATATAAAATTGCAGCAATTAAAACATGAATCTGTCAACCAGAACAGCAAGTGATTTTCTCCACACAAAAATGTTGACTCTACACCAAAATTTCGCGAGTAGAGTTATATGCCCAAAAATTTTCGTTCCTAAGCTTAACACAGGGTTACTTTCGGAAAAAATTAAGGGAAGGAAGTCAAGAATTCCGAAAAATAGTATTTTCGGTCATCAATAAAAAAAATGTGTCAAGTGATATTTCTGAATAATACGCATGAAAATAACATAATAAAAATGGAACACCTCAATGACATGCACGCTAAAGTATGGATGGTGCACAAGGATTTCCAGTATTAAACTGGAAGAACAGCTGCAGCAAATTACTAGGCAAAGAACTAGACGCAAAACATGAATGAGGAAAGCGGTAGGGAGACAGAAATTATGCCAAAAGTCGACTTACATACATATACAACAAGAAGTTAAGAAAACAAATAATGGTTGGATAAACTTGTCTTCCTGACCCATTTAACAGAAGTAAAAGCAAAACGTGAATGCAGCGGTTTAATTAAAAAAATCAAAGAGGCTGGTCGAAAAACAAGGCTAAGTGAGATAGAACCAAAAGATACTGGCAAATATTAAACTACAAATAAATTGCAATAAGCTCAAGAAATGTAAGTAAAAAAAAAACTTAATTAGTATTCAAGTCAGATTTATTTCTAGTTTATTTAATTTCATTCGATGGCTTCAAATCTAGAAAATAAAAAGAAGTTAAAACGAAGAGCAACTAATTATGTAACGGTTTATACGCATTTCCCCACGCTGATATGTGCACTAGGCTGGCCGCAAAACGTACGGGAAAAAATGTTTAGTTGATGCCATAAGCTAAAATTATTCAATTGACATATGAGCTGCTCAGAGCACAAGTGGCGTGAGTCCATTTTTGGTTATTTTGAGAAAATTTAACATTTAGAAAAATTCTTATAATAAATTCCAAGTATAAAAAACTCAGTTTTGCTTATTAGCTAGGTCAGGAGCATACATGGAGCTATTCATATCGTAAAAAACAAAGTAAATAAAACCCAAAAATTATGCAGAATATTGCATACTATTAAAAAAATTGGGACTGACGCCACTTGTCCAATGAAGATTTTTTTAAAAATTCTCGTTCCGCTCTAAAAATCTAATGGGGGATATTTTTAAGAATATATTGAAAAGAAATAACAGCATTTCCACCTAGAAGTTGGACAAAACCAACTCTTAGCGATTGTCTTTATTATTAAGGGAGATATAAAATGAGTGGACTTACGCGACTTGGCCACAGAAAATTTATTAAAATTTCTCGTTTCCGCTGTTAAGATCTAATGGGAGATATTTTTTAGAATTTTTGATGAGGAATGACAGCAATTTTACATAGAAGTTGAACAAAACTACCTATTAGCGATTATCTTCGTTATTAAGGGAGATATAAAATGAATGGACATTGCCAATTGTCCTCTGAAAATTTTTTAAAATTTCTCCTTTCCGCTGTAAAAATGTAATGGAAAATATTTTTAAGAATTTTTTGACGAGGAATGACAGCATTTTTACATAGAAGTTGTACAAAACCATCCCTTAGCGATTGTCTTCATTATAAAGGGAGTTTTGATATATACCTTTTCGAAAATTTACCACTGCTCCAAATAACGATAAAAAAAAGATAACGATAACGATGAAAACTTATATTTGTAAAGATTTTTGATTACTTTTTTTAATATATTAATAAATATTACATGTTATTACATTCCTACTAAATAGAAACAACTGTGTTTAGTTTCAACTGTGAAACTTTTATAAGAATAAATGCATTTTGGCCTCCTCAATTATTCAGAAAATCACAAACGGATGTTTTAATCGCATTTCTGAAACTAAATTCAGTCAATCCTTACCAAAAAATTCTTAAAAAATATTTTTCATTACATTTTTACAGCGGAAAGGAGGAATGTTAAAAAATGTTCGGAGGACAAGTGGCTTAAGTCCATTCATTTTATATCGCCCTTAATAGCGAAGATAATCGCTAATGGGTAGTTTTGTCCAACTTCTAGGAAAAAAAGATGCCATACCTCATCAAAAAATTCTTAAAAATATTGTCCATTACATTTTTACAGCAGAAACAAGCGCGTCGGAAGTTAATTTCATCTGGGGGAGCAGTACAAATGGTGGTGCAAAAAAAGTTCACCAAAATTTCTTCAAAGAAACATGAATGTGAATAAACAATTTTTTTATTTTAGTTTAAAATAAAAAAAAAAATATGAAAATATATAAAAAATATTAAAATTTCATTATTTTTAAAAGTTCTTCCAATTTCAATATTAGAGATCATTCTTTAAAGGATCTTTCATATGGTAATATGAAAATATAAGAAATAATGGTTGCTTATATAAAGCAAGACTAGGTATATCTTTACATGGTTTAAATGCAATAAGGTACAAAAAGTTATATCAATTTAAATTCTTCCAAAATGTTTCTTTCTGTCCTTGCGAGAAACAAACTCTTTCACCACCTCCATCGAATTCAATTCTTCGGTTTTATCTTTGTGAATGTGTATAAGTGCCGCATGAGTGAGTCGTTTCTGTGTCATAGTTGCTTGAAGATACGTTTTAAGTCGTCTTAGTGCACTAAAAGAACGCTCAGATGAAGCTGCTGATGCAGGCACAGTCAAAAGCAAAGCAATAAGTTTTTCAACTTAATTTAATAGTTTTTTTTTACAGTATCCGAATTTTTCGCAAATTGCGATACAATGCCACTACAATTTCAAGGTGTTTGGCCAGGCAATTGCTTCAGCAATTTCATCTGCAAAAAAGTCATCTGCATAAAGATCTAGTTTTGTTTTTAGATTTTGTTCAGAAGGCACTTTTCCGTTGAAGGCTTCGATTACAATATTTTCCAACGATTCCAGAGTGTTTTGTAAATCGTTCCAACGATTTACAAAGTGCCAGTTTACTCTAGCTTCACTCAACCGACTCACCGAATGTTAAATCAAAGTGAGTCGGTTGAGTGAAGCTGGTGTAAACTTGCAAAAATAAAAAAAAAGTAAAATATCAACCTGTTTGATCGAATCTAGCCGTTATCTCATTTGAGGGAAGATCTAAAATTTCAAAATAGTCTTTTCGTGGCCGATCATATAATGGCAACTGTACTGAAGGAACCGGATTTGATGTTTCTTCAAAGCGTCGAGGTGGATTTTCGTCAGCTAATTCACAGTAGGGGCTTTCGCATGGTTCAAAACATTGGACCAACATGGCAGATTGTACAACATGTAGTTCCATGCGTAAGCTAAAACGATAGTCGAATTTTTTGGTTTTTATCTGCCGATTGTACAATTATGTAAAATTACTGCTCAATTGTTAGGGCATCTAAAAGTTGCTTAGCTATTAGCCGGATGTGTTCTGCTTGAGAGCTTGCAATTAATGATGTTGCTTTACAAGTTGGATCGTTCGAACGCTCAATCAAATAGTCCCATTAGTTTTCCATCTAACTTATCGTACAACATGTCGTCCAATATGGAAAGCCCCTAAGAACATGTCAAATTTTTTCTTACCAGAGTTGCAAAATTAACAAGCATTAAGCTACATACTTAAGAGTGCTTTTAAACTGAAGTGATGGGTTTGCAGTAGAAACTCTACATTTTGTTCTATCTTTTTGCAAACACAGAGAAAGAAAATGGTCATCCGCAAGCATGCTTATGAAGAAGAGAGATAGAAGAGGAAAATATATAATACAAAAATATTATCGTTGTAAAAAAAACTGATATTTTGAATAACTTTTGAAGTTTTCCTTTTAAATTGTTTATCTAGCTAAAAAAGTGGGGGGGAAACTGCCCCCCTTTCCAGCCGCTTCCGACGCCAATGAGCGGAAAGGAGGAATTTTAAAAAATTTTCAGAGGACAAGTGGCGTAAGTCCATTCACTTTATATCTTTTTTAATAATGAAGATAATTGCTAAAGGGCGTTTTTGTCCAACTTCTAGGCAAAAATGCTGCCCTCATCAAAAAATTCTTGAAATTTATCTCCTATTAGATTCCTACAGCGGAAACGAGAAATTTAAAATAATTTTTAGTGGCGCAATTCCAAATGTTTTTACTAATATGCAATATTCTGCATCATTTTTGTGTATTATTTAGTTTATTTTTTACGATATGGATAGCTTTAATTATGTTCTTGACCTAGCTTATAAGCAAAATTGAGTTCTTCATATTTGGAATTTATCTTAAGAATTTTTCTAAATGTTCGATTCTCTCAAAACTACCAAAAATGGACTTACGCCACTTATGCTCTGAAAAAATAACGTTATTTGTCAGAGCAATAACAAAGAATTGCATTTTGTTCAGACATTACGTAAGCTAGGAGTTTCTAGTCCGTTCTCATAAATAGGTTACATTTTGCTCTTCACTTCTATGTACTTAACTCAATTTCCCTAAAAATGGACTTACGCCACTTTTGCTCTGAACAGCTTATATGTACTTAAATATATGAAGATTCGTGCCGATGCACAGGGCGTTGATCACATACTAAGACGGGAAGCAAGTAGAAGGAGTTGTCTGATTTAAATGAAATTTCACACACACATGAAAATGAGGCACTTAAAAACCAAAATGAAGTAAATATTTTGAGGCTCAAAACTATTAAAAAGCTCGATTTTAAAAGGTAACAGAATTACATAAAATCAATATTAGAATAAAGATTTCTTATTTTTGCTTACATTTTATGTAATAAGACATGTTATGACATATGGAGGTAAACCTATCGTATTATAAGGAAATTGTTCATCCAATCACTTTACAAACAAAATAAAAACACCTATAGAACAAGTTAGTTTTATACAAATTAATGTGTATATTGAAGTTTAAGAAGAAACAAAAAATATAAATTTTATTCAATCGCATCATCATCGGAAATATGAGATATATCAAGCGATAATTGATAATTTTTCTGGAATTTCAGAACATATTTGTGGATTGATCGAAATTATAACATATTTTATGAGATCCCTTTTATTCTGCCATCGTGATGTCTTTCAGGTATGAGCCAGTCGACTTCTGTAAATAATTAATTCTTAAAGCAATTTTTTTAAAAAATGGTAAATATATATATTGTATGTATATATCATATAATATGCCCATTCTGCATTATTTTTAAGAAACGTGTGCCTTATGTCTTATTGGTAAAATAATTATAGTTTGCTAGCCAAACCGCTTAAAAATTTTTTGCTAGATCTGCAAAAAATAGAGATGGGACAAATCAATCCCATTGATCGCGAAAGGGTAAAAAACAATTAATTTCCTTTTCAATTTGTAACTGAGTATCAACTTCGCTCTCCACACTTACATTCAATGCCATAAACTTCTCAACACTGTGAGCAAACGCCAAAGCGATTTTGTTATTTTTTTTCCACCTAATAATTTTTATTTTTCAAAAGAGTCGTTTTAAGTATATTCTTAAAGTGAAATATGAGTTTTTAGCTCACTTGGCTAAAAACAAGGGAAACATAGGTACTTTTTTAAATTCATTCTTCTTTGAAGGTTGCTTTTTTTGTACAAAATGGCAACGATATTTTACTATTTTACTACTTTATCTGAAATTATCCCTGCACGTCTCGAATTTTTTAGAAGTCCACGCTAAGTTTACAAATTTTTTAGTTTTTCAAGAACTAGTTACTTTTTAATATTTTTTTAAAAAAAATCATGTTTTGAATTTTTGCTTTTTTGTTCAAAGTAATATTATTTCACATATATTTTTAACCCAATAAAAACTATGTCTTACTTATTTAACAGAAAACCTATTTTTGGTCCAGAAAAAACAATTCTCAGGATTTTCAATTTGAAATACTGTTAATACTAAATATTATCTTTGAAATGTTATCTAAATTTTTGCGAAAAAGGTCTTCCCAAATTGTTTCCACTAGTCACCGCACTGTGCGATGATGATATTTTAAAACTCGCTCACGAGACCTTTTACTTTAAAATTTTTTTCATTTTCCGAATTCTTTTCTTCGACCTTTTAATAAAAAAAAATGGTTCGCTCTTTGTATTTCATTTAATTTTTTTCCAAAATTAGTTTGCAAACATAAAAATGGGACGAAAACTACAAGATCTCTGAATTCTAACATTTCAAAAAAATTTTATTTTATTGTTTTAAAAAATCGAGCGTTATGAATATTTAGGGCATCCAATCTCGGACTATACTTAGTCCCGACAGTCCCGGGATTGCCTCCATTGCAAAAAAAATTTCAAAATATTCCAACAAAAATTTCAATGATACTATACTATATAAAAATGTATATGATCTTAAAAAATTTTTAAATAAGAAACCTTTCTAAAACTATCTGTAAAATAACACAATGGGCCTTACCAATAGTCATTTTAATGCCAACTCTAAATTTAGTGTAAGCTTTTTGGGAACAAATTCTATAGAAATAATGTCAGAAAAGCTCACACTAAATTTAGAGTTGGTATTAAATCGACTATTGGTAACGACTGGATGGTAAGGATTGCATGTGTTAAACACTTCTTAAGAAATACTGAAATGTAATTTCAGTAATAGAAAAATAAAAATCTTTTTTAACTAGCTGTGCAAGTTGACGTGATAAAAACCCAAATGTGATCTTAAAAATTAAAAAAACAAAACTTCCTTAAATAAGCTGTACAAAATATCACAAAATTCTTACTTGGACATACTAATCAAATTTTTTTTTAAATAATTTTATGAACATTTCAAAAAATTTAATGATGCTACTTAAGAAAAACCTGAATGAGATTTAAAAAATTTTTAAATAAAAACCTTTCTTAAACTGGCAGTATAAAATAACAGTGTTTTAATCACATGATACTTCCTTAGAAATACTGAAATATGATTTTAATAATACTTAAATAAAATTTTTTTTAACTAGCTGTACAAAATATGAAATATGTAAAAATATAAACCTTTCTTGAACTAACTGTAAAAATAATACAAAATTAAAGTTTTTTCTAAATGACTTTGTATTTTATTATGTTGATTTTATATGATTTAAATACAAATTCTAAATGTTGGACTCCATAATAATAACATAGGCATAAAGACTAAAGTAAAGCAAAAATACAACAACAAACATGAAAATATGAAATGGAAGAAAAACTGAGAAATTGACACTTAAAATCTCATCGCCTCTGTGGTGCAGTGCGCTAATGCGCGCTTGCACGGGTATCACAAAGATTTCTGATAAAACCTTTAGCAGGGCCGAAATTGCAATAAAACCAGCTGGTGATGTTTTATTTTTCATATTGAAAAAACGTTGTTGTTGTTTCTTTGGAAAGATTCGTTAGAACAATTAATTGCCCTAACTTTGACCTTGATCAATAAACGATTTTAAGCTATCAAACATCTAGAATTTATATTTAAAATCAAGTATGGATTTAAACTATCAAACATTTAGAATTTGTATTTAAATCATATAAAATCAACATAATATTACAAAATACTTAAAAAACTTAACTTAACTTAAAAAACTTTAACTTAAAAAAACTAAAATTTGACCTTAAAAAGTTAAAAAAAAACTTCCTTAAACAAGCTGTACAAAATATCACAAAGTTTCTACTTAGAAATGCTAAAATTATACTGTAGGGACGTCAAAAAACACACGAAAATACCGAGACACGTAAACTCTTTTTTGGTAGTAGAATTTAGTGGCATACTCAGTTTTTCCCAAACAGATAAAAAGCTCGAGATATTTACGATTGAAATGTATTTACTTTTAGACCCATTTTTAGCAATATTTTCCTTATTTTGGGAGACCAAAAATTTTAGGGAGACCCTAATTATGATAAAATTTTATATATCAAAGGATTTTAATGAAATGTAGGTCAAACTCATTCTTCTCTATCATATGACATATATGATATCAAAAAATGATTTGAACGACAAGAAATTTTTTGCTAAAAGTGCACCATTTCGGAGTTGTCGAGTTTTGCATAGTCTTGGGCTATTTTGTGCACAAAATGAAAAATACTCAAATTGAGATCATAAAAATTACAATTGTTCAAACTTGATTTTTTTTTTCAAAAGTCCTTTCCTTTTTCCGGTCTATGAAACACAAAAAACACATATTTTTTATTTGGAATGGCTTTAATTGCATTAAAAAAGTTGTTAGGATTTGCATGTGAAAATATTTTGGAATTCCAGGGTTACCACGTTACCAGTTCAAAACACAACAATATTTAATACTAAAAAATAAATCAGGTGCGCCAACTCCGCTTAACTTATTTGATTTGATATAAAACTAAAAGATTAAAAGTTTCGAGCCGACTGATAAAACGTTAGAATACATTTCTCACGAGCACTAAAATTCAAAAAAGGTTTTTTTAAATTTTTCTATACATTAAACCATAGAATCAATTAAAATAACTCAACAACTCTAAAACAGTAAAGAACACATATTTTATTGTATAAAATGTTTTATTTCGTTTTTAACGATGAATATTTTAGAAACAGTGGCTACAAAAAGTCATCAAGCATTTTTTCACTATTTTGTATCTATCGTGTCAGGGAATTTTATTATTTTCTAAAAGATAACCAAAAACTATTCTCCGATAGTTTAAAATTCTCCGATTTTTTTTAAAATTGTGGGTTCTCACACTTTTGGAAACTTTTTCGTAAAAATACTTAAACTTCACCTCTACGAAAAGTTCTAGCAAAAAATATCATAGCGGGCAATCTTTTTAACGTAATCGCGTGCAAAAAATTCCAAATAATTTTATCCATTTTGGATATAGTTTAAGAAAATATTTGCATTACAATTTATAAAAAAATAACATATTTGGATTTGTGTGTGGATTTTTTTTTAAGTGAAAAACACAACTTATGAAGATAATACAATATTTCTGATAATTTTAATCTTTAAGAAAGTTATTTAAAAAAAAAATATTTTTTTTACACATAAACCAAGTTTTTAACTTTAAGTCTCATGAGCGAGTTTTAAAATTTCGGCAATCTGCACGAAGCTTTAAATCTTTTACATGAATTTCTATCTTTTAGGTTTAAATCAAATCTAATATTTGTAGCTGGAAAAAATACTTTTATAAATTACGGCCACCTTAATATACATACATAACTTATAGATGCAGTTACATTAACAATCCAAAGCAGAGTTGAGTAACGCTTACAATAGCCCAAGTTTAAATATAGCCACATGAAATTCTTTTCTTTTGCTCAAATAAGCATTTAAAAAAATCCAGTTTTTGGTCACGTATTATTTCGAGTCAACATTCTGAATACGAAGAAATGCAGGACAAATTGTGTAACGCAGTGGGTCGCCACTCAGGCAGGCAGGCAAGTCGCTGGAGCAGTTTGTTTAGTCTTGTTCGCCGCATAAAATCGCTTCCAATTCTTATATTCGAATTATTTCAACGATGCCATCGTCTGAAAATGTTGTTTCTGGCCGATCAAGTTTTGTGTTTCCAATTAAATTTGTATTTGGTTTTATTTTAATAGTATTGAAGAACCTGTCAACGATGATGGCAAGATTTTACCATGTTTACTCAACAACGTTGTGTGCAGCATGCTGGCAACATCCAACATGTTGGTGGCAACCTTATGGCAAGGTTAGTTGGCGGTAAGCTCGGATAAGTGTGGCAATCAACTGGTTGACCAAGAAGTTTTTGAGGTTCAAAATTATTGAAAATAAACTAGTTGATTGATTTGACATATTTTTCGGGTTATTTTCTTTAAGCATGTTTAAGTTTATTATGGTATGTATGGATATGAGAATTCAAAAAATGTCAATAATATAACTCTGTTCAAGGAGGTCAATATTCCTTTAAAATTTAAATATTTGAAAGCATGTTATTGTTATCCACAGAAGACAACATTGCTAGTTAGTACTAGTGTAAAAAATCAAATTCGTTAAAATTTAATTTTAAAATTTATCCTTTGATACAATGTTTATTCAAAATCGCAGACAAGATATGTTAAGATAATACACAACATTCTTATGTAACTGCTGCTTGGATTCAATGTATTGCTTTTGAGTGGCAACCAACAAGAATATCAATCAGTTTCCTTGGATACTGATTGTGAAAAACAACTTAAGAACAATCATTGAACAATCATCAAGGCACAGTTCTACAGCAAAAATTGCTGTCATTTCAACGTTAGATGCCATATTATGCGAATACAACAATAACGAGGCACAGCGATTCATGCAACTACTGCTGCTATTTACCGCTAGAGTTCAGTAGCCGCTACGGAATTACTTATTAACTAAACAAAGTATCACCATCAGGCAGATGGATTACGTCAGTGACAACATTTTTACTCTATATTGATCTTGTTGTTATTATTATTATTGTTGTTGTTGTTTAATGCAGATGTAATAATATCTTGTCTGTTTCTGAGGTTGTTTTGCTGTCATATGGGCAGTATACAATTGAGAGATATTTAACAAATATGAACAGACATGAAATGGCCAAGTGTCAAATTTGGAAAAAGGTAGCAGATTAAGGCTCGAAACAACGCTTTATAATCAATGCTATTTTTGGTCCTAAGACATAAGACATGACTTTATGTTGACAGAAGTTTATTTATATCGCATAGGAAACATTTTACTTTTAAGTTTGAATTAACGTGTCGCTCGTATCCAAGGATTCTAATGATACCTTCAGATTTTAGTAGATATCTTTCCGTTTTGGACCATTTTCCAACGACTATTATTTAACGGTTTATTCTGGTTAGTTGGGTCAAAATTTTTATAACATTTTTCGATAGCTATAACTGTGTATAATAATATACTAAAAAATCAAATCGAAATTTGTAATGGTTCCAAAGTTATGAGCCTCTGAGCCGAGAGCGTCAAAGCAGTTGCACACTATACTTAAAACTTTAAACGCGTTTTCGAGCTGGCAACTCTCATAACTCAGTAAAATTTTAACGAATCTGAATTTTTTATTTCAAAATACGCGTAATTAAATTGTCCATGGAATAATCTCACTGGCACTTTGCATATTGGATTTTTTATCAACAAAATAGTAACGAAATGTTCAGTAAAAATGACAAACATTTTTTTAAGCGCCCCTAATTTGTTATTTTTTAATCAATTCCATTGAAAGAGGTCTGTTCCATAAATACATTAATACTAAACAGGAACATGAATTAAAGTTTTTTTAAAGAAAGCAACAACAACAACCAATGAATATTGAACTAAATAAAGAAGCAACTAGAACAGATGGCAACCCTGATAGAGTTGATGGCCGTGATCTATAAATAGCCTACTGCTTTGAAATGTCATATGATGAGCAGCCATACAATTCAAAAGAATGAATTCCAAAATCTGCACACTCAAACAGTGAGTTGATCACAGCTTAACAACTCAAAGACTACTGAAGAGGAAAATGTAGCGATTTCCAAAACAGACTGTCAGACAGTCAGCTAAGTGATTGACTCTATACAGAGTTGTTGTTGTTGTTGTTGTTGTTGTTGTTGTTGCCTTCTTTAAAAAAACTTACTTGATCTAAAGCTCACAATTTAATTCATGTAATAATTTCATAGATCATAAAACTAATTAAACAGGAATATTTTTTATTTTTTTCAGATGATTTTTGCGACCTGTGGATAGGTCTCCAGCTCGGTACGTGTTTTGCGCACTGGTCCACGTCGCCAACGGTCCTGCTTCAGGATATTAATTAAACTAGTAAGCCCGTGTGGCATTAAAACGCCAACATCAAACTTACCTAGTTTTATTTTTTGGTGCACAGAGCCAAAAACCACCACATAAAATCAATAAGATCACCTAATTGAGCTATTTTATAAGGTTTTCTTATTAATACTACCAAATAATAAGAATTTTCCATCAAGAAATCTTTTTAATTCCATAGAGAAAAGCTTATTAAAAATTTACAACTACTATCAAACATTTTTTAATAAGATTTCTAATTAAATGAATGAAATGATGTGGTAGTCTTATTAATACTTTACTTTAATAAGAAAATCTTTTTTTTTACTCTCCAAAGTTTAAGAAGAGACTAACTTAAATTAATAAGAAAATATTTTTGATCTGCTTTTATAAGATTTTCTTATTAAACACCCTTTTAAGAAGGTAATAACGGTGAAAATACTATTTATTCTTTGCTTTAGCTTTCAGTTGTAATTGTGAAGTGAATTCATAAAGTTTATGTGCATTTTATGGATTTAATTTATTTAAAGTAAAATAAAAATATATGATAATGGATAATGATACTTATGTTTCTGAACTTGTTTTCGACAAGGCTAAAATTCTGGAAACTCAAGCCATATTTCAGTCGTAGGGCTTGAATGACTCAATTTCGACTTTACTTAAAATTTATGGAGTAAACTCGAAAGAAGTTCTTCAAAAAATTGAGATTGGGGATGTCGCTACATTCCTTGAAGGCCTCGACAGCGCCGTTTTGGTGACAAAGTCAAATTTAAGGCTGACATATACAAATTGTATTTCCTAATAAATTGTAATAAACCATAAAAATGTCTTTTTATTTAATATTACAGGCAAATAAAAGTATATTTTTAAGTAAAAGGTTAATAAGATTTAAATCTTATTGAAATATTGATTTAAAAATATTTCCTTATTAAAGTTTAAAAAGAAGTCCTATTAAATCAATAAGATGTCCTTATTAAATTTCAAAAATAAGTCTTATTAAATCTTTAAGATTAAAAAGATAAAAAAAAAATTAAATAAAAAACCAAGAAGTTTTGATAAGATAAGAACACTTTTAAAAACAATAAGAGTCTTCTTAATATTATGTGGTTTGCCTAATAAAAAAAGCTCGTAGTTTTAATAAGATTTTCTCTATGGTTTTAATAAGACAATCTTCTTGGATGAAAACCATAGAAAAATCTTATTGATTTGCTTCTATTTTATTAGGTTGTTTTGGCTCTGTGTGTTCATTAGGACAGTATTACTTTTTCTTAACATATTTCTGTGTTAACTATATTAGAAGTTGTAAAACCAACATTGTTAGTTAAGATGCGCTGCCTACTATTTTTTTTAAAAAAATGAGTTTAATAACACACAAATACAAAATACAAAATCTATAAATACATAATTTCTTAGTCATGCTCTTAACACGGGGTAATGTAAGTTGAAATTATTTCGTAATAATTTTTATCAAAATTTTACTTTGCAGGGTTTTTAAAAAAATTTACCAAACAAAATTAAATATTTCTTATGGTAGAAGATGGCAAATTTTATTAGCTTTAAAACAAGTATAAGTTAATGAAAATCATTTCATCAGTTTCTTAGTTATATGCATAATACTGAAGAATAAATTTCTTGTTTTTTGACATAATGCATTTTTAGCAAAAAACCCTTTATGTCTTTTGCGAGACCATTTACCTTAAGTTAATATTAAAGTAAAGAATCAGAAATCAACGTGTCCCGAAAAAGTAAAAAAGTGGGACGGTCTACTATACCTATAATAAAACAGTAAAAAAATGTTTACATTGAGGTTCCTTACGTCCCTGATTGGCACATAGGTTACTTTTTATCATCACAAAAGGATTCTGTTCAAAATACCGGTTCTTTTGTAAAAAAATGGAAATTAAAAAAACTGAAAAGTGAGTTAAAATTTAGAAAAACGTTTGAACAACCTTTAAAAGAGTTCCTGGTTATTAAAAGGGCTACAAACACCACTTGAACTGTTTTCGTTTATCTCTTATGAGTACCCTACAATATGCATTTATTGATCCAATATATGTTAATGTATACTAACTTTTTCAATTTTCTTAAAAAAACTTTCCGCTTGTTTGATACCATTACATGCTAATGGTAATGCAATTTTTTTTCCATTACCATTACATTAGTAATGGAAATTTATTTTGCATTACCACTAGGTGGTTAATGGTAATGGAAAATTAATGGCAATAGAAATTGCTCATCTATGAACAATACCCACATTACCGATGGATTTGTATGTAAAGTATTTCACAAATATTTCGATAACGTATCACATGAGTTTTTCTCACCAAATACAGAGTAAGCTATACGTTGGAAATATAGCATATTTCAACAGAATTTGCCTATTAACACCAAAGAAATACCTTTGCAATTAAACTCATTTTCAGCTCATTACATCTAGACCTAATCCTAGCTAACTTTTCACTTTTATTTTAAATCTTTGCTTAAACTTTCTAACGTTATTGCAATTTAAGCACTTGCATTTTAATATATGCAATATATTATCTGCAAGCAGAAAAATCATAATCGTTTTATTTTAAAACTTTTTAATTTACATAAATAAGATCATGTAAATTAAAAGAATAGATCACAGTCAATTATCAAAAATTAGCTTTCTATGGTAGAGCCAGACCAAAATAAGAAAACTTTAGTTGATGTTAAATTAATTTAATATTCTAATATGCAATTGATCGATTTCGGCCAAGGTCATGAATAATTGAGAATATGGTTGCCAATCAAAACCATCACAATTCATTAATGCATTTCGTCTAATTCGTTGAACTCCAAAGAAGAATAGTCAAAAAAAGGAAGAGGCAAGTACAACAGACAAAATTCCTGGTAGAGTTTCAGGATTGACCTGCAAATAAAAAGTCCTTTTGCTTTAACGTCATATACTTCAGACGAATTTATTCGAATAAGTGTCAAATCATATTAAACTTAAACAATGGATTGGTCACAGCCGTATCATTCAATACTACTGAAGAGAAAGTGTAGCTACTTAAGAAACAGGCTTTTCTAGTCTGCTGTGTGGTTGAATATTTACAGAGCTTTTGTAGTTGTTGTAGTCTTCTCCAAAACTTACTTGATCTAAATAGCTTATAATTAAAATCATGTTAATTCAAAGAATAGATCACAATTAATTCCCAAAAATTTACTTTTTTAAGTCATTTAAAAACACAATTTTTTGTTTGACTGTCACAAACAGTTCATGTCACAAAATCATGTTTTCAACTAGCGTTTACAAATAAACAAAAAGCGATAGCAAGTAAATTGATTGAAAAAAATTTCTGTTGGAAAATTTTCTTAAAACCGATTTAATATAGTGAAAAATTATTAAATTTTGTTAAAAACGTAGAAATCTTGGAATAAATTTTCATACAAGCAAAGTATTACAAGGATTTTTAATAAAAAATTGTTAAATTTAATTCATCTCAATTGATTAGAACATTTTTAAAAATATTTTTTGCTTTACATTTTAATACAGTTCAAATATTACAACCCTTGGTATATAGTATACCCTTGGAATCAATTTGATACTATGGTGAATATTGTATTTAATTTTTAAGACATACTAGGGCAGTTCACGATCTTGTTGCATCGTTGCAAATGCAAAATAAACAGCTTTTACAAAAACAAAAAGCATTGAAAAGCTTTTGCAACATATGCTTTTTGGTTTTTGTAAAAGCTGTTTATTTTGCATTTGCAACGATGCAACAAGATCATGAACTGCCCTACTGCATTATATTTCAATACATTTTTGTAATAAATTTTAATACAATTCGTAATGTTTCGCAGGGTTCGCAAAAACTCTCAAATTAAGAGAAAAATTGCACTCCTCCTCATCAATATTGTTCAATTGACAAACGATTCACTTTGCTTTCCTCAATCGTGAAGAAAAAAATTTGAGCGCTCTTATGAAGGTTCATTCAAGGCAGAATTAGAGAAGGTATATGCATTTCGGAGAGGGAGACTGCCGCAACTGTCAAAACGAAGTTGACAGCTCATACAAAATCTGAAATAAGAAAGCGAAAATAGGCAAGAATAGCAAAATGCTAGAGTTTGACAATTCTGGCTATGAGAAAAAGAGAGCAGTCTGAAATGCATATATCTTTACTAGTTCTACCATGGGTTCATTTATAAGTTTGTGGCACTTAAGAGAAATGCACTCTTTTGCCGCCTTTGCTTGAACTGTCACTGAGCTTTTCTTTGTTCTAAGCATTCATTTTCTTCATTTCTTTTCATCCATTCTGACAGTTCGACCGAGCTCGCTCTCAAGTGCCACAACCTTATAAATGAGCCTGCGCTCTTATGTTAAATATTCATAGTGATCAAAACTTTTCTTCATTCATGGATCCAAAACAGCTGATTGCCGCCTATTGGTTGATGCTTTTCTGAAATAGACGCATCGTTTGTTTTACCTAAACAGGGCATTAATTTTAAATACAAAAACAGTATTAAAAGTTAATACGAACTGAGCATTAAATTTCAATACATATTTTTATTAAAAATTTATTGTAGTATTTAGACAGTATTTCATTTTAATATATTTTTGGTGTGGTCATATATGTAAGCCCAAAAGTATTTAAATTTATTCCAAGATTTCTAACCGTGTACATAATGCGCTAAAATGTGGCATTATTAAATGTTGCTTATATGCAAATAAGCAGAATTTTCATTTATGCGGTTCGTCGGCTGTGCGAATATTTTTTGGGCGATTCAACATTATGAACAAACACCCAAAATTTTTGTATAATTATTCATTTCACGATTTGGGCGAACGTTCGCAGTTTTGGACGATTGTTTATCACTTTTTTGGGCGAAGTTACAATTGCTAATAAAAACGGCTAAAATTTTGGGCGATTGTTCATTTTGAGTTTGGGCAACTGTGCGTTTTGACTTTTTGGCTCATTTTTGACTTTTGAATTCATTATGAATTTAAAAAAAAAACAGTGATATAACACTGAGAAAACAAAAAATCAAAAACGCACATTTCTAAAAGTTTAGTAAAATTAATATTTTTAAAAACATTTTACGCCATACAAAAATGAAAGCGCACATTTTAAAATAGAAAAGTAAAACGAAACGTTTTTAAAACAACAACGAATGTTTTACTATAATATCCGCAGCGATCAGGTAGTTTTCGGTGCTTTTTTAGAAGGAATAATACCATAACACCGGTGGAAAATTTCAAAAACCGACAACGAGAATTTATCAACCAGCAATCCTGACAAAAAGGCGGTGATGGCGAATGAACATTGAAAACTTGCAAAAAATAGAACATAATAAGAAATTTTAAGCGTAAATGAAGATTTTAGTGTGGCGATATTTAAAAAAGGTGGAGAATGGTTTGGCTGAGTGTAACCCCTGCATAAAAAGATGGAAAATAGGAGATGGCTCTTCAAACTTGCGCCAACATCCACAAAACAGACAATCGGTAAAGATGCAAAAAAAGGTGTTCTTATAAACAGGTGTATTTCTTCGGTTTTTAGTTTCGGTGGAAAGTCGAAATTAATTTAATAGTCTATTCATGGTGAAATGGCAAACCTTACTGGGCATTTTTGGCTTTGCCACATATTAAGAGTCACGCGTGAGGTGTCAAAAAATTTACACCGAAAAACAAATAACAAAAAAAGCACCTTTTGGAAGGGTTACACTCCAGGATAAGAACAAAACATTCTGAATAGCTCAGTGTAGGGTGTTGATGCCTAGGTCAGCTTAATGATAACAAAATGAAATTGTTATATTTTTAATTGATGATGATCTCTCCTTCAACGGACTTTGTTGTGCTATAGATTAATCACGTAGTAATCGGGAGCAGCAGTAGGCACTAAAACCTTCAAAAGATGTTCCTACATTGCATTGAACTCACATTAAACTCCAGATTGGCATTGTGAAAATAGAAATTAGCTGGTATTGGACTGGACCAGCGTCGGCTGGAGCAACTTGCAGAATCCATCGATTTCACTTAGATAAAATGAACACAGTTAAAATTTAATTATCGAACACACACATTATTTTATTGCATTTTGTTGGCTATGATTTTTCTATTAAATCGACGATAAGAAAAATATAACCAAAACATAACTTGTTGCGCGGTACATGAACTAGTGTCAAAACTGCTGTTGAAAACAAACTGATTGTGTTTACTGTGAGTCAGTGTTTGGGAAACACAAAGAGGAAAGAAATATCAGAAAAAAAATGCCAACTCTGAGTATTAAGCTCGCCTCTTTATAGCATATAATGGAAGATCGTTCGAAACTAAAGCATTAAATAAACTGCAGCAATCAGTGGATGCTTCATTGAATGAGGGTGGCGCGAAACCAGCCTCTGATCAGCTAGTAACAAAGCAAAACATACGGAACAGAAAACATAGAACGTTTAATAAATGCGACAAGCAGCTTCCGATTAGAATAAAACGTAGAGAGTAAACATTTAAAAATATAAATCAAAATATCAGTAGTCGCGATACTTTTGATAGGTATGATAATTTTATGCATTTTTACTGGAAATACACAATTAAGCAACGTTTGGTAATATTGGTAAAACTACAGAATACGTTTTGAATGTATCAAACAATCGTAAGTTTTCTGATCGAGCCGATTGGACTGAAGTAAGTGAATGAATGGCATTGTGTTAAGGAGTGGATGTTAAATCTGTAAACAAAAGAATTTGGATTTTGTCTACAAACGATAAAAGATATTCAAATTTTAAAGAAATAGAAAAATAATTTAAATTCTTCAACGCCGTAGAAAGGTGTTTTATAAGGCGGGATTTAGGTTAGGTTAAAGTAGCTGTTACTCTTCAGACACACACTTAAGCCAATGAGGCCCATTGTAATACCATGGGGTTAATTTCCCTACTCAATTTCTATTTGATCTAATGTTAGCTGTTTACAAAGCTATGGATTCTGATAAGTGAAGGGGGTCGGGGGGGGGGGGGGGGTCGCTGAAGCAAAAATATATAAAATCTATTCAATCGCTTCATTTGGAGCAGGATGACAAGTATTAATTTAAGTAAAATAACGAAAAGAGACATTTATACAAAATAAAAAGAAAAACATATATATACATTAAAGCGCCTCACGAAAAAAAGTTGTTCAAAATAATGCAAAATAATGCTTTGCTTATGTTTGATGATTCCCTAAATATTTCGACTCTAACGATAGCCATCCTTGAGCTACAATGGTTTGAAATAACCTCTAAAAATCGAGTTTTTTGTAAAAATTTTGGCTGGTGTGTTAATTAGAAAAATAAAAAGTAGAAAAATTTTTAAAAAATAAGCTTTTATTTAAAAAAGACGTGAACTAAAAAGAAAAATAAATTTAAGGGACATTTGTCATATATGTATATAGTAGGTATATTCTAGGTGTAGAAGAACCCCTCTCTTGGTTACTCATCATCATAACATAAGCGTACGTAAATTGGTAAGTTCTAAAGACTAAATAAATTTAGAATTTTTCATATACATTGATATTTAAAAGCTTAAGACACTGATTTTGTGTAGTAAACCTGTATAATGGATCGCAGTTTATATGCAGGTAAGCTTACTAAAAGATTTAAGGCAACTGATAATGTGTAGTAAACCTGTATAACGGATCGCTGACATCGGTGCCTCAAGCTTTTAATATAAATGTATTTGAAAATTCTAAATTTATATAAGTCCTTAGAACTAACCAAGAGAGGGGTTCTTCTGCACCTAGAATATACCTACTATATACATATATGAGAAATGTCACTTAAATTTATTTTTCTTTTTAGTTCGTCTTTTTTAAACAAAAGCTTATTTTTTAATTTTTTTTTCTTTTTATTTATTTTTTAATCTTAAAGGTTTATTATTAACATCTTTTATTTTCAAAACTTATGGAGATATATATAGTATTTTTATTGATTTGTGGGCGCTAAAAGGGGGTGTGGCAAACAATTCTACTATAATATTGCATTGTCACCGGACTAACATATGTATGTTAAATTTCAGCTTAATCGGATACCAACAAGTGTGCAAAATTCCGAAAAATGGTTTGCAAATGTTGACGGACATACAAACATACATATACGTAGTTTTGAAGATATAGGATTTTTATTTATTTGTGGGCGGTAAAAGGGGGTGTTGTACCATTTTTTTCCTGAACCGTCCTCTACTTGAAGGAAATTAACTGCCAAAATTTTAGCCCCGTAGTTTTGGAGATAAAGCATTTTTATTGATTTGAGGGCGGTAAAAGGAGGTGCGGCCAAATGTTTTCCATAAACTCCATGCTTTATTTGATGAAACTTTACGGTTAAAATAATAGCAGCGCCCTTATATTCATACATGTTTGGATAAATAATACTAGTCTACGAATTTCGGATTCAGTAAGTCCATTTTCATTCCTATATGTACTTTCAATACTCGTTCCAACTCCAGACAAAATTATTATGTTTGCAAGTGCAGAGAAAGTGTTCTGTAGATTCCTCCTCATCTCTACAGCGCCTGCAAAAGTCTTTGTGGGGTATGTTTAATCTTTGAGCGTGCCTGCCAATGAGGCAGTGCCCTGTCAGGATCCCTAACATGGTGCTAATATGGTATCTACTGAGAAAAATGAGTTCTTTTGAACGCTTAAGATTGAGTTAAGGCCAGATTTGCCGTGCTATATTACACGTGTTGGTTTTGATGCAGGATAACTTATGTGGTGAGAGGAATACCAAGGTTTTTCTTGTCTAAAGATAGTTGTTTTGGAATACCTGTACGAGCGAGTTCATCTGCTTTACAGTTACCTAGAAAACCCTTATGTCCAAGAATCCAGCATAGAAGGATTTTGAGCTGCTCTGCCATCTCGTTTAGATATCTGCGGCAGTTTAGAACTGTTTTAGATGTTATTTCAACAGTTTCTAGGGCTTTCAAAGCGGCTTGACTGTCAAAAAGTATGCAAATATCCATGGAAGATATTTCATTTACCTGAAGCCAAGTTAACGCTTCATGTATAGCAGCGATTCAGCTTGAAATGCACTGCAGTGGTCAGGGAGCCTGAAGGCTAAATTAATGCTTAATGCTTCTGAGTAGACTCCTCCACCTACTTTGCCATCTAGTTTGGATCCATCAGTAAAGATCTCAATGACATTGTGAGGTCAACGGAATGGATACATCGAACTTCCTTTCAAAGGAAAGTTTTTGTGTGATGTTGTCAATGGACCTAGGTAAGGGAGGGAGAAATTTTCTAATGCAAGAATGTCCTGGTGTACCTTCTTTCCACTGGGAGGTGGCTTCTAGGCGGATGGCTGTATTAGCGGCCATCTGTTTAGCTAGGATATTAAGTGGTGTAAGATGGAGCATTGTTTCTAATGCGTCAGTCGGAGTGGTTTAGGAGAAGGTTAAGGCGAGTCTGTTTTTCGAGTGCATGCCACCAGACCATAGCACCATAAAGCAAGATTGGCCTTACAACTGCTGTATATAGCCAGAGAGTAACACTTGGTTGTAAACCTCATTTTCTACCTACCGCCTTTTTGCATGAGTATAGATAGGGCAATATTCGCTTTTTTGCTCTCTCGAGCAGATTGGGCTTCCAGTTTAGTTTACTATCCAGTATAAGGCCCAGGTATTTTGCTTGATCTATGAAGCTAAGTCTTGTGTTTCCCAGTTTAGGAGGACTAATTAGAGGTATTTTGTATTTTCTGGTGAAAACCACTCATTCAGTTTTGTTTGGGTTAATGCGGAGCCCAGAGCTGATAGCCCAGTTGACTAGAATATTTAGGCAGTTTTGCATAATGTCTCGAAGAGTAGATATATATTTACCAGAGGTAACAATAGCAACGTCATCGGCATAAGCTATCACCCTGCACCCCTCTAGTTCTAGTTTAACTAACAGTTCATTAAATGCTAAATTCCAGAGTAGAGGCAATAGAACCCCTCCCTGAGGGGTTCCTCTTGGTACAGATTTTAACGTGGATGCCGCTCCAAATTTTGCACTTAAAATCCTGCCAACTAGCATTTGATTTATGAGTGGTATCAGTGTGGCATCCAACTCAAGCTCCGTCAGCGCATTGGTGATAGCTCTTGCCTCGACGTTATTAAAGGCTCCTTTTATTTCAATGAAAGCTATCATTGTATATTTCTTCAAATGGAGGGATTTTTCAATGATGGAGATTACGGAGTGGAGAGCTGTTTCCACGGATTTGTCTTTGGTGTAAGCATGTTGTGCTATGATAATGGCTTCTTTTCTATTATGGATCTCAAGTGAATGTCAATTAATCTCTCGAGGATTTTTAGAAGAAAAGATGAGAGACTAACTGGTCGAAGGTCTTTTGGGTTTATGTGTGAGCTTTTGCCTGCCTTAGGTATAAAGATAATCTTCGCATTACGCCATCGGTTGGGAATGTGGTTTAGGTCAAGGCAGCTTTGGTAGATCAACAAAAGCTGCTCCTTAATTCACTGCAGGATTGAATTATTATTATTGATAAATAAATATTAAATATTGATAATATAATTAATAACTTATATTTTCATTATTTTTGCATATACTGATCAGAACAATATGTGGCTTGAAATAGAAGACCTGTTAAAACCATAAGTCTATATCTATCTGTATTTATTTATTGGCCAAGCAAGGCAATTAACTTATTTTAACAGGTTTGTTTTTTTTTTGTTTTTCTTTTTTCCCCTCCTGACCTTGTTTTGCTGTTTGAAGACATGCATTTCGAAGTGGCCCACCTGAATGACATGAATTCCAGAACACGCCAAAAAGAAAAGGAGAGAAGAAAAGAAAAAAATAAAAGGAGCTTAAAAACTAACATTTTATACATAGTAGTTCTAACGACTAAAAAGACAATAAAGAAAGAGCGCAGGATCATTGAGCTTTTAGTAGGGAAAGGGATTTGGAGAAGTCATGCTTAAATGTAGATAAAAATTTCAAATAAACAAGCCAATTATTTATTTATTTATTGACTCAAGCAAGGTAATCTTAAATAAACATAAATTTAGCTTAGATTACGATGTTGGGAGCATAGTTGAGTGAAGGAAGGCATTAGGACGGAAATAGGGACTTGGAAAGATATTTCTTAAAAGTTAATTTAGACATAGGGGCGAATAGTACTGGCTGATATTATAGAATTATCTACAGCATCTATTTATCGGCCTATTTCTTAGTTACTCTTTTAAGGTCAATGCTATTGAGGGTAACTGTCATTTGTTACTACATTTTTACGCGAGAAGGTTATTACGCAGCATTTGTTTACATTTAGATAAAGATTATTTTGATTGCACCAGTGCTAAAGAGATGACAATTTCGACTGTAAGTAAATTACATCTGCTTCCGATTTAATAACATGGTACATTTTTAGGTCGTCTGCATATATTAGATGTGGGATATCGCATAGTACATCAAATAGGTCTGAGATAAAAATATTAAAGATAAGTGGACGAAAGTGAACCTTGTGGTACGTCGGATGTAACTAAAATCTGTTTGGATAAGATGCCTTGAAATGTAACGAATTGGGACCTGTCGTGGAGATAGGACTTAAGCCAATTTAGTAAAGATCTTGAGATGCCAAATTTTTCCAATTTAAAAGCTAAGATATCATGATCGACACGATCAAAAGCTGTGCTAAAGTCGGTGTATATTTCCTCCACTAGATGTCCTTTTTCCATTTTACTTAAAAGATCAGAGATCATAGCCATGATATTTGTTGTGGTTGATCTACCTTTAAGGAAACCATGTTGCTGTTTATTGAGTAGAAGATTTATAATAGATGTTATATTTGCGCACATAATTTTTTCAAACAATTTTGGAATAGCCGATAAAATGGAAATTACTCTATAATTTTCAACAGACCTTTTGCTGCCATTTTTATGTATTGGGGTGAGGTGTGTTGTCTTTTAATACGATGGAAAAGCACCTTGGAGCAGGGATTTGTTAAATATTATATATAAAGGAATGATTAGTGTGTCTAAACATTGGACTTGTAAGCGTGGGGCAACAGGTCTAGCCCGGGTTCTTTATTTGAATTAAGTTCTTTAATCGCTTTGGATATCTCATCACGCGTTAATTGGATATGATTAATTATGGGACGTATTCCTAAAAGGCAGGGGAATTATAAGAATTTCCTGTTGAACACAGAAAAGTCTTTTAAATGGTCTGCGAAAAGATTACAGATAACTTGAACTTGTGTGAACTTTCGAACTTGTGTGTTCGAAAAAATTACATGGCTTCTTTTGACTTAATAGATAAATCTTTAGCCAACTCCTCATAACTTGTCTTCACTTCGCTTACATTTGTTAAAGTTTTGGTAATTGTACAATTTATTTCTTTAATTTCTTAGATGCCTAAGATTCTGGTCTAACCATGGTAACGAGCGTTTATTATGTCTTTATTTTTGGGACATGTCTATCAATAATTGTGAGAACACGCTGATAAAAAATTGAAACTTAACTATCAACATAAAATTCTGAAAGATCACTCCAGTCAAAAGTATAAAGACTGATTTTAATTCTATCGTAATCTGTATTAAGAAAATCATGTACAATTGAGGTTTTAAATGAATCGATTTATGTTATACTGACGTCGGACAATTCCGTAGTTAAGGCTGTGTGGTGGAGACTGCTAGAAAACAGGTGTTCAGCTTCAAAAGTTGGTCCAACGTTTACTTCATCGAAGGCGTTAGTGAAAATTAAATTCAACCATCTGCCATTCTGGTTTGGAGTCCTATTTATTTGGTGGAAGTCATTGCCATAAAAGGTTATGAGTAAAGTAAAATCTATTGAGGTGGAGAGGTTAACCGGAAGAAGATAGTTGTCATTTTCATCGTAGACAAAGGAAATATTTGGGCGGTTAAAATCGCCAAAGATAATAACTTTATCGTCTTCATTCAAGGTAGTGGTTAGTAAGAAATGGTCTCACATAATTTGCTGTAAGCAGTTTCGATAGAATTAGGAGGAATATAGACAATACCAATATAAATACATTGATTATTGTGTGAACGAATTTTGATTATTCGGTGTTCATATTATTTGTTAGAGGTGGTATCTACTATCTGACTTGAAAAAGAGTTATGTGTTGCGATTAAAACACCACCACCACGGGAATGACCTGAGTGGGAATTATCACGATCATTACGATAGACTGTCCATCTAGAATTGCAGTCTAGAATTTCTTCGTTTCTGAAAGAATCGTATAACCAAGATTCCGCAATAAATTACACATTAAAGTAGCAAGATTTTCCATACAATTTTACCACAAAAAGTAATAATGTTAAAAACGTCGTAACTTCATTTTTTGTGAAAAGCGATATATAAAATTTTTGAACAACAGACAAGATTATTCAGATAAAAATTGGAAAAACTTGTTAAAGATCACAAATACCTTTTTTTTCTAACGGCCTTTAAGCTGTTGAAGTTTTTCCATTCAAAATGAGCCAAATACTTTTTATACTTTTTTTCGAGATTTGATGTTACTCTGTACACAGAGAATTATTTGGTTTTAAATTATTCTTCATACTTTTTTTTTGGATAGCTATACCAAAATTTAAAAAAAAAAGTTATTCTTCTTTCCAAAGGTAAAAATTAGTCTTATCTTAATATTGTTTTTATTAATAAAGATATTTACAAAACTCTTTCTGCTTTGTGACCGCTGAATAATGGGCATTTCTTTGGCCTTCCAATTTTTTCAAAGTACGACCTTTTTGGATTTCGTATTCTTGTCCCCAGAGTTGCTATCCAGAGCCTAAAAAGAAACTAATCAACGAGTGCTCATAGGCTGATAGCAGATTTGTTTAAAGCCGGTGGCGATGAATTTATAAGCATCAACTCATCAGAAAAAATGGCTAAGGAAAGCATGCTCAACTACTGGAACCTCAGTGTGCTTTGTCCTTTACTTAAGAAAGGAGATCCGACAACCTGCTCCAACTACCAAAGAATCAGTCTTAATTCTAGCGCATATATGTTAAGATTCTCTTAGGAGTATTGTGTGAAAGATTAAATCCACGTACAAAAACACTTACTGGGCCTTATCAGTGCGGCTTTCGTTCAGGTTGACGACAAAGAGTAGGGTTACACTTCATCACGCTTTGTGTAACCAAATGGAGAATACGCGCGGCAAGCAAAGGTGTCTGAAGTTTCAAAATTGCGCCATGCTATCAGAAGCTTAACCAGTTTACGATATGGGCCGTTTACCAACTCCATATCGCGTTTAGAACTGTCAAAACACCTTACATGCATTGACTAAGATACATTTCAAGCAAGGTTGGTTCATCCAATAAATAAAAAGAAAAATAATTGCATAAATTGTAAGGACCAAAACTTCTGTGAAGTCTTACCCCTACATGTTTGATAAAAAGTAATCAATCTTTTCGTAACAGATTCCTTCTGGATTGTAGACCAACCCAACTTAAAGGAAAACGACCCAGAGGGCATTGGGGTTGCGAGGACCTGCCTAGGAAAGGTGTTTCGGGAAGATCGTTAAGGTAAACTAGTATTAAGTAGGTTAAGCATAATGAAGTCGTAGGATTAAGAATATATGAATTACTTTTTGTATAGTTGTTAAGTGCATATTTCTTTTAGGTTGAGGCAAATAAACATTTTCTTTTGGAATAAATATAAACATACAGCAATGTACGAATGTATATTTCAATACATCTAAACTATTATATAAAATTGAAGTGAAAATTTAAAGTTACGACTTTACTCCAAAAATACTGGGCAGATTTTTATGAAAAAATTTTAAAATAGCATATTTGTGCTACTAATTTATTTAGAGGTATTTTTCTTTTGGAATTTTAATAATAAGTTTATTTAATTAAGGTTTTAAATTTTTTAAGAAATCATTTCAGATGCCATGCATTGCTTATTCGTTGTCTTTTGACGCGTTTGTGTTGAGAGTTTTAATAAACTCCATGTTGATCTCTATTTTTATCTTTCTCTTCGTGATCAGCTAGCACAGCGGTACAAAAAAAATTGATAAATGAAGAGCGGCGCTCCAAAACAAGACAAAAAAAGACATTTTTTTATTTTTTGATATGTATTGTCTTAACCCAACAAGGACGATGATGCCATATCGCATCACTATTACATAAAAATTAATCAAAATCAAAATGAGGTAAAAATTAGCACATGTGTGAAAAAATTGTGCCGTCTTTAATGCGTTAAGGAGATTGATAAAAAATGTCCGTGGCGAAGCCGCAAACAACAGTGGCTTGCTTTTCGATTTGTAAAAGTATATTTGTGGCGTGACATAAGAATGTGGCGTGATATATCTCTCTTTAATGGTATTTCTTATTTCTTCCATGTTGTAACGGGACCATCGGATGATGTCTCGCATATGGACACTTGCAAGCGGAAAACCCATCCGAAGGAAGACAGTGGCAGGGCCCACACACGCGAGATGGACAACAACTCGGACATAAAACAATGAGGTTCGAGATGAAGAACACCAATAAGTTTTGTCATTCAGTTTTGTACCACGAAGCAAAGCAGTTAGTCTTTCTTCAGTCACCAAAGAGGATAATAACTTATAAAGTGTTATGCGAGAACTGGATTAGTCAAGTTTCGTCACCATATTGGTTGACTTCAGGGCAGTGACAACGCGGCACCAGACAGCACCAGCAATGCAGCCACGACCGTCAGCGGCAAAAGGATAAACGTCGACAGCGCAGTCACGGTCGACAAAGACAGAACTTCGACTCCGACAGCGCAGTCACCGTCGACAGCAGCAGAACGTCGTCGCCAACAGCACAGGCACCGTCGGAAGCGATAGAGGCCAAGAGAGGCAGAATTTCAACGTCGACCAACGCAGCTACAGGACGTCATAAGTATCACCCCGAGAATTTTATTAATTAAATCATTATAATATATAATTAGATATCTTATTAAATTACAAAGTTTATGTAAATATATCATAAATCAAAGTGACAATTAAAAACTACGTGAAAACCAAGCTTAATTTATGTTTCATTTTGAATATTTATACGCTCTCAACCTGGATTTTCAAAAATATCAACCATTCCCAACCTCAACCATTCCCACCTGCGATAGATGGTACTAGTCGAACAGGTGTCCATTCCTAAACCCCTTGCGTTAGATGAGACTAATCGCACAGGGCTTCTTTCCTGATCCACCTGCTTTAGAGGATACTAGTCGCACAGGTGTCCCACCCTACACCACTTCTACAATCTAGCTTTTTCTAGCCGAGCGTGTTAGGGAAAATTTAATAAGCAAAACAACAAAAGATTTCACGTAACGGAATAATCCACCTTTAATTATTTCAATATAAGTCCAGTGGTAAAATAAATTAGCTGCATTTTTTCCAACATCCAAATCTGGACTTGTATTTTTATTAGCTGCTCTTGAAAAATATTTGACAACTTGATGGCGTTGAATGCAAACATAAGAATGTCAACAATGCTTTTTCTGATCACTTATTTCATTATACGCCACCTGACTTTGATGTTTCAAGCTACAAGTTCACAAAATCTAAATCCATAGCAGGATTTTGTTTATATGGAAATCGGATTCGGATGTTGGAAAAAGCGCGGCTATTGTTTACTTTAAACCTACACTCAAATTATTTTCACAACAATTATATTTCACTAATTATAAAAATATTAAGCAAGATAAATTTATTCAGATATTAAATAAAGTGTTCGACTAGATTGATTAGTTTTAAGCAAGATTAAGAAATGAAATTGTGAACAATAAAGACGCATTTCAACGATCTTGAGAAATTGAGTTTGATTTGGTATTTCAAATATATAAAATATTTGCAAAGAAACCTGGGTCCAGCGAGCCGACCCCAGCTAAAAGAAACACTTCGTTACAAAATTAACCAATTTTTTTTGAGATGCAGAAGCATTAAAAAACGTTTACATTTTTTTATGGCAATTTTCGAGCCATTTCCATTTTAGATTACTTGTAACTTACTTGCGACACCAGTGCTTTGGTTTCCGGTGTTGTACTTTCCAGGAAGATTTTCTTAAATTCACTAGGACTAGAAAGCTTAAAAGCAGATGCTGAGGCAATAAAGGCCTGAATTTCCTGCAGACTTTGTTCGGCAATCTCCACCGACACCGAGCATTTCTCAATGCGCTGTGAAGCCAGTAACTCTACGCCGTTGGCACACCATTGATTAGCCTGGACGATAAAAGAACGAAGATAGTGACCTAGCAAGTTTCACCGAGAAGACAGTTTTACTACCTTTTCAACTCTCTCCATAAGCTCACGATTTTTGGCAAGAATTTCCAAGCGTTTGCAAACGCGCTCTGTTATAATGTCGCAAACACGTTGTAGTTCATCACACTTTGGCTGCACGATCTCCCATGGATAGACGCCACGTAGGCCGATTAGCTGTTGGCCAGCAGTTATGACCGCTGCGGCGCGTTGAATAGCATCAGTGGCAAGCTGTTGGAAGTCGGTCGTCTCATTTATAAGTGAATCGACACGCTCGACGCTCTCACCGATTTCGGTCATATTGGCAACGATAGTCAGATGAGCATCGAATATGGCCTAAAAGTATTGAATTCAATTAATTTTTATACAGAGTAAATTAATCACATTTATATTTTGTTCAACTTACTTGCAGCTCCCGAAAGTCCTGCTCAAAGCGCCGCAACTCCAGACACTGCAGCAAGCGGTTTCGATGTGTCCGCCAGAATTCATCGAATCGTCGCTCGGTTTCCTCCAATTGCACTAGAAGTCTACGATAATCGCGACAGTCATCATAATGTTGAGGTTTTTTCAATTTATTTGGTTGATGGTAAACAATTTGTTGTCGCCCTGCACTGGATCTGCTTGGCGTTGAGGAGGGGTGGGGTTTTTAAGGACGTTTTTTAAATTTAATTTTTGAATTGATATTCATTGAGGTTTTTCAGTCATTTTATTTTTTTACACGCCACAATGAGAAAAGAGAGGAAGAGAGAGAGAGAGAGACAACAACATCTGTATGAGCGATGAGCGAGACACTGATGTGAGATGGAAATTTTTAGAATATTTGGGAAAATGCTAGAATTTTACGACCATTTTTTGGTTGTTTTGTGCGTGTGTAGAATCAGTGGAAAAAGCGTGTTTTTGTGAGCTATGGCAGTGTTTTTCAAATGTTTAGTGCGGTTGAAGCATGATATGACGAAAACTTTGTAGGGAAGTGTTCGAAGTAGTTTATGATATTATTTATATAGTATTTTAATTTTTTTTTTTATAATTAAATCTATTCAAAGTGATGTAAAAAACATTGCACAAAATAAAAACCCACACCAAGCAAGCTAAAGATAACAAGACGATATTGAATCTATACCGGTGCAATTTAAAAAAAAATCAACAACAATTTTACTGTCATTGCGGATTTAAATGATTTTAATATGAAACGAGAGCAGACAAGTTCAAAAACAAAAAGAACCCGGTAAAACTGGGTACCAGTTGCCAAAAATATTTTTATTGATGTAGTTATCATTATACGACAGACCAATTTCTGCCGAAAGCGTATATTAACCGATTTCAAATCGTGAATATTCAATAGAGCACTTTTCTTAATTGTTTTAATATATAAATATATCCTCAAAATTAAAGTTTGCCAACCCAGAAACTGAAACAAAGCATCGCTATGATATTTTAAAATGAAGACAACAGAGTCTACAGTCAATATTTTGTGATGGGTACTTATCAGAGATTTGCACGAGACCATTCGTCAGTTTTTGCCACTCGAGTAACAATCGTCGTCAGCCGTAATCGCACTCAAGAAAAAAAATGCATATATACCGTTCGAGTTCGTAAACACCGATTGTTGCACAGTACACTTTGTCACGATTGCGAATTGATGCAAAGGCAGCTTCCAGACTACGAGATCATTCGGATGCTTCGCTTAAAGCTCGAGTGTCGAGTGTCAGCTGCATGAATTTTTGTTGTTTCCATACTTCTCTGACCTTCTCTAGCAGCGCGTTCTTCTTTGTGCTGTTTGTTCCTTTTAGTTAATTGTTTTCTTTTATCTAGTGTTGAGCAATCAGTATTGCCAGTAGCAAGTTTTATGACAGTAAATTTTTAAAGTAAGCTGAGCTAAAATTTGCATGAAAGTTAATCTTGAAAGCGACGTAAATTGGTAAACAACCTATTATTAAAAGTTTGTCGGTAAAATAACAACAATATTTTGTTTTCAATGAACGTTCTTTATCCCTTCAAGACAAGCGTTACCAAAGCTCCAACACAATAAAAACATGTTTGATGAAAACCAACACAAACTTGTCATTAATTTGTTTTTTTTTTATAAATGTGAGAAAGTGCAGGTTTAGCAACTGTCACGAGCTGAGCTAAGTTGTGTAAGTTAGAAAGAGATCCTTCTGACAACTGTTGTAAAGAAGCGACGTGTGCTGCAAAGTTTTATTAAACAATTTTATAGAAAAAGCCCAGAAAAATGAGTATTCAACCCAAATGTATGGAGTTTTTTAAAACGAACAGGTATTTATTAATAAAACAAATTCTGTACAACTGTTTACTTGTCAAAGAATGGCTAAAATTTTAGGTTATGTTGTGTAGTCGAACTGATAAAACCACTTCAGTCTTTAATTTTGATTCATTTAATAAAATACCTCTAATTTCGGGTGTAAGAACTGCGAAATTTCTACAAGAACTTGATGCCAGAATAAGTTTAGAAAAGTCCAAGAAAAGCGTAGAATATGATTTGATCAAAATTATACATGTCTGTGATATTTATCAAAAGCGGCGAATATGAACAATTTAAAATTATGTTACATTTAAATTAAAATCGGTTATGTTTAATAGTAGATACAGTAAAACTGAAAACAACAAATAGTTTAATATATAAAAGAGTTTGCTTAATCCTTGATTAATGACCTTAAAAAACATCCGTAAATGAAACTCACAATTATAAGGACTCAAGTGTATAAATCTTAAAAAATTTTTAATGCGAATTTAGTTAAACCTTTTTTTTAGTTATAAATAGTTTTTTATTAATATCATTCACTAATTCTATGCTAAGAATAATTTTGAATGTAGTGCTACTAGGTGTAATCCACGCTACTTGTGAAATCACACGTACACGTTAGTTTAGTCAGATTTTTCACATCACCATCCTAAAACTAATAGAAACTTTATTCTGCAAACTTACTTAAGTTTCTTACAGCAATACATGTTAAGTAATGTTTTATTTTTAAGGTTTTTTTTTCTTAATTTTTTTATGTAATGGTTTGTGTTTTTTATGTCACTTATGTCAGTTTTTAGGTCATCAAAGTACGAGCCTTGGCTATTAATATATTTTTTCTATGATATGCAACTGTTTTATTGCTTCTATAATAAAAATATTTTTTGGTACATAATAAGAAATAATAAAACAACATTTTAGATACGATATAAATATCTTGTAAAAAAAATTATATTAAATATTTTATAAGACTATTTAATAAAATATTCGTTTCATTCGCCACATAACTTATTATATATATTTAATTATATATTTTATCTTTGTGCGATGAATATTAAAGGCTAAAGGTTAAGTTTTTTGTGTCAGTTCTTCAAAATAATCCTTGGTTGCAATAGCAATTATGAAGATTCCTCAAATATTTCGATTCTAGTGATAGCCATTCGTGTGATGGAATGATTTGAAATAGCCTCTAAAAATAACGTTTTTTGTCAAAATATTGGTTGGTGTAATAGTTTTAAGAAATAAACTGCCAGAAATTATATGACGGAAAAAAGCTCTTCCTAACTGCATCAACAATTGAAATATATGCAATCAGATAAAAGATAATGCTTTTTTTCATACATATTTTTGATATATTTTACTTCAGAATATTAATACAAAACTTACTTGATCTAAAGCTCGCAATTTAATTAATGTGATTTATACAAAATTTTGAAAATTATAGTATCTTCATAAGTTGTATTTTGTTTTTTAATTTCTTGCAATATTTTTCAGTATGTGCTTATTTTATAATTAATATTTTAGTTTTAATATATATCAGAACACGGAATTCTAACCAGGAATCAATCAATCAATTGCAGCCACTCAAAACCTTCCCACCGATATCTTGAAAGTGATAATAGTTTTTGAAATAATTATGTTTTTTTGTATGTAATTAAAAATAATTAATAAGTAATTAAATAATTAATAAATACACGGAAAACAACATTTTCATTAATCTGAATGCAAAAATAGAATGTTTGTTGATGCTGATTGGAAGAACTTTTTCATAACTATTATTTCTGACCGTTTATATTTTTTAAACTACCACACCAGCCAATATTATTACAAAAAACTTGATTTTTAGAGGTGATTTTAAACCATTTCAGCTCAAGGATGGCTATATCTACAGCCGAAATATTTGGGGAATCATCTATACTATTAAATAAAATTCCTGACTACCTTTTATATGACATAGCATTGTTTTGCGAAAAATCGTCCAGTTTTGCGCAAAAATTGTTAAACTGTTTTTGTCTTTTTTTTTCCCTATGATTTGTTTGGGCAAATTTATTTATACCAAAATGTTGTTATTATATTTAATGTCTCAAAAATAATTTACATGAAAAAAAAACCCAATATCTCTTTCCAATCAAAGGTTATGGCTTCAAACAAAAATTTTTTTATACCATTGGCTATATTAATAAAAGTAATTTTCACATTAATCGTTTCCTGCTATCCACCTCGCAGTCGAATTAGCATAGAAGTTGATTGTCGACATATTTTTCGGCAACTTGTGCGATAATAACTCTAATTAAAATCTTATTTTATAATATTGCAATTTTTTTGTCTGGTAACAACATATGCGCAGAATAAAAAAATGCAACACTGCAACTAATATTTTTCCTTTGTGCGAATGAGCATAAAAGCATGGATTCTCCTTGCTTTTGGCGATTGTTCCTCATGTCTTGCCTTGTTTGCCATTCTTGTGTCGCAGACGTTCGTAATCGCTAGCGCTCACACTCTAGGCATTCGTATCAACAGCGATTGGTACATGCATTTGCGCATTAATTTAAATGCAGGAAGCACATTCGGTGCTCGTTTATTGACGAGACAATCGAAACGCCATTTGAATGCACTCAAGCTGTTCGCTGGTACTTATTACCGAAGAGTTATTTAATTTGCAAATTGTAGATCAGTTGTTTTTATAAGTGCAAAATAACAAAGGTAAGATATTAATTATAAAAAAATTTTAATTGCCAATATCACTATCATCATTATCATAATTGAAGTTTTAAAAGATCTCTTATTCATCGTCTTGCTCCATTTTTCATTAGCACTGTTAACTTCGCCAATTCTCAGCAGCGCCGATTTTCTGTTGCTTGTCTGCTATCGATCAATATTAATATCATTTAAATTTGCGATAACGGGAAAATCATTAATCTTTCTATAATTCTTTTTAGAAGCAAAACTACTTGGTGAAATGAATTATTTTGAATTGTTGAGCAATACTTAAATGATATTAATTTTTAAGTTAAAACATTAATTATATAAGCGATAGGACTTTTCAATCTCATATCCAAATTTAAAATGCGATATGTGAATTTGTAAATTTGTCTTATAGATATTCTACTCTATCACTGAGTCCGTCGTAGAAAAGTTACGAATGCAACCCTCCTCTACGAATACGAAAAAATACGAAAAAATTTTGTATTACTGAGTCCATGTGAACTCGAAAATATTTTTACTGCACTGAAATGCCAAATTTAATTCTATTGCGTGTGTGGTAATACTTTTGAATGAAGAAAGACTGTAAAACTTAAAAATAATTCAAAGGCAGAGGAAAACATTGAGAGAAAGATGCATTTAATCTTTTTGAAACAGATGACACTTTGTAAGAAAAATTCTTGGTTGCTAAAATATATAATTTTAAATGCTTTAATGTACAGATTTTCCAAGAATTTCCGATGGAATAAATGCATGGGCTTAAGGTGCTAAAAGAGGATAGCTCAAATGGTGCGAGGTCGTCGTCAATGAATGAGATTCATAAGCAGTGCGAAAGAACTTTTTTAATTTTTATTAAAATTAGTACTTACATTTTATTAATTAACCCTATTTTGATAAAAATTCATACAGTAAAAGGTGTTATTCCCTCTGAATTTTGTTTCAAAATTTTCACGTCGTAACAAATTACTTCAAAAATCTACGAAATGGCGCTACGAATGAACTCAGTTATGACAATCTACGTATTTCGAATTAACGACGGACATAGGGACTTTATAGGGAATAACGAAAAAAAAAATGGCCGAGATTGAAAACGGTGCCTGGCATTATGAAACTTCTCAAGATATGTCTACGTATAGAAGCTTATATATATAATAATAAAGATCAGAATTGAATATAACACGGTGTAAGAGTGAAAATAAACTTGGTATGAGACCTTATAGGCGTCGCAAGTATGGTAGAGGATATCTTTAAACCATTCTCCCGAACTCTTACACGTATAGATTACTTAACATCTCTTATACTATTGGTTGAAATTTCCTTAATAATATTTTGTATTAAACTTGTAAAGACCTTGCGAATTTGAAGAATACACGAAAAAGTACCCCTGGGCAGTCGTGAAAAATATTTTGGACGAAAGTAAGGAACGTAGAGTAAGGTAAATAAAATACTTTCCTTTAAAATTGATACGCAGAAGGATTACCTTTTTTTTAACTTATGTTAACTCTGTTTTACAATAGTTGGCAACGAAAGCAGTCATCAGCTGATAGCATGTGCTTTGATTCATCGTACAAAATAATTGGAAGGCTGCAAGTTATCTATGCAATTTCCGACAGACTTTTCCGAAGTTACCTTCAAATTGTCACGACCGTTTAAATTAGATAGAAAAAGTTTAATTACCTTTTAACGGAATAATTTCATAACAATTTGTAAGAAGGTAAGTGCATATAATAAAGTAGAATTTAAATGGAGCCGTAGTTGATGTTTTTATATTGAGCACAATGTCACACCCGTTACCTGTTTGTTTCCTTGAGTTATTTTTATATGATAAAAAAATATTATTGCAAGTAATACAGCTTTTCTGCAGCAAATATGGGAAAACCTTTCACCAATAAAAAATATTCAGAAAATGCATTATTTTAAGTGTGTTGTAATGATTATCTTTTTTTTTTCTCGGCTAAGTGGCTTCTCCAAGTTCAAGATTGGATAATCTAAATGCTTTATAGTCGCAAAAGCCGATTCTTTTACAGAAATTGCGTGAAATGATTTGCATAAAATTGGTTTTTTGAACCCATTTATATTGTCACACCCGTTACTTTTTCTGTCACGACCGTTACCTTTAAAATCGATGCAAAAAATACCAATACCGCTACATTATACTTAAATCAAAATTCTTATTCAAAATACTGCTAAGGATCCTTTGGGAGACCTTTTTTTTGCATGTTTCTGTCAAATTTTAAAAAATAAAAAGCTACCATTCCTAATGTCACATTCGTAAACTCCTTTTCAAGTTATTTAAGGTATTAAAGGACACTACAACTAAAGGACGTTTTTAGTTGTAGTAGTGAAATATTTTGCAGAAACATGTATTTTGATAAGTTGCATCATAATCAATCAAAAAGCCGATTTTTTTGTAACTTACAGCTTTTTTGATTTCAAATGACGATGTTTTCATTATGTATGTAAATATACTTTGGAGAGGACGCAATAATATTTTTTTAGGTTTATTTAAAAAGTAAGCTTTTAATATAGTATGTTGTACCCGTCGCTATGATAAGATACGATACCATTTCATTTACCCTCTTTTCACAGACATTTTTCAATACGTATTCTTACACTCAACAAATTTGTATATAAATATTACTAATAACTGCGTCCATTCTACGAATTATATTCGTAGTTTTTAGCCACGAATAGTATTCGTAGAATAGACGTTGTTTGGTACATATAACGACTATTTTATTCGTATTCGTACAAACACAGGTGCATATTAAATTTACGAATGATACTAAACTACCTAATAACGAAAAAAACCATTCTGTCTGAGCTGGGCTTTGAACCCCGGTTTTTTAACCTTACGACCCGCACTCTTCCAGTAAGCTACGGCCACCTTTCAATCATACATTTCCTTCTGTTCTGTATTTGTTTTACAAACCAGGCTGAATGATATTGGTTGTCAATTTTTTAAACTCAACTAATATTTCGTACATTCTATGAATAATGCGTACGGTCAACCTACGAATGATTTTTATCTACTATTATTATTTTTAATTCGTAAATAGTACGAAACAATTAGCAAATACTACGAATGTAATGGAAGAAATTACGAAGTTATTCGTACGAGGAATTGGCGAATGTAGGAATTATCGCTTATTAGTCGAATATCATTCTTCGGAGCAACAGATGGCAAGGGGCATTTAAGCCAATATCGCATATAAGCTTTGACTTAAGGCATATTTATGTTTTTAAGTCATTGTAAACAATAAGAAAACAAAAATAAATAAATTTTATAAACAATAATTTTTTCCCAAATGTAGGCTTAAAAAAATCGTTTTCCTGTCATAAACATGATCCAATTTGGATAATTTTTTTCCCTAAGCTTAATTATATGGCTAACAATTCTGCAGCATTTAAATTTGAGAAAGTTACAGCGATTTAGGCGAGGATTTCTAATTCAAAAGCGAAAGAAAAAAATTAGGAAATTCTGAATAAAGTATGCCAATTTTGGATCAAGGACTAATTTTTAAAAAAATCTGATAACATATTCAGATTAAGTAAACGATTTTACATAAGAGTTTGTTTTAGTTAAAATGTTTTTATGACTTAAATGAAAAAAGGAAACTCTATATTAAACATCTATTATAATTCTTCAAATTCACGTTTTTTAGCGGCGCCCACCCAGTTTAAGAATTTTATGGATTTCATTTTGCGTCACGTGATTATATTACATCCAATATTCAGAATCAAGCCTTGCAGGGAGGTTCTGGAATATATTAAGAAAATTTATATACAGTAGTGGACTAAAGTCGATACATAATTGAATACTTTTAAAACTGTATTAATAAATTTTGTTCAATTTGTGTTATCGAAGTGTAATTTTCCTATACATATATATATTGTATATATTGTATATATATTGTATATCTTGTACTCTCTTTACTCTTTAAATACGTAAAAAAACTAAATGATTTCGTTCAAGAAACATGAAAGAAATATATATATATATTTCATAACCGCATTTATCCAGTTTCGTCCAGTCTTTGTCTTTTTTGTTTATCTATTTGTAGTCCCGTTAGATTTGAATATTTTTTTTGGAGGAACTGCATTACTGTTTCATTAAAGACTAACAAGCCATAAGGCGAACACACATTTGATTTAATTTGATTTTCATATTAAAAAAATAGCAATATTTAGAACAACCAAAAAATTAGAAAAATATCAAAAACTCTTGAAGATAAAATTGTAAGACTAAGCGGAAAAGGTGAATAATGCCGTAGTATCACAAAACAGCATAACGAGTGCAATAGAACTGTGAGCCTAGTAAGAAAACGGCGAGATGTGGTTGTGGCTGCTAACAAGGGACGTATACCTAGATTGCTCTCTGACGGAGATGCTCGTTTAGTGGAACGAAATATGATTGCTAGAAACGCCAGAACACCAAAAGTGGCTGCCGAAGCTCTGGACAAATTGGTAAGTGACCGTACAGTACGAAGGGCCTTGCAAAGAATTGGACTTGTGTCTGCCGTTAAAAAAAAAGAAACCTGCACTGTCGGACAAGAATGTGAAGGCTCGGATTAGTTTTTGCAAAATGCATAAAAACTGGACAACTAATGACTGGAAACGAGTGATTTGGTCGGATGAAACAAAAATTAATCGTTTCCAATCTGATGGAATACAATATTATTGGAAGAGGCTCGGTCAAACCATTCAGCGACACCATGTCAAGCAAACGGTGAAACACGGTGGTGGAAGTGTTATGGTGTGGGGATGTTTCACTTGGTGGGGCATTGGTACTCTGGTAAAAATAAAAGGAATTATGAATAATATCGTGGCGGCCGTAGCCTAGTGGGTAGAGTGCGTGGCCCCTAAGCTAAAGAACCGCGGTAGCCTGGGTTCAATTCCAGCTCAGACAGAAAGTTTTTCAATTGAATTAATTTTTCTGTTCGGTCGTCACCTCTCTGCAGACAATGGCAATCCTCAGAGAGTAAAAATTGCCATGTAAAGCTTCTTGAGAACATAAGCCGTTCGGAGTCGGCATAAAACACGTAGGTCCAGTTCTCGGTCATTTGTGATCAAACATTTAATAACACGCACAACACAATTGATCAATAGAAGCTAGGTCAAAGTCCTTCCAAGGGCTGAAATGGAAAGTTTATTTTTTTTATGAATAAGGAGTACTATCTAAGTATTTTGCAGAACAATTTGCGCAGTTTTATTGAAGAGTGCCCCTACCCAGCAACAGAAATAACTTTCCAGCAAGATGGGGATCCAAAGCACACTGCCAACATTGTGCAAAAATGGCTTGCTGAACAAGAATTTAGGACAATGAAGTGGCCAGCTCAAAGCCCCGATTTGAATCCAATCGAGAATTTGTGGGCAATTGTCAAAAGAAGACTCTCCCAATACGAACGAGCACCGACCAGCTTAGATGACCTTTGATCTTAGTTTCAGTGGAATGGGCTAAAATTCCTCCTCAAACTTTCAAAAATCTCGTGGAAAGCATGCCTACTCGCATAAAATGTGTTTTAAAGAACAAAGGACTTTGGACGAAATATTGAAGAAAAAACTTGCCAAAAATATCAAATATGCACAATACTGGATAAAAGCTGTCACAATTTACAATATTTTTTATACCCCCACGTTTAAAAAACGTAATGGGGGTATATTAATTTTGTCACTCCGTTTGTAACGCCGATAAGGAGGCGTGGCCGGTATAGAAACGTATATATATTCCTGATCAGCATTGCCTCCCGAGTCGATTTAGCCATGTCCGAGTGTCCGTCTGTGTCCACGATAGCAGCCGTAATTTTTGGGCTATTATAACGAAATTCAAAATATAAGCTTTTTATACAAAAATGGAGGTCAAGTTCGAATCTGACAAGTGACTTAACCAAAACGGTAAGATCTCTTTAAATTCCACAAAATTCAATTTAATGAATATCGAAGATAATTCCTTACTAGTTTTTATATACTTCTTAATGATATAATGTGCTGTATTTAGGTTTTTATTGAAGAAAAATGTTTTAGTTTTATGTTTTAAAAAATCATTTAAGTTTCTATAATAAAAAATAATAATAACAAATTTCGAAAAATCTTGAATTTATGTATCCAGTTTAGTCCACTACTGTACATGCATCTTTTTACATGACAAAAATAAATTTAAATTTAAAAATGTTTCGGGCATGATACGAGAAAGATTTTCACTAAAGTGCATATCATGTTAGCAAAATTAGTACCAAAAATCGCAGACAGGCAAATTATATCGTTTTAATTTTCTTTATGCGCATTCTAGACTCCTTTATGCCTTGGCCCCCCTCATAAATTCTGCGGACGCCCATGTGTCCATATATATTTTCAGTCTGCACCCAATGTTGGTTTTTTTTTTTCTTGCAGAACCGTGGTGTGCGACATTCGAGGAGAAATTGTTGGTCGGTACAAACTTTTGACTTATTCATATTAAAAATTGTTTAAATTATTAAATATTTTTAAAGTTAGCCAACATTAGTGATTGCCTTAAAGGGGGAAAATTTCCCCCTTAGCCCCAGTGGACGCTCATGAGCTCATGAGGTTAAAGAAAATTTAAATACTTCCATTATTTTTACTTGGATTGTTGCTCTTTTTCCAATATTCAGCAAGACTTCTAATATTGCATTCTTTTAGTTACGTCAATTGCATTAATAAAAAAATGTCTTTAATTGGCAAAGACTATCTAAGCAGAAACTTTCATTTGTACCAATTTATTTTTTATGGTACGATTAAGAAAATCTAATGATACTTTAATGTACTATAATTAAAAAACCATAAAATTAAGTTTTATCAATGAAGGTTACAAAATTATTTTCAACATTTCTTATTTTGTAATCATGGTTAACCAATTTTTGGAATTGCCCATATGAAAATGTGGGTAAATTTGAGGAATTGCATTTTTTAGTTTTGGATGCAACGGTTTAAATATGCAATGCTCAAGTATGTAAGATATAGAATTCCAAATAATTAATTAAATTTTGCTTTTTGTTTGCAATTTTTGTAATAATTAAAAAAAGAAGTTTTTGTGGATAATTTTTTGTGGTATTCATGGTGTTTCTTTGTGTTCTACTTGAAGCTGCGCTAGAAAATGTTTGTGATTTTTGGCAACTAATTCAGTGTTCTGTTCACACACACACATTCATGCAATGATCACCAAAAAAAATCCAATAAAAAATTGCAGCTAAGCTCAATATTAGTAATACAGGGTACAACATGAAGTTCAAAACTAGGCAAAGCTTTTTATACCAAAACATTAAAAGATTAACACTTAAACATAATATGGAATAAAGACTTTTAACATTTTTGTAACAAATTTTATGAAAATATAATTTTTTGCAAATTGAAAAAACATGCATTTTTGTAAAAATTTTAACCTCTAAGCAAGAAGATATTGGAATTAAGCTTTTGCTATAATGAAATGAAATGAAGAAAATGATGATGATAATGTTTGAAGATCATAAAAAAAAGTTACCCACTGAATAATAATAATACAGACGATAACGCGCAAGGAACTCATTTTAGAACATTTTAAGACTTGGACAAATAGAAATAAAATTCGCAACTTTAAAGAAAAATAATTTAAGATAAAAAATTATTTCAACACAGAATTTGTTATTATTACAAAACCAGTGCAGAGCTATAAAGTATAAATATATAAAGAAGAATATTAAAATAGTTGGAAAGAACTAGAAACAGTGTTAATAGAAGGGGATAAAGACGAGGATTAAACGGAATATATAAAAGGCTCTAGGAATTTTGTTAGTAATTGGGAAATATATTTATATGGTTTGGTAGTATTGAAGACGGTAAGAGAAGAACTCGATTATTTGTTAAGGAAAAAAACTAAAGCGTATAAATTTAGGCTTGAGAGAACAACAAACATATAATATACCGTTCGATGGAGCTAACATTGCCAGTGCGCTCCGAGAATTCTTTGATTTCATCATTGGATTTGATATTGTTCAACAGAGTTTCACCGTGTTTGGCCGCAGCGAGTATCTCTTCCTGCAAAAAAGTAAAATATTTGAGATACACAGGTTGAACATGTGAAATTTAACACAGAAAACCCTGCCAACCTTAAGGCGCTTATAGTCTGCGCCCTGATCATCCAGCAACTGCTGTGTAGCCTCAACAGAGTTTGGAAATTCTGTATCGTGTATAGCTTGTATAAAGATATCCAGTTCTGCTGACACCTGATGCGTAAGACTGGAGAATTTTTCCAAGGACTGAGGGGAAAAATAACATAAAAATTAAAAGTTTATTTTTAAATATAATTGTGATACATACGATACGCTGCTGTATCCATTCATGGTGTGAATAGATTAACGTGCCACCCATGTCGGTGGTTAACTGACTTCGTTCAATGAATTCGTGCAAGTCTTGAAGCGCCGAACAAATGACCAGTCGAAAGCGGTACTCATCCTTAGAGAATTTAGAGCTTACCTCGGAGATAGCTTTTTGAAAGAGGCCGCAGGGACGTAGAACGTAGACTACATGAATAATGCCGGGGAAGTAAATCTGCGGAAAGAGTAAATTTCTTATTATTTAACTACGTAGAACGATGAAATCTAAAGTTCTATTTTAATATATAAAATCGTTGGTGGGTCTATTTTTCATCGCATAACTTCAATTTGCACTACATATTTTTTGTTGACCCGATTGCGTATAGCTAGATTAGGATTCACTTGGTCAGCGGCGGATCTGGAAAAAATCTTGGGGGGGAGGGGGGGTTAATATGATGAACACACGTTTTTAATTTTTAGAAATTTTGTCTTTTTACTAATCGTCTTATTAAATGCGTTTAACCCATCTTTTACCGCAACCAGAATCCGTGAACCGACAGCAAAAAAAAAATTAAAAAATTAAATATCCGACCTTTCGGTTATCCGCTGCGGAGTGTTGTTTTATGCGCACCTTAAACGGTCAATCATTTGACATCAATCAGGTATATGTGTTAGTAAATATTTGTTTGTATGCGTTACACAGACTCGTTCATGGCTTGATTGACCAAAATCTAAATTTGTAGATATTTTGCAATGCTGGTCAAGCGGTTGATGTGTGTAAGGTCTTGATTGATCAATCTTTCATCAGTTCGTTTGTTTTCGTCATGCTATAAACATGTCTGCAAGAAAAAAAAAAAGAAGCTGTGAACACCAAATTTAATTGCACAAACAATTTTTTCCAGAGTTTATTGACTCTTTTCCTTTTATTTTCACGCTTTTTAATGCGTAGCTAATAATTACTTGATTAGCAAGTAATGCAATATGCATGATACAATCGTCCGTTAAACTCATCGCACGTTTGTGTTCCATGAAAAATAATGCAGAATAAAATTTGACGTAATGATTAATGTGTGTAAGGGCTAGCATCAAGCCACCCGTATACATGCTTGACGTCAAATGATTGACTGGGTAAGGTGCGCATTAAGGAAACGCTGGCTAATAACTAGAGCTGTAAAACTAACAATTACTACGTTTCTATGGCGAGTTAAGTCGGGGTTGACTCGGGATTAACTTACCATGAAAACACGAGTTGAGTTGAATTTCGTCAAATCCACAAAACTCCACGAAACTTCTTAGATTTAACTGAGATAGATTCGATGCGTTCAGAATATGAAACAGTTGCTCAACTGTTGAACGAGGTTTTATTGATTATTTGTTATTTTATTTTATTTCTGTCACTGCGTTGACATAATATGTAACAAACCATTCAGCAGGCACACAAAGTAGCGGAAACTAACACTGGCCGCATTCAGCGCAGACAACAGTTGGCAACGTTGTGTGAAAATTCGCTAAATGGTCGAATTTTGGAAGCGCTAACTAAAACTGATCAGGCAGCGGACGCCATTTAATCGAGCGAACAAATTATATGCTTCATGAACACAACTGTTTGGTTAACTGTCAGATTCTGTTACTGACGCTGTTAAATTAATAAACACAGAAAGAACGCAGTAAATGGTAGCCAACAACTGGATTACACTTTGAAGATATAAATAAAAACTTTTGCAATTGAATTAAATTTACATAAAAATAATATATAATTGAATTGAATCTAACTTCTGACGTGTAGAGTAGCAACACATTCAGAGAAAAACATCGTGAACTAAGGTAGCGCTACCATTACAGTTCACAACAGTTGTCTGCGCTGAATGCGGCCACTGATTAAAGACTCAACATGTTTAGTAAATTTTGTACCTTCTGAACGCACATTCGTTGTTTTTTTTTAACATCTAAAATTTGTTTATACTATTGTGCATTCGTTTGACACAAGAAATCATTAAGTAACAGTTTTATTGAAGAATGATAGAATAATCTTCTAATAATTAATAATTATCTATTTTCACTTCACAGCACATCTTCAGAAACAATTAACAATTTGCAGCTATGTTTTTTAGCTGTCAAAATGAAAGCTAAGCAGCTCAACCAAAGAAGCATACAATTTTTCGATACCTAAGATAGTGACCGCTCGGGGAGCATGTTTGAGCGCATTATGATATATACCATTCAGCCCGAAAGTTGTGTAATAGCTACGTAGCAAATTTTCCGCTGAATGGGGCCAATGTTGCGCATGGAAACACTATCGAGCTAGAAACGCCATTTTGTCTACTTGACGAAAACCCAACTCAGGTTCAATTCGCCATGAAAATGTAGTAAATGGCATTATCCATGCTATCGATGGTTTGACTTTTTTTTCAACTATTGATTGATGGTCGGGACTATCGACTTTATTATTTTTTGTTAAATTGGAGAAATTTTTTATTTTTAGATATTACTCGCGGTTCTGCAGCTATAAATAAATATCTGAAGTTTCTTAGAGTAACTAATAATATATTAAATTTGCTGTTCTTGAGTTTAGTAATAATCTATATTAAAATGGTATGGCCAGTATAGCCTTTGATGGATCAGTATGAATGTCGATACTATCGACGATATAATAGGTCTGTTCTCATACTTTTTGGAGTAAAAATTATAAAAGCGTGAGAATAAAAAAAAATCTCTCAAAAATAGATAAAAACACAAAAATGTACGTGAACGCTTTTTGGACTAAAATTGTGTAAACTGTCAAATAAAATCGATTGCCGAAATGAAGAAAAATTGTCACATTCGTATGTATTACAATATGGAAATCAATTTTGAAATTAACATTTACATTTAGTTTTTTACAATTTAACATGTTTTTAGTTTCCATTCCAATAGTTTTTATTTATTTCAAAGAACTTTTTATGTTTTGCTATTTCTTTGCAAATTTGTAAAAAACAGCTGATTTTAAGCAGTTTGACAACTGTACCATTTTTACCAGAAGAAATTTTTAGAACTAAAACTTGTAACTATTGACAGTGAGGGGAAATTTTTTTACTCTCGCGGATGCACTCTCTTTTACCATTTTTTCAATTACGGGAACGATTTTCGGACTAAAATCTTCAAAACTGTTAAATTGGACTAAAACTTTAGAGTACGGGAACAGACCTATTAATAGTTTCACTATCGAAAATATCGATGGTATCGACTATAGATAGTTTGACAGCTCTATGTCTTTCCACCTACCTGATTTCATAAATTATTTTTAGCTTCTGGTTGTTGGAAAAGTGTTATATAATGTTACTTCGCTTTGAGGATTAGTTAAAAAATTGCACTACTTTTTTCAAGATCGTCACAGCATTTTGAATTGGCTTAGTATTCGAACGTTTTGAAATTGATAAATTAAGAGCATGATTTCAACAGGGACAATATGTGAAGAATTGCAGTAGCAAAAACAAAGTAGTGCTAAAGTGCTTTTTCATAGAAATCTTTCGAAATAATCGAACATAGAATTATGAAATACAGCAAAAATGTATACAAAAATTGTACTAAGCTGTAGATACAATTATTGTCATCTAAAAAATTAATATAATTAGTTTTTGGGAAGGCAAGGTATTTACACCCTTTATACCCCAGGGATCCGCTCCTACACTAAGTTGAACATAAGAGAATGCTGTAGTGCAAATAAATTTAAAATCCGCGAAAAAACACCTAAACTGTAGGAGATATAAGAAAAGGAAGTAAAAAGGAATTTTAGACAATGATAAGATCTACAAAACTATATAAACATAAATTCGCCATCTTTTAATGTTACTCTTCACGCACTTCACCTCTTCGTGGAATCACTTGAAAATCGCAACAATAATAAATTTTTGTCAGCAGCCATACAAAGAGAAATTGAAAAGGCTGACCATGAAGAAATTTCACAAGAGCTAGTTCTTTTAATTGCAACACAATTTCGCTGTTTTTTTTTTCATAGTTGCAGTTCAATTTACTTGTCTGTTATTATAAGAAATTTTTTATTCCTCTTCAGAGGCTTGCATCGATTACATACAAAACTGGATTGCCCAATTTGAACACATAATGATTTTTGCATGGGCAGCCCTCGATCGAACACCAGAATGGGAATTTGTTGAAGCAAGTGCATAATTTATGGCATCAAAGCAACGTATTGATATCGAAAAATACGACATTGAATTATAGTGTTATATCAGTTTAACAATTCATTGAATTATGGACTTTTCCTCGTAGGTAGTGTCCGACCGAAACCGGAATTTTGGCCGAAACCAAAACCGAATACTTGGCCATTTTATAATATTCGGCCGAAACCGAAACTGGTGATTAATATGAAAATTTAAGTTTTTACAAATGATTTCTTTTATTAAAAGGAGACTAAATTACTACTAGTACAAAAAAGTATTATTTTAATATTGAAGTTTATAATAATTAATTGAAACTTACTATAATAATTAATGAGATAATTTTTAATTTTATTCAAAATAAAATAGTACACACCTACAATGTACATTTTTTTAGAACCACAAAACAAAGTATTTCCGTTTTTTTAAAGGAAATATGTATTTCGTTTTATTTTCCTTTATTCCACACACACAGAATTCGTTCGGAAGATTAATTATCAATTTTTGGCTTCAGTACCTATAAAACTTACTTATATTAATTTAAATGACTGATGTAAGAAATTTCGGTATAATTCAAGAATAGCGACGACTCTATTTTTAAATATTTTTTGTTGGACTAAACGGATTTTAACCTCCACAATCCAAATCCAAATTTCAGGCCGCTGGCAATTGGTTTAAAAGTTATAGGCCTCCAAAGTTGCAAAAATGTCCTACAAATCTTGCTGTTTTTCTGTGTTCCGCATTATGGGTATCAAAAGAAAGGTATTGCGAGTACCTCTTCAACTAGAAATCAATCATGAAAATCCATTCATAACTTTTTAAGATATACCTATTATTATATTAACAATTTGTCTGGAAAACTAGTGGTTTCCCTTTCACGAATTTATAACTTTAAAAGTTATGCATGGATTTTCATACTTGAATAGGTACCTTTCTGAATATGTACTTAAATTGCCTTTCTTATGATACCCATAAAGTGTAGTTTTGTTGAAAAACTTAAAAAATAGCAAGATTTTTAGGCCATTTTTTTCCAGCTTTGGAGGCCTATAACTTCTACACCAATTGCGAGCGGCCTGCAGTTTTTTCAGATTTGGACTAAAGAGGCCAAATTCCATATAATCTGGAAAAAAAAAGGAAAAATTAGAGTTGTCGCTATTCTTGAAATATTCCGAAATTTTTACTAAATGTTTCGGCTAGTTTCGGCCATTCGGCCATATTGAGCCGAAACTGACAAAAAAGGCCGAGGCTGGCCGTAACCCAAACTGAAGCCGAATATTCGGTCAGACATTAGTCATAATCGATTTAAGTCGATTTTTTTATATAAGTACCAATTGAAAAGTAATAACGTTCGTAAGTTACCACATTATGAACGTTCTTATATCCCTTCAACGGCCTGCCTCTGGCTCTTAAGGTCCTATTATAATAGACGTAATGTAAAGTAACGTTATGTTGTCAAACGTCATCGTGACGTGATGTAATGCAAGAAGAAGTTTTAGCAATTATAGTAGATAGTAGCCAGGAAGTTGTTTGTCTAATTGCTCAATTGTTGACAACGGCGACGAATTGACATCTCGCGATCTTCATTGACACTGGCCGATACAGCAGCAGTATTCTCCTCGGTAAACTTTCCTCATACGGGTTGGTGGATTAATGACCAATAAAGTGAAACTGGTGCGAAATTTGGTCCGAATAGCTTGAATAGCCTGTTCGGTGGGTCGAATATGACGACCATAAAATGGACGTAATGTGCGAAACACATTTCTCACAGAGCACTAATTTTGATAATAAAATTTTTGGTAGTCTATTCACGGTGATAAAGCAAACCTTACTGAGCATTTTCGGCTTTTCCACATGTTACGAATCACACGTGAGTTGTCAAAAAATGTGCACTGAAAAAACAAATAGCAACAAAATCACCCTTTATTTTTTCATTTTGTGTTTTTTGTATGGGAACCGGGTGGTACACGGTTAAAAATTTTGTACTACCTTCTAATCCAAACTTTTGTTTAAAGGAATTTTTGATCCAAAAAGTACTTTTTTAATCCATACTATAGTTTAAATTAGCTGGGTCTCGAACCCATGTTTCTGAAAGGAACTTAAATTCGTAAGGAACTTGCATTAATAATCACGCAAAATAAGTGAAACCTTGTTAACAACTGAGTTTGACGAGTGGGTAAGGGTTTGGACCAGCACATCAGAAGACGTGTGTTCGAATCATGAAATGGTCAGAGTAATTTTTTTTTAAAGTTGATATTTACATTGCATTTTTTAAACTTTTTGCGGGTTAAAAAACTAATCTTTTTTTGGTTTTGTCCTATATGTAATCCAGATAAGTTTAAAATGTAGTCCAAGATTTTTAACTGTGTAGATAGAGTGTAGGTATGCTCAGAAGAAATGTTGAGGGGAAAAAATTGAGAGGACCAGCTCATACATTTGACTTTCCTAGGGATCAAAGATTTTGGATATGAACTATAATAGATATGTTTTTCGTTTTTGACCAGGACCAGCTCATTCTTCATATTTCCCTGGCGATGGTTTTGTGTAGTACTTATTTAGATATGCTCTCTTTCTGCCTCTTTCTCTCTGTCACTTTCACAAAAATCTCTCTTATTCTTAATTTAAAGAAGTTTAGCTTCTGTACTAGATACACTACTGTATTTTTTCTTTTTAACCCATTTCCACGTTCAAGGTTTTAACAAATTCTAAATCGAATCTTAAGTCCGATTAATAAAAATTTAAAAGGAGCATAGTTAATATAAAAAGTTAAAAACTAAAATAGTAATGTGACAAATATTAGGCATTTTTTTAGTGTCCTTCGGTGCATTTAAGGAAACTCTTTATGCACGGAAATTGTGCTATGTTGTGCTCGGATTGTGCTGTACTGTGCCGTAACATTCCAGAAGTTTATGAGAATGTTTACTTTGAGTTAAGCCTTCATTTATGACTTTAATTGTGATTTTTT